>KE372323.1:218278-236595 GCA_000418225.1 Zizania latifolia
GTCGAGGACCTATCGCGTCAAGAACCTGCCACCACGCCGAGAAATCGTCGAGATGCGCCGTCGCGTCGAGCTCTCGCCCCGCGCCGAGACGCCGCCGCGCCTAGATCTGAACCTCGCTGAGACACCACCGCCGCTCCCAGATCCTGCCCTGCGCCTAGCGCCCTCCGACCGGCCTCCTCGCCGGCCCTCTTGCCGGCGTCCGACACCCCTAGCACTGGCCTCTTGCTGGCTAGACTCATGCTTCTTCCTCTCCTTTGGCGGCGCCGGTCTGTTCGCAGGTAAACGGGTATGCCCGCGGGTATACGGCGCCCGCGGGTAATAGATATGGACATATGTTTTTACTCGATGGGAAACGGGTACGGGTATGAGTATGCACTACCCGTACCCACCATACCTGATTGTCATCTGTAATAACTAGAAATGTACGGGCAACTAACATGAGCAGATGCAGAGCGTTCAAAGCTTTGTAATTGACATTTATTGATCTTAGTGATCCTATTCAAGAAAAAATGTGTCGATATGAAAAATGCATTTGAATCGCGATGGGTAAGTATGAACCTGAAAATAGTTAAGTGAAATAATGAGTAATCAAATAAGGAGTAGTGTGACTATTTTATTAGAGATAAAAATTACATCTTATAAGTACTAGATTATTATATTTAGAATAAAATTTAAACTTAAAATTTGCTATATTTTAGGATGAGTAGCTACTTTGACTTTGTGGCTTTGGACATTAACCTACGATCAATGATCCAAATATTAAAAATAATTGCAATAATTATCTCAGTGAAGTGGGGAACGGGGAACCGTATATGAAGACGTAGGATTACAAGCTCGATGATTGGTCAAGCATGTACATTTGTCCCTTGCATTGTTGCAAGATGTTCCAACAACGAAAAAACAACAGGGTTTGCCTTAAAAAATGGAAAGAAATAATGAAGAGAGAGACAAGCGGGGCGAGTTCATGTTAAGTAGTCGGCCAGGCACCAATTTAATTACTCCGAGGCGAGTCACGACGAGCTGGCCGGAGCTAGGCTGAGATGGAGGTCCAGCCCCACCGCCGATGCTTCCTCGTCGCCATCATCCGCCGGAGCACACACCTCGTACGAGTGAGCGCTGCTTCCGGTGCTGCCCCGTCCAGCGACGTGGAGCAGCCGCGACTCGACTTCGCCATGGCACGCGCCGGCCGGAACAGCGTGGAACGGCAGCCCCACTGCGGCCGCCGGCTGGTGATGCGCGAGGTAGACCCACCTGGGCACGGCGCCCGCCGGGGCGTAGGCCACCGACCCCGCGTGTCCCATGGCGATGACGTGCCCCGGCGACGGCGGCATCGGCGGCGCGAAGGCCATGCCCGCCGTCACCGCGGCCCCGCCGGCGAGCTGGAGGCGCGCCCGCTTCAGCTGCTGCCTCTCCTTCTTGTGCGCGTTCTGGTGCCCGCCCAGCGCCTGCGAGTTGGCGAACTCGCGGCAGCAATACTGGCACTCGAACCTGCGCCCCACCCCCACATCGACGACGTCCTCCGCCTCCCGCTGCGGAGACGGAGCCGCAGCAGACACGCCGCCGCCCACCTCGTAGCCGAATATCCTCAGCGACGCCGCCGCCGCCGCCGCCTCCACCGACGACGCGCTACTACGCCGCAGCTGCTTGCTTGGCAGCTGGTCGCAATGCACTATGCCCGCCATCGACCACTTCGCCGACTGATCGATCTTGACGTGTTGGGGCATTACTTCACTCGGTGGGTGCATGCGCCGTTGAAGTGTAGCGCGATAGATGGCGAGCGAGCGCGCGAGGTTATGTAGCGCGTGCGGCGGGGAGCGAAGTCGCACCTGCATGGAGAAAAACGCTAAAACGGGTTTGCATATGTCGCAAGCTCTGGGAGGTAGGTGAGCAAGACAAGCGCATGTCGCAGAAATGGCCACACGCAGTCTTCCAGATCAAGAAGCCCTTTCTAGTTTTCTACTCAGAATCAATTTAGAATCACGTTTAATATAACGATAATTATTTAGATTTATTATACCATGTTATGTTAAATCCAGTATTAAATTATAATATTATAGGACGGAGGAAGCACTCCCTTCGTTCATATATGATATGTCTTTAAGGGTGTGGCATTGAGACCAAAAACCCATAATTTTTATTATCGATCGGTGCAACAACATGTGCATATTGCTTCGTTTTTCTGATTTAGAAATAATGTATATTGAAGAATCACGCGAAACCCAAATAGTCATAAATATATTGATATTGATATGTTAATAAAATAATATGCACATCAAAATTAAATTATTTATTTTTTGTTAGTCAAGTGTCAAAATTGGATGCACTTTCTAGAAATAATTATGGTTTGTATATATATGCCATTTGATGAGACAATAATGTCAGATATATATTCTGATGTACAACAAGTACTTCTGCCTGTACAACTCTGGGGAGATCGATGTGCGATGCATTCTCGTACCGGTCCGTGCGTTTGCATGCAATTAAATGCGTTAATGCCATGTTTTTTCATTTGTCGATTTGAAACTTGTGACATGAAAGCTTTTCTTGCACACATGTACCAGTGGATGTGGCCTATCGGAGCCTTTTACTTGATTGTCAATACCAACCAAAAAGAAATGTCTCTAGAGGGTCCAGACCATCTACATATTCCTTAGCTAGTTTAGCTAGGTTTCATATTTTTTGGATTTTGTAGGCTTAAATTTTTTATACAAATTATTGATGTTTTGGTGATTAAGAGGTTATGTTGGACTCATGTAACTCTACATGCATGTAAACTTTGTTCAAATTTTGAGAGGGTAGATCCATTTTTTCTTTTCCGTTTTTTATTCGTAGCAATTATATGTAATTGATTTGTTTAATTTAAAATAATCACACTATCTTTGTAATAGTAATCATACTGATTTTAGGATAGTCTAGCTCGTTGTTGAGTAAATCATATGTGTATATTTGATTCAAGAAGTACTTTTAATAATTAACATTACAATTCTATTAACTGGGTGTCAACGAAATTTCAGCTCTTGAAGTTTAATTTACAGGTTTCTTTTTTCTGTTTTTAAGGAATTGTTACTCGATTGCCACCCTACAAAAAAATCCTCAAATTTTGCAGCGTTTTCTATATATTGAATTAATTGATCGTACCATTGCTGATAATAATGATCCATAGTACCTAGTAGGAAGGCAATAGGGCATATTTCTGTTTCTCGAAAGAGAATTTTCCTATTAGAGGATGGAGATAGGAAAAAGCTTGCCTTTAAGAGGAGAGAGATGAGGAAAATTCACTTTCTATCGGGTGAAGTGAGGGACAGAAGTGTTTCACAATTCCTCAGTCCCGTTGCTCGCTTAGAGACCAAATAATCTCTGACATGTGGGTCAACCTATGCCACAATATATATCGCAGTTCTACAAAGCCTAGCCGCTAGCACGTAGTTGCGTCCAGCCTCCAATCGCACCGCTGCCGTCACGGTATTTTGTGCTATTCACAGAGGATTTTTTCTCCTTGATAGGTACCGATCAACCTAACAGGAATATGAAAAAAATTATCCTCAAAACTAGAAAGAAGGTGGGAGACCTCTTTTCGCTGAAGAATGTACCCATGACCATTCCTAGTACCTAGTTTGTCATCCTTTCTATTCAATTTTCTTTATAAGCGGGTAAAGTTGCTCATGATAAATACTATAGTATGGAGTTAGCGTGTGCAGGGGCAATGCCACGGCTGTACTCTCGTAAATACTTATCGGTTTTAATTTTAAAAATATAATATTTGACTAACAATATTTTATACATAACCAAATAATGTATTATACAAAATATATAACTAGATTTATGATATAATATATTATATTAATATCATATAATTAGAGTTATTTATTTTGATTTTGCTTTAAAATTAATGACCAAAATACGTATACTTCCAATCAAGACCAGTATTCACGGACAAAGAGAAATATAACCGCCCACATAGGGGCAGCATATTGCTGAAGAATTTTTACGAAAAAACCGCTCGCCTACTGCTATGTAGTTTTTGCAGAAACACCCTTGCGATCTCTCCTCTTCTCCCATGTATCCTCCTCCTGTGACCACGCCCAAATCGTGCGTCTCTTTCGCAGCGACAGCGACGGCGATGGCTGCGCCCGCATGAATCAAGCTACAGATCAAGTTCCATGTCTCCCCAATCCAGATTCTCTCCAAAACCTAATCTTAATACTCCCTCCCTCTCCCCTGTTAGCGTCGGCAGCAGCGACGGCGGAGGGGCGTCCACGGCAGCGGCACCGGCAGGGGTAACTGCGGCGGCGACGGAGGCAACGAAGGCCACTCCATACTCCCTTTCTCTTGGCTGCAGTACCCGTTTAGGCTCTCTCTCTCTCTTTCACTCTCTCCGGTTCATTCTGAACTGCTGCTGCTGCTGCTGCTGCTAGGTGGTGTTACAAATCAAGAAAAAAGAAGCATTTTGTGAAGGCTGCTAATGCTGAATTTGTGATGCTCGATGTATTAAAGAACCTTTATGCACAAGTTGTAAATTCATCCATCCAGGAGTTGATCATTGACAACATTGTGCCTTTCTCTTTGTTTTTGTTCTTTTCAGACGGAGAAATGCGACTGTTAAGTGTGAACTGAATGCAAATTTCCGAATTCCTGTAAGCCGATTGTAAAGTGTGAACTGTTGGCACATTAGCTGGGATCGCAAGAGTCGCGCGAGGATCGACTGGTTCGTGGGTTGGAGAAGAGGGAAGATCGCACGGGATTTCTACAAAATGCATGCTCCCCATCAACACTGCTGGTGAAAATAAAAAACAAAATATCTCTTATCAATAAGAAAATACTCTATCAAATTTCTTAATTATTAACATTTTGGATACCTTTTTATAGGTTTAAAGAGCAATTAATTAATATGTATATTTTCTGTTTTCTATTTTGTTTATGCTAAATATGATTATATTGCTTTTATAGTTAATGAGTTTTTATATGCAAGTTATATAAGTCTGGAGTGATCTTTTAATCATCAAAACGTTAGCAATTAAAATTCAAAAACTCTAAGATTAACACTTAAGTAAAATGAAACCGGAGCAAGTAAAATTTTTGTAGCTGGGTTCTGCACCCTGCATCGAGATCGGAAAGCTCTGATGGTGCTGAGTGCGCGAGTGCCCTAAATGAGTTCAGTTTCTGCAGGGGCAGTCGAGCCGGCGGTCAAGGCGACGATCGGATTCTGATCCGATCTATAATAACCGTCAAAATAAAAGAGAAAAAAACAAGCAGCTTAACTTAACTTAGTAGTACATGTAAACAACCGTAAAGTACACGTACGGTACCGTGCATGCATGCAACCATGCATAAAGATGTCTCCGAATCTCTCTTTGTGCACAAAGATGTCACAACGAGATGACAAGAAAATTAAAGTAGTAACGTGTTTGGGAAGGGAGGGTCACGTCGTCGCCGTCGCGTAATCGTGCCCGAACATGGAGAAACTAAGCGTGTGCTTTTGCTGATAAGCTGATTGATTGATTGATGTTTACTTCACTCCAACTGGCCTTACCTCTGTCTCAATCCATCTTTTGCTGGAGTTGCTGATTTCTCCGGGCACTCGGGCAGTACGTCTTCTCTCAGAATCCTACTAGGCCCCCTCCCTTGTCCCTCTTATCGACCTCACGCTCTGCTAGTTTGCTACCAGAAGATTTTTTAAAACATAATTAATTTTATTTTAAAATTATACTTTTAGGTTTATTTTTAAAACATATACAACTAAAACCCATGTCAACCAACTGTTGGTCGACAAGAGTTATGTCATTTTTATCGTGACATTAAAAACATATCATTAGTGACTAATACAAATATATGATCATCACTAATGATGGATCAATAGAGATGGATTGTACCTCTACATCTATCACTAAAGATTGGTCATTAGAGATGAGCAATAAAATTAAGTTCTATTTTATTCTTTTCAGTCCAAGTGATGGTGACAGTGATTGTAGCAACTAGATCCGAGGTAGTGGCTAAGTGCCTCTTTCTATCGAGGGTGTAATAGTGTATACGACTTGTATTTTCCATAGGTCTTTGTTTTATATTCTCTCATGACTTGTTTATATAGATTTGGTAAATGATAGAATCATTTAGATTACCAAATATCATATGATAGGTAACTTTTCTATAAGGATACCTTAAGTGACTCAACCCATGTAACCCTGACTCCTGCATATATAAGGTAAAATTAGGAAGCTTTCAAAGACATCACAATTTGCATCGTAGAAAACATCGATTACAACTTTAGAGTTTAGATCAAGTCATCAAGCTCTTATAATCATATCTTCTAGCTTGCTCGAGAGACACACACATATATATCGTCGGCTACACCATATTAATAGAAGGAGAGAACATAGTGTATTCCTCTCTCTAGAGAAGCTTGAATTTGTATAATCTCTACGTATGATCTCAACTATGGTAGATAACTAGAACTGTGGTAGACAAATAACCATGTTTCTATTACTCGTCGGATATTCTAGTTGACGCATATAATGCCCTAGTGTGCATATTTTCTATTTTGATCAAATTAAATATGATTATATTATACTTGTAGTTAATGATTTATATAAATGTAGAGTATATGAGTCTAAAGTGACATCTTAATCACTAAAATGTCAACAATTAGCATCCTTTAAGCCTATAAAGTTAAGAAATATAGAATAGAGGGAGTACAAACCTTCTAGATCAGGACTCAGCCTACTCGATCTCATCAGTTAGCGCAAGTTTCAAGTAGGCAGTTTCCTTTTCATTTCTTGAGTATCTGACTTTAACCAAAACCCCGGGGAATCTGTTTGGTACATGCAAATCAAATCTGCTCATGCTTGTTTGCTTCCTTTTCTGCTGCCTAGCTTTCTTTGTCCACAAGACACTGTGTGTCTCCATGCATGCAAGAGGTAGGCTTTGAAACTATTAGAGCTTGCAGAAACCTCAAACCAACCAAGGGTTCCATTTCTGGTAGGACTCCAATGTAGAGAAGTCCGTAAGAAGCAGTGGCCCTCTTAGGGTTTATAATACTACTGGTGAAAGAGTTAGGGTACGTTTGGTTCGGTTTTTCTAACCAGCTTCTCGATCGGTTAGAAAGATGAAATCTCAACTAAACAAGTATCGAATAAAACCAATTTTCTATCACAATAGCTTTTTACCAATACAAATTGAAAGTTGTATATCTCCAGATTTCATAACTTTCCGGTTTACAATGCTCAACCCCTTCACCAATCCATATAAGCTTATTATATTCTATGCTAATTGAGGTATGCAATCGTTATTTCCTGTTGTTAAGTTCTATAGAATCGATCTATTATAGATCCATAGCTACTTCAACCAAATAATTTTGTAACTTTTTCATAGCTCATAACTCTACAACTCAACAAAAACACCTAGTCTACATGTCCTTGAAACTTCTACAATTGTATAGTATAGCTTACAACCTTAAATTCATGCCAGACTTCATATTTGAAGGATAAAAAATGGTAGTATTGGAATGAAACCAGGCTGGCGTCAAGTTTCTATCCAATGGCTAGGGTCTGATTTCCCACCAACTACACCTTGCTGCGTTATCTGTTTTGACAATAATCCATTTTACAACTCAACAAGTCTTGCGAATGTCTAGAAATCCCCATATGGACTGCAAAACCAAACAATTAGCAGTCTCGAACACTTCAAAAGGTTCACTTTTCACCCTTAGACTGGCTTGATCAAGAGTATTTTTCACCACATTGGTAGTAGCCACATCACATCTTTTTAGCTGACATGGCGACCCTCCAAGCAAAGTATTCACGCTTCTGGCTTGAGCCGTAACTAGAGTGTGAAGAGGTATGGAAAATACCAGTGACATGTAGATGCCCAAAAGCCAAATAAAGAGCTTTCAAAGCTTGAGGTTGTAAAATTTTCGGTGTTCATTTTCAAATCTTGGCAACATTTTATAGTGGGACCTTTTTGAATTTGTTTTCTGGAATTTTACTTTATACCTTTTTTGCTAGGGCATGACAAGCAGTTGGTCCCACTATAAAACAAAATAGAAATATTTGAGCACTTCCTGTGCGAAGTGAAAAGGCATATGAAACACACTGTTCGGAATTATTTGTTCAAATAAGTACTGAACATTAGTTATCAGCCTAAAAAAACTGTATCCGGGCCACTGGAGAATCAAAGTTTATTCCTCTCATGGGAAGTTCTTTATTTGAGAACAGAGTAAGATCATCTCATTGGGAGGTAAAAAAGATTGGTTTTCTTCAGTCCTCAGAGGATACTTTGAGAAATTGAGAAAGGTTACAGCCAACAAAAATTAAGAGTGAGAGGAATAGCGAAGACAACAAAGCACCTCCTAGTTACAAGATCACCCATGTGGTGTCAAAAAAAGTTACCATGCTACCAGACTTGTTTGGATGCCATTTTAATTCCATGCTGCGCATAAAACAAGTAAACAATGAATATTTTACTCCTGTAGCTGTCAAGGGCAATGAACAATTGAAACAAGCTCAAACCAAGGCACAGAAGGAAATCAGAAAGGAGTGCACCTGTGGAACAAAACAGAACAAAGCCATGCTCTGACAAAAGAACTCCAGTATTCGAAGTAACATTGAATGTGAGGTCAGATATCCATGTCCTATCTCAGGAGAAAGAAAAAGGCCAAGAGTTCAAACTACTGAAAAATATTTTCATCACAAACTTCTTGCCTCTGTAGCAAGAACGCATGCTAGCCATTGGGCTGTCATAAACATGCGGAAAACTGATAAATGGTACAGGTAGACTTTTAAGAACCTAAATCATTGTATGGTATGTTGGCCCCTCCCTCATCATTTAGCATATGGTTGGGCTACCTTTATACCAAAAGCAGACACACAGAAATGCTGCAGATCATGAATTTAGCAAACAACAGTACTCTTTAGCCAGGAGACCAAAACCCTCACATATTGGCTGTAGACAAATCACTCATTCACTCTCATGATGCACAACCATTTGAAAGAAACACTGAGCATGAGAAAATGAAGATTGAGAATAGAAGGCCCAGGCTTAGAGATTAAGGACACATCCTGATTACTTAAATACTTCAGTGAAACCAAACCATGGTATGTCTGTTGAAGTCTATTTAACATGTTTTAGAATGGTATCGAATACTGACAAGTTATGGATAAGAAGAATATCTTGTGGTGTCGCCATCATAAAGAATTGTCTGAACAGTGGGTGGTGGCTATGTGAATAACAAGCAACTAAGGGTGAAAACGGGTTGGATATGAATAGATACCAGCCCTTCCATATCATAATACAAATTCATTTATGAATATGGCATATACATCTAGAAACACATTATTTGAAATATGGATTGAGGGTGGATACGAGTCAATTTGAAGCGGTCATTGACTGATGGATGGTACAGCCATACAGAAAATGTGGAACTTAACAACAAAGTGTCGACTATATATTTATATTCCGCTATATTTTTTTTCATACTAACATATATATATAATTATATTATCATACATATTCATAAAGTCATATTATAAATAAATCAATGAAGAGGAATGGAAGAGTGAATTGAAGGATAATGATGTTTTTCATATTTTATTTTGACATTTTATCAGATATTGCTCAGCCATGTCCCTGCAATTTTCCAGATACAAATAAATCAGATATAAAAGTAGCAACAATGCAAATGTTTTTGTGCACATTGCATCGGATCAGGAAATTCGATCTCCATGAATGAGAAGCAAACAATTAAATTGGTAGAAGAATGGATGGACATCATTTAAATATGCAGGGGATGGTTTCAGATTAAAGTAGATGAGAGAAATAACTAATAAGAGACAATCAAGATGTTATGTTCAACTGAGACCATGTATTTCCTGCTTTGGATCAATGAGAAACCCACCACTGAAGTGCCTTGATGCCAACCACTTATGACTTTGTGCAAACTGACATCCAGAAGTGGAAAGCTCAAGGAACTCATCACTTGAGGAACTAATAGAATTTATAAATGCATCATAGTTATTACGGCGGCGCGGCGAGGCGAGGCGCCTAACCACCTTCACACCTTTTAGGCGAGTATGGCGTGCGGCGAGGCGACGCCATGCTCACTTCATAGAAATGAAGTAGCAGCAATATAGCACAATTATTTTTGTAACAGCACAAATGTAATTCCAGAATCACATGAAAAGAAATACTTAAGCCCAATAGTCCGTTCTCCATACCATAGCAATTTTTCAAATAGCAAGTTAGAAAATAACATGATATCATAGTTTTAGAACACATTAACACAAATAAGCAAATAGCAACAAGTCAACAACCAACAATCAACACTCTCATTTCTCATTCTCAACAGTTATCGTCATCAAGGCAGAATAGGCCCACCCAGAACACATCATACAGAGAGAGGAAATACTACTCAGTACTCGGTAAAGCAGAGGAGCAGAGGAAATACCAATCGGCCGATGCAGAGTAGTAGAGGGAGAGGGAGAGGGAGCGTCGCTGCGTTGGAGCCCGGAGGGAGAGGCCGACGCCGGCGGAGGGAGCTGCGGACGCTGGCACAGGGAGCAGTGGGACTGGCGGCAGAAGGGAGCAGGAGACTGGAGTGTGGCTAGGGTTTTTTCATCTGTTCTGTCTCTCATATGCATCGGGCACTCGCCAGAAAACCAGGCTTCGCTGCTTCGGCCTGTCTTGCGTCTCCGCGTCACTCCATCGCCGCCGCCATCTGGCATCCTTGTGGAGCTATTTGGCGTCCGCGCAACGCCTAATCCCATGAGACGGACGCCATATTGGACTAGGCGGACACCACTATCCTATATGGCGAGTCGTCAGCCATGGTGTTCACCGTCGGCCGCCCCGACGTCTAATCGTCGATTAGGCGACGCCTTAACAACTATGTCAATTATGTTAGGACCCTGAACAGCACACACCACCATCCTTGTGTGTGGACTTGACGAACAATTAGTTTTGACAAGATTATGTGCAACATGTCATGGTCATACTGTTATTGGCCTGTAGACTCTGTCAACAATTACCCTTCCTATCATGAATAGATGGTCTGATATGCAGACGTTGATCTTGGATGAATAAAATGCAAACAAATTTTAAGGATTAAATTTCACAAAACCCCAGTTTGTGGGGCATCCGTAACATAAAACCCCACGTTTTACATTTTGTTTCAAGGAACCCTAGGTTTTGGGCCCAAGCGTTTCATAAAACCCCAAATCTAGTCTATATCGTTCCTTTGGCTATGGTATATAAACATAACACTTGTACAAAGTAGTATATGGTATTTTAAAGTAGATATGCACATTAGCCATATTCTGGACAAGCATGGTTGCTAGCTACATGACCATTTGTGTGTTTATGTAACCTGTTAGGTGTTAACATGTCTCTGCAATCAGGATTTGCATTGCTGTCTTTGACATTTTGTAGCGGCAGAGTGAGGAAGGAAAAATATTAGACAGTAGAAACATGTATTTCGAGCCTACTATTGTGAGTATATCGCCGAAAATAACATTTAATATAGTGGTCTATAAGTATTTTATATAATTTTGCTGTTTTCTGGAACATTTTGCCTCGATACATGGGGTTCCTTGAAACAAATTGCAAAACCTGGGTTTTTGCGTTAATAGTGCCCTCAAACATGTGTTTTTGTGAAATTTACTCAAAATTTTATATTCCCATGTGGACCATGTATAGGACATGAATATAAATGTTTCAATTTATGAGAATAGTCTTATAAGGCAGGTTCATGTGAGTCATGGCAGAATGACAGTGATATTGTGCCATTTTCATATAGTCATGGCAGAACATAACAAACTATAGGTTAAATAAAATAATTCCTGCAGAGAGCAGGGATTGAGAAGGCAACAAGCACTTACCTGCCACTCTGCCAGTGATAAGAACCGCACCACACCAATATCATTACAACTCAGTTGTGGCACCTTGTTGTTTCATAGTAGGGAAACAGTTTCACAACCAGAAAGCTTGAGGGAAATGGCACAGGAAAGCGAAGAAAAAGGAGGAATGGAAGAATTAATTTTGGGTTTTGAGTTTTGACTATGTAGTCAAGAGAAATATGTTTATATCACATGTAACCACATTTTTAGTGCAAAGTAGGAAGCCAGAGTATGCACCATTGAATTTAAAATGAACCAACCAGACCAGTCCCCAACAAACACAAGATATTATGCCTTGACCAGACATCAGTGTAGACGATCAGCCACTCAGCCCATAGCCCCATACACAGAAATCTGGATCTCATTCATGTCCAAATATGCCACTTGATTTATGTGCAAAAAGTTCATATCTAGTTCATGTCAAATCGAAAATCCAAAAACATGCAAATTTCAAAAATGTACAAGACATGTATCCCTTGTACATTTGAAAAAAAAAACTAAGAAATACAATAGAGGGTATTATTTGCAAAATGTTATGAGATAGGATTGTGGATACATTTGGATTGGAAGGTGGTTTCCATGTTTCCACTCAAGTAGAGGTCTCCATCAGGATAAATATAGTAAATGAAGAATTAGTAAAGAATTGTCAGGATCAGATATCTGGACAGGAAAAAAAACAGTTCATATGGAAAACTACACACAAGATTGGAACTAAATTTCCTAATTTATTTCAGCACCAAACATAGTAGCAGAGATAGCACACAGTATCAACATGTTTGATGCAAAACTCAAAAGTATAGCCTGAGTTTAATATAAACAGGGTGAAACTTTTGTGTTCGGCAAATCAACAATCATTGATCACTTTCATAACCATGAAAACACACATAAAAGAGTCTAAACTAATATGACATGCGCACATGTCCAGTGAAAAATTCTACGTCTACGCTATTAATAGAGACTAACTTAAGTCCCATATCAAGTCAATTATTGTTCAGTATATGAGGTTTGTGCTGTTTCTGAGTTCACAGTTGCAACTTACTGACTGGGCATCTTTTAAAGAGTAGTAGAGTCCACTGCTTCTCACTCATGCCAAGGCTCCATATAAACAAGGAAGCTGGCGGCCAGTGCACAGAATCAGTAATCTAAAAGCAAGTCACTATAGCAATATAGTAAAATCTTCAATGTAGACAAAACACTGCACATTCAACACTACCAATCTACATAACAAGGTTGCTTACCTATGGTAGGTGTTTCAAAGTGAGGTGACCACTTTACTAGCTACCATTTGCAATGTTGCTTCATACTGAATTACAAAGGCATTTAACCAACAAAAATTCTGAAAACTGGGTGACAATCATCATAGTGAGTTGACTTTTTCGAGAATACCACAGTTTCTTAAACATATTATACTATAGTATCATTAGCTTTGAGATTTTGGACTGAGGATGCAATTGAAACTGTTATACCACAAACTGTAAAATCTCTAATTCTAGAATTTCTTTTTCGATTTTTTTTAAATAGGAACAAAATCATTTTTTCTTATTTTGTACATATTAGGTATATGTCATGTACTTCTTTTGTAGAACCACAACCAGGTACATGCACTGGTTTCATAATTCGGGATGTAAAGAAAAAAATAGTTAAAGTTGAAGATGAAAAATAGAGTCTGAAGGTACTTGATAAGACTAACATGAGCTACCCATAGTGACATTTGATCCTCCATGTATATAAGTGGGGCTATTAATCATAAATATCACATATTATGTTGGTACAAGATTACGTGTCAAACTGTCAATGTTAGCTACAATAAAAAATGCATGCTGAAGAGTTGTTCCCGTGTGTGTATCCAGCTCGCTTAATTTTTCTCAATGTATAATTCCCTGACATATAGTAAAAAAAATTGGACCAGTGGTCAAACCGGTTAGGCAACTGGTTCACCAGTTCACAATTGACCAGTTTTCTATTCAGAAATATTATATTTATTTCACAATCATTTTGAATACAGAAATTGCCCAAGTCACGAAATATATACATACATGAATGATCAAATAGTATGGGAGATTGCAGGAGCATCAAGCACAGAATGAAGAAAAGAGAATCTGAATCATGGGCTAGATCCATGATAGGATAAATACCGCCGAGAGGATAGCCAAACGGCTGTTAGGGATGAGAGGTAGATATAGGTTAGGGAGACGAATGTTGGAATGCGATTAGACTAATTCTTCATTGATTGTCAATTGAGTACATGAGATCCCTTTATATAGAGAGAGAACTAACTTGACATAAGAAAATAATCCCTGCTATTATGGAAACTAATCTAATCTCTGTATCTAATTCCTAACTAAAATCAATATCTTCCTATCTAATCTTACATTTTAAGGACTCAATCTTATCTAAACTAATCTTACCTTTTAAATTATCCAATCCCTGATTATTGCTACGGTACCCATGTAGGTACTGTTCACGTGTGCTGGCTGGGTCTAGGCCACTACCCATGACATGCACCACACAAAACTTTAATCCAAGTAATAAATATCTAGAGAGTAGAGAATAGATGTGTTGACAGACAAAACAAACAGCCATATATCTAATCTGAGTGCTAATGTGTCATATGCTATGCACATACCTTGAGGTAAGCTAGGCGCCTGGGCTACACGCAATAACTGATGCCCCTCGGTAGCTCAGCAGTCCATGCTCAAAAACCTTGCCAAGGAACACATGACAAACATCAGCTTCTCCAGTAGCCTCATGCCTTCGCCATAGTTATTACGGCGGTAAGGCGAGGTGAGGTGTCTAACCACCTTCACACCTTTTAGGCGAGTATGGCGTGCGGTGAGGCGATGCCACACTCACTTAACATAAATGCACATGGCACAATAATTTTGGAACAACAGGAATTTAAATTCAGAACCACATCAAATAGAAATAGTTAAACAAGTCCATACTCCATAGCAATAGTTCAAATAGCATCACAAGTTAACAAATAACATCACAGTCATTCATGATGTCTGCGCCTAGTAAACAAACTCACTGAGCACATGCACAACTACTCAACTACTAAACCAAGCACAACAAATCAGCAAGTCAGCAAGACAGCAGAGTGGGAGGGAGAGGGAAACAGAGCAGATCAGGAGGGACACTGACCGAGCCGAGCAGAGCATGGTGGCAGCGGTGCACTGGGCGAGGGAAGGGCACCACCACCAAGCCAGGCACAGGAAGGACGCCGACCGAGGGAAGGCCTGCGGAGGAAATGGCGGCGACGTAGGGAACAGCGGCAGAGGCAGCTCAGATGTCAGGACCAATACATCTCACCATCTCCCATTCTCCATCGCCGTCAGCTGTGTGGCATCCGCCATGGAGAATATGGCATCCTGCCAACGCCATACGTGTCATGGCGGACACCATATTCTCCATGGAAGATGCCATACTCCAATTAGGCAAGGCACTGGCTGCAGCGACCACCGCCAGCCACCCGGACGTTTAGGCGATGCCTTGACTGTGAGACGACTTGGCAGTCTCACAGTCTCACACCCTCGCCGTGAATAAGGATGCAAGTGGGTTAGCACACTAGTCTGCAAAACATACTAGTCCATTTTCCATCTACTAGTAAAAAATGGATACATAAATATAACTACAATTATGATTATGTGGGCGTTAAGACTACATGCCCATGCCACTTGCATACCTAGCCATGAAGCTGAACCAAACTCACAAGGTCACTGGTTCTTCTGGCTTTTCTCGGTTTAACTGGCAGTCCAGTTTGGATTTTTGTACTATGCCTGGCACCCTTGGTTGGCTGCCTGGCTTTGTGGATATTAAAAGGAGGAAGTGTTAGTGGATAATTAAAAGTTCCCATGGTCTTTCAGTGTTAGTGGATAATTAGTTTGCAAGATTTGTCAGTTTCTTATAGCTCTAAGGAGGAAGTCTACATTAATAGCAGATAACATGGAGTCTGGCTTTGTACAATATGAACAAATATATTGCAATAGAGTTATTGAAGAACATTAAGTTTGATGCCCAAGATATACAGGATACAACAGCGACAGTTGAACAACCACCACAGATCAACCAACTAAACAACTCTCATGAAATGGAACTGAAAATAAAAATTGCGGAATGTGAAGGATTCAAAAAGTCACATGTACTTGGTAATAGAAATGTACCAAAAACAAGGAGTCCTCTCCACAGCTACAGAAGAAAATCTTGGATTATGGGAGCCTGAGGAACATCAGGCTGTGTGCTATGCCTTTCTCTATGCTTATGTTTTCCTTGATGATGCCCACCCCTACTAGATCTTCTGTGCCTTTTCGGTTCCTTGACTTCCTTCCCATCACTTTCAAGAGGGTTTGTACTCTCTTTCTCGTGGCTCGGTTGAATACTTGGCCTAGAACTTGAAGTTGGATGGCCAACTAATTCAGCATCCACATTATTTTTCCACTGAGAACTAGATCCACCAGTCTCCATTTTGTTTACAATTCCTTCATAAGCCTTATCTGAAGCCTTCTGTGAAGATGATGGCTTTAGATCTCTATCCAAGAGTACACCACGTACAGCACCAGACAAGGAATCTTCTTTTGGAACATTTGCACTAGGCACCATAGAACTTAGGAAATCCTCACCATCCAATTTCACTACTTTTGGTCTGGACTTCACGGCCTTCAGTTTTTTCCCACCGGTGACGGGCTGGGCAGTATTCGATTTATCATCCAGAGAACTTTCATTGCTAGCAGGCAGCAGAGGATCATTGGCATGAGGGTAGTCAACTGGCTCATCTTCAGTTTTTCCAGTTGGAAGATAATACAACCCATGCCTTTTACGGTGCTCAGAAAGAAGAGAAGATGAACCAAGTGATAGTGCAGGTTCATTTCTGTTTTCTATGGAACCATGGCTGCGAGGGTAGAAAAGTATTGAAGATGAGGGTGTAGTGTCATCTTCACTCACAATGTCATCAAGCTCAGCAAGAGTTTCATTCAGGACAATATCAACTGGAAGTGATACTTTCTCTTGTGCATTTAAAGAAACAGGGCCTATTTCTTGAGAGAATACTGTTTGCATATTCTTAACAAGCTCCTTCACCCAGCTATGCTTTTCATCATCATCAACCTTACTTTCCTTCAACTCTTGAACCTCTCTTATCAAATGGACAAAACCAATCAAGTTTCTTGCTCTCTCCAGGACCTCAACTTCATTGCACTCAAAAAGTGGGCCAACTGTTGTTTCGATCAAGTCAATCATGTGAATGATTGATTTTTCTGAGAAAGGGTCCTTTTCCATCATACTCGGCACAGTGATTTGTTCATCACAAGAGACAAGTGGAGCTTTTCTCCCCTCGCTAACAGTTTCATCAATAGACAACCCATTCAACCCTACAGCAACTTCCTTGCTTGAATCACTCAACCTCTCGACATAGGAATTGCAACAGAAAGTGATCACTTTAAATACTGCTTGGATGTAGACAGCTCTCACAGACATCGGCAGGAGGCTGGTCCTTGGTTGCAGAAGTGCCTCAACAAGCTCAACAGGGTCCTTTGTAAAGTTCACATACTCACCCGAGACCCATGCAGCAGCAGAAAGAACAGGGCAGAGGAGGTGGTTAGCAAGCAAAGCAGGATCAATGAGAAGAGTTCGAGATGAATGGACAAGCTCTGGACGTGCATCCTGCACCCTCAGTCCCACATCAACAAGCTGCCGACCAATCTCATCCCCCTGGGCACAATGAAGGCTCCTAGCCATATCCGTTAGGAGTGAGACATACCAATCAAAGTCTGACACCAGCTCATACACGTTGTGCCCACATGCTGCTAGAACTGCACCAAGGATGTCATTTGCAAACTCTGGGTCTGACTTTGCCGCATGACTGACCAGCATGCCAGCAATGTCCATGATATTATTGCGGTCGATCATCCCCATCATCAGGTGCAACGCCTCTCTGCGGATGTTTGAGTCAGCATCGCCCAGTGACTGGGCAATCACATCACGGCATTCATGCACTGTCGATACATATGTCGGGCCAAGCATACCAAGTGCAAGGAGGCCAAGGTACCGCAGGTTGGGATCATCCTCAGCAGTAAGAAATTCCTTGGCTTTTCCAATGGCGAGGCACACAGCAGTATCATGTGCCGGCAGGGCTGTTAGAACCGTGCGGATGCACTCAAACGTCAGGGACATAGCGGCAGAGCGGGCGAGGAGCTGGCAAACTGGGTCGACAATTCTTGCAGCTAGGCGGGACTCAAGAGGAGCCAGCCGTCCAAACACCTTGAGCACCTTGATAAGCGCCCAGTTGGAGCGGGACGTGGTGAGCAGATTGTAGAGGTCAGGTGCGAGTGGCAGGAAAGGAGCGGCATCAGCTGGCGGGGCCGAGAGCTCACAGAACGCGGCTGCAGCTGCGGTCGACGCCCGTGGGTCGGGAGACGCAAGGCACGCGGCCAGTGGCTT
>KE372323.1:244384-266600 GCA_000418225.1 Zizania latifolia
GAGAAACCCTAGCTCTATACCATGCTGGTGAAATTCATTTATCAAAAGTCACCCTAAGGAGGGCAGCATATATACACACACTCCAACAACTACCACCACCCTCTCTCTCCCTTGCTCTCTTCTCTGCTGCATCCTTCTCTCCTCATTTTTCTCTCTGCTCCATGCCTCCATCGTCTTCTCTGCTAGATCCTCCCCTCTCTAGCACTCTCATGCCAGTAACAAGCAGCAATGGTGGTGGCTCACGGCTCAAATGCATGCTAGCAGGAGGTAGAGCAGAGGAAAGGAGGAGGCAGGATGCTGGCCATGAGGAGGGGACAATGGCCACACAGATCCATGGCAGGGTGGAAGCACCAGCGGCTAGCCGGCTAGGGTTATGGGATGAATTTATCCCACTCTTTTTAACCTCTCCTCTGGTTTTGCCTGCATGGCAGAGTCATCGCCTTAACCCTTGCTCCTGCCTTAACACGTTGGCACCACTTAGAAACCATGTTTATACTACATAAGTTAACGGTGATAGTAGAAATACGGATGCAAAATTAGAGACAGAGCTAGAAAAACACAGCTCTGTCCTCATTAGGAAGATAGTAATGTACAGCATGCATTGGTCACTTTCTACAGAAATGTTACAGAAATTAAATTCAAAAAGGCCAGAAATATTACACTTTATATAGTGATAAACTATAATAAATTAATAATACCATTAAATTATTTTAATCAATTTCAAATATAAATGGATAGAAGTCATGGTTATACGACTTGACATCCTTAGAGGGAACCATGACTATTCATATTATTCTTATGAGCACACCATTATCAATTAAATTATGACTAATTCGACTAATTTGCTGCATGGCGATTAATTGATTAGAGAAAAACCTTCAGTCTGACATGTGTGTGTGCAACATTTTACAACACTAAGCAAAATTGGGAGTAGAGATGTAGATATACAGCCGTAAGATGGAGTTAAACTTAAACCAAATGGAAAATGCTGGGAAGGTACTTGTAATCAATATGAATAGTCATGCTCTACACAACCAATAGGATTAGTTTTTTTGTATAACAACTTTTTCGGATTCAAACAATGAAAAATAAGTCTAGGTAGGTGTACAACATCTACAGTTCACTCAGTAGCTTCCACAGTGAGAAATAGGGTATTATTATTGCAGAATCCTCTTTGCATAGTTTCCATATTTCTACAATGTGGTAAATAATTACAATGTTAATAATTATAAAGCAGGGATAATATTACTGTATTTGCAATAGCATCAAAATATATTTGATGTTTTGGGCTATTTCTATAAGCAAAAGAATAAACAGGCAACAAAAGCACAACTCCTAGCCTGGGGATATCGAGTGCCTTCTCTTGAGTTTTCATATGGGTGGTAATATGCTTGCCTTTTAAGGGCAAGATGTTTGATTCATTTATGGAAGATAAGGGCATAGTTCTTTTTCATAAAGGTCACAACGTTGTTTGAATTACTTATGGATGAAAAGAGCGCAACATGTAGCATTACCCTCCAAAATGTAAAACACCACATTTTTTAACAAGCCAGGTGTAAAATATCACATATTTGTGAACAGAGAAAGTAAGTAGTAACAAATCTACAAAATGCAAAAGATCTGCCTGTTTGCTTGGTCAATTAACGACAGGATTAGTTACTCTAACAGGACACTGGACACATTTGCTTTAATCCATACACATCTTTGAAAATTAGACCGGTGATGGCGGTGGCAATTTTGAGTTCCCTAAAAGCTTTATTCAAGACCTCTTCATCATTCATAGATAGAAAGAATAAAAAGTGGATTGTGGCATTTGGCAACAGGATATAATTCATGTCACCCCTTTGACAAATAATGAGAAAACTATAGAACACATCAACCATGCAATATATAAAGTCAGAGACCCGAAAGTACCTGTAGAGCTAGCCCATAACCTCCATTACTTTCTTGTTCAAAGAAAAGAAGCTGTAAAGGAATATAGGGCAAATAAGATAATTGAATAATATTCCAAAATTCAAAATAGATGTAGGCTTCAATTCCAGAGCAATGAAAGAAGAATAATCAACCTCCTACCTTAAATTTACTCTGTGCAGCTGAGGTGACTCTGACTACAATGCCTGACTGAGCTTGTTCTTCAATTATTGTTACTCCAAAAAAATGGGCACATTGCTTGTCAACCTATAAATAAAAAAAGGATATATGGTAGCCATCCCATTATAAATAAGACTGCAAAACTGGCAGTGGCAGAACCTTTCCCATTGCTGATGTTCCAACTGGGAGTGGTCTCACTGTAACTGTTCCATTCATAGCTTCTTCAAGAACAGTAGGAGATACTGTGGTCTTGATTGGGACCCCAAGCTTGCTAAATAGTATAATACATATAAGAAATTTAGCACGCAACTAGGAATCATCAACTGTTTGTACAAAAAATTCCCAAGATTCTACAGTCACCTGAAAAGTGCAGCAAACATAGTGTTGACAGTTCCAAGATTAGATAAGTCAATCTCCATATCCATTCCTTCATTTTCTAATGCCTGACAAGGTTACAACAGAGAGTTAGATTACAACCCGACATAACTACATTCCTGCTGCTAAGTGCATAAAATTTAACAAAAACATCTTAACTTACATGCTAAAATAATATAGAAGTGACAAAAGTAATTAAATTTAATGATGCTGCTCTGAGTTTTGATGTGCTTAAGGTTAAGCTGAGGCTCTTAGCTACTTGGTATAATTATCATCGTACAAAAAACATCCATAGAAAAGGTATTTAGTCATATGTTTTATAATTAAAATAGGTATAGATCATGAAAATGCTTCCTATAGTTTGTTATTGTTAAGAGGATAAAGGTTTTCCATTGCCTCTTAAGCAGTTTATAGGGATTACCTCTTACTCTAGACACTAAATACCAAGCTACCTTAGCTAATTTTCATCTTTTAGTTGTAACAGAAGAACAGATTGGAGATACATAGATAAGCATCTAAAACTTTGGTCAGAGGTATGATGTATGTTGGTGCAGCACCACCAAACATCACCTTCATAGTTCATATGCTGGTCCTTTAGCCCAGTCAAACCTCTCCTTATCAATCAGAAAAGGTTACCGTATGCACTATGCAGAACCATTGGAGTGAAAACAAAACATGCAGAGAACAAAAAAAACTAATTGAAAATAGTCTGGTAGAATCAACTGAGATTCTGAGAACAGCACCTCAAAACCAGCAGTATCATATTGCCTCCGTTTCTCAGGATCTGACAAGATACTATATGAATATGCAACCTCTTTGAAGAGTTCTGATGCCTCTGGGTTACTAGCATTCTTGTCAGGGTGGTACCTATCAATTATAACAGGAACTATTATTATAGGAAATCACGAACACTGCAGGGTACAGGGATGAGTATATTGCTTCCAAAAAACTTTACACACGTTAAGTATATGAAAGAACTAAAATCAGTAACCTACAGGGTGTAATGGGATTACAGAATGATATTTGCAACAATGCATACCCTTTTCTTTGGAAATAACAAAGCATATCTTATTCGACACAATAAAGTAAGAATACTATTCATCACATTGCATAGTAAAACATGTGGATGCTATGTGTTGGATGGTTCATTTTAATAATGCATTTGACACATTATTAGTCATTTCCACATTGATATATGAAGTTCAGGAATGCTAATGGCTGGATAAGAAAAGTTGAGGTTATTCTGAGTAACACCACAGCTGATGTGCAAGAGAACACATTCAACTAAACTAGCAACGTGTTCATATTCTGCAATCTGAATAGCGCAATCAAAACAGCACAGCAGCAGCAAAATCAAAATCAGGAAAGTGTACAGTGTGGAGCACGGACTTGAGCGCGAGCTTGCGGTAGGCGGACTTGATCTCCTGATCGGAGGAGTCTCTGGGCACGGAGAGCACCTCGTACGGGTCCCGCCGCAGCGCCGGCGCGGACGGCCCCTCCATCTTCCCCGACGACGCCATCACAGGAAGAAACCCTAACAGCGACACCAGATCACAAACCAGGGATCACCCTCGCCCGGCCAAAATTGGCAGGGAACCGCATGGGATCGGGGCGGAAATGAGCTCACCTCACCTCACCACGGCGCGGCCAGATCTCGCCGCCGCCTTCCCGGGAGGAGGACGTGTGAGACGCCGAGGCGGAGATGCGGTAGGGGAAGGATTGCCTCGGGGGAGAAGGAGCACGAGTCGCACGGGGGATTCGAGATTTTTTTTTTCTCCTCTTCTTTTTTGAATTTCTATGCGTGGATTTTTCTCCTTCTTTGGCCCCTTCTTCGCCTCGACCTTGGATTCGGTGCTCCTCCGCTCCAAGACATAGGAAGGAAGAGGAGACTGCTGCTTTTCTCTTTTTTTTTCTTTTAATTGCGTCGCTGACTGGAGTTTTTTCTTTCTTTTTTTCCTGATTTTGCCGTTTTGAGTTTTACCAGTCAAACGGCAAAATTTAGTATTAAGCTGACCTACCAATCTCCTTCCAATGGTATTAAGCTGTAATACCCAAACTTTTGACATAAATTCCTTATTATAGGCTTATAGCTTTGCATCATTAGTGTCCATCTTACACTCGACAGGTTATGAATTGGAATCATATCACCCCGCATTTTATGACATGTTATTTATATATCTATTCTTTGGTGGCGGTTTGCGGTAAATGGTCGATCCAAATTCAAATTTAGATTTGAATTATATATTTTTCAAAAAAATCTCATAAGTAGTAAGTGAATTAAGATGATTTTTTTGAAAAAAACCAAAAAAATTAAAAGTTGACAAAGCTATTAATAGAACAAGTTCGGAGAAAATGAAAAAATAAAAACCAAACGGGTCGGCCCAACTCGCATTCCACATTCAACATTTTCACCAAAAAGAGGTATACAATTCTCATAAAAATTATCATTGTGTCAAAAAGATTTGTTTGCATTCTTATATTTTCTAGAATTTTCCTGTATTTTTTTAAACAAATCTACACTTTCTATAATTTTTCTGTTTTTCCTGTATTTTTAAAATTGATTGGCTTTCGATGCAAACCAATCTGTTACCGATGCCAAACAGGATGCAAACAGTCATTGGTAACCGGTAGTTACCACTTTGTTCCAAATCAAATGGTAATTTAAATTTTGGCCATTCTCACGTGGTTATTGACCATCGGGCCTTAACCTGCACCTAGATATAAAAACAATTTCTAACCCTGTTAGGATCTGAAAAAACTTCTCTAAAGTAAATCCGATGTGTTTCAAAAACATGTTAGCCAACAAAACATGTAATTTTCTATTATATTTTTCCACGGTTCATCTTTTCATGGGAAACTCTTGTGTTCCCTTGTATCTCCAAATACTATACACATAGTTATAAAAAATTAAAATATTTGACAACATTTGTATATTATACCCCTCTACAAAATTTAAAGTCTAAAGTCAACTAACACACGTCGTAAAATAAAAATGGCAAATCCAACGTATGAACAGTGTGTGTACTAATCATGTCTAAAGTTGTTTTTTTATTTCTCAGTGTACATATCTAGTTAATACTTAAATTTTGGTGTCACGAAAAATGTCTCTATACTCTATATTGTCAATTTTTCACAACTTTTTTATTGTATTTAGGAAAATATGGACATGAGTGTCACGTCCGGAAATTTATAACCAATATCCAGAGTAATCCTGGAACGGCCATGTCCAGCTTTTAAGTAAAAAACCTTCATCTTTTTCACTGACGACACTAAACACACACTGCTTTGTACCCTAAAATTCAAAATCTTGTGTCCACTATTTGTTAACGGGATTGGATGTTGCATTAGCTTTGTTTTACTTCCCATGTTTAGTTTTTTGCATTGGGATGTAAAGTGTGTTTCATATTAAAATACGTTACATCCGTCTAATCCAGACCCATGAAGAGGATAGTTTTGGAATGGAATGATGTCACGTATGCATGAGGAGAAGACGAATATAATTTTTAAGAAACGTTTTTGCGTGATTGTTTATTGTTTTTTCATCGTGGTTCTGTTTATTGTTCTTTTATCATGGTGTGCCTTCTATGTCTATCTGATGTGGCGCATTGTTGATTGTCTCATGTCATGCATCATTCGAGTAGTTCGTGTTATAACTACTTCTTTTGAACAGAATCTCTCCTACATAACAATTTTGTTTCAAGTATTAGATCTGTTCTTATGTAGTTTTATATATAAAAACATACATGAGATGGTGTTAATTATCTGGTTGTATAATATCATAATTTATTTATAAATTAAATTAAATCTATATGTGCTTATATTTTCAGGCTCAGCAATTAATATCTACTAGGGTGGACACAACTAAGCAAGGTGTGTGTGGTTGGTGCATACTTTGTCTTCATCATGCCGAATAATAAAATCAGGAGGCTAATAGTGTGAGAACCTAAATTAGCAATATAACAGCATATGTAACATCATACAATCGTGATAATAAAAGACATTATAAACATGTGGGCATAAATTTAGGAGACAATCTTGCACCCACAAAATCTAACTGTGTATAAATGACGTCATAGTAAGGTACTATTAGATGAAAATTTTCGAAATTCAATTTCGAGAGGTGCAAATAGAAGGAGCGCTACTCCGTACAATCCAACTTATGATCTAGATCGTTGGTTGCGATGATTGGACAACGCAGAGAGATCTGTGTAAAAACTCTTCCTTTTTATATATCAGTATTGATATAGATGTAAGGCTATATGTGTGAAACTGCTCAAGACTATCAAACTTTCTCTCGTACCGTATATCGTACGGGATTCCGGTGTGATAGTGGCCTTGAGTTCAAGAGTTCAAGGGGAATTCATGTCGTCCATCACGAATGTAAACGGTGCGCGGCCTAATCACTCGCAAGTCACCCCACCAGCCACCAAAGGAGAAGTGTGACAAGGCATTATCATTGTCTGTTGTGCCTTGCAATTCCTTCTCTCAATATCCAGCCATAGAGGGTGGAAGTTGCACCACACACCTTCTCTTCTAAACCATTTCTATGATTTTTTTCTTAGTTTTTCCTTTTTTTCTTAAGAAATAATCTATCCATTCTAAAATGTATTAACCTTTAGCTTTAGACACATATATTAAAGAAATATATAAAAAGACCATGATAATATCCCTAGAGTGAGTAAGTGTAGATCTAGAAGTAATTGAGTGGAGTAACGAGTAATAAAGTTAAAGAATAATATGAGTATTTTAGAGATAAAAATGATATTTTACTAATACTTATTATATTTGGAATAAATTTTAAACTTAAAAAAACACGATATTTTGGAACAGATAAATTACATGCTAATGTATTTTTTTACCACATATAAGGAAGAGGGGCTGGAGGCTGCCAAGGTGGCTCAGACACTCAGCCAAGCAGCCTTGAATGGTCTTGTGCTGCTTCGTCTTGCTGCGGGGAAGTCAGGGTTGTTGGAAGAATCAGCTTCGGCGAAGGAGGTCGATCGCGACGAGTGCCACAACTGAAGCACTTCCCGGTAGGTAACATTCAAAATTAGACGGTAACAAGCTTGTATATATTGGGCCGGCATGACAACCCCACAATATCTGATTCGTACCAGCATATATACTACTCGAACCGAATAAACAAGGTAATCTGGTTACACTGTGATCGAGACAAAACAGCCAAGCCAAACAGCAATGCTAGGTGCAAGCATGATAGCACCCTCTATTAGGGGCATTTTCCACTGTTTTTCTCATCCTGTCTCTATTCTTAGGAATAATTTTTCTTCACTCTCACTCACTGTCAGGTAATCAGGCTGATGGGTACTTGTCACGGTCGGGCGACTGCATTGAGGCCGCGGCTGGGGAGTGGGGAGGTGTGGCCGGCTGGCGTCGGCGAGGAGGCGTGGCTGAGCGGCAGGCTTGTAGCGGTGCAGTGTGACCGCGCTGACGGTGGAAGCAGACTGAGCGGCGATCACTACGAGCTTATGAAGGTTATCAATGTTTATACGCTAGGTTTTCGAGTCTACTGACAGAACGAACAAAGACGTAAAATAGTTGAACGTCTTGCTCTGCTTCACCCCATGGGAAGAATTTTTCTCATCTCTCCACTGACGAAGTTTTCTCCCCTATCCCCTGTGGGAGGAAATATCCGTCAGGATTACACAATGGATTGGTTGCAGCGGTGGGGCTTATCAATATTCAGCTTCGGCTAGTCATCCCAGCTAGCTGTACCATCGTCATCTTGATCGCCTTGGCACGCAAACGATTACTTCAGCGTGCCACGTGGCTGCGCAGAGAGCACCTCCGAGCTCTCGTCCATGTGCGTGCCCCCACCCCACGGCAGACGGACCGAAGCCAGAGCCAAATTTAATACCGCTGCTCGTGATTTGTCAACTACTCCCAGCCAACTCGCCATCAATCGCAAGTGGAGAGATTTAGCGTCGGTCGAGCGATCGGCGCGCCGAGCCATATCGACCCGGCCGCACCGACGAGCAGCGGTAGCTTAGCTGCGTAGCAAGAATGGCCTCGCCGGCGCCGGCGCCGGCGCAGCAGCAGCAGCAGCGTGGGGAGCCGAAGCCGCAGAAGGTGATGGTGGCGGTGGACGAGAGCGAGTGCAGCCACTACGCGCTGGAGTGGGCGCTGCGCAGCCTCGCCCCCGTCATCGCGCCGCCGCTGCTCGTGCTCACCGTGCAGCCGCTCCTCCCCATCGGCTACGTCTCCGCCGCTTCCTTCGGCGCGCCTCGTATGCGGATTTTCTTTGATTTCTTCTTCCTCTCATCCAGATCGCCGGCTCCCTTCCATTAATTTGTTTTCCCCATCTTCAACGAATCTGTTGGTGATTTGGGATGAGTGCTTGATGTGTGTTAGTGGGTATGCCCGTTGTAGCTCCGGAGCTGATCAAATCGATGCAGGAGCGGCAGCAGCAGCTCTCGAAGGCGCTCATTGACAAGGCCAAGGAGATCTGCGCACAGCATGGGGTATGTATGTACTCACCCAATCCATTAGTTGTCCTTAATTAGTTTATCCTCATTTATATATTGATTCTTGAAAATTGTTGAATTATCGACCTCAATGCATGTAAAGTCAGATCAAGAGTCTCAACCCTGCTGATTGGGATAGTTTCTTAGTATTAATTATATTACCGTATCAGCCAAAATCCGATGTGACAAATAATTTATTGAGGTGGGGGAGAAAAACGGTGTCTCTTCCAAAAAACAACTCTACACGATATCCAAGAAAGTAAAGAAGGGGATTGGAAGAAAAAAGAGTGAAGATAGATGATTAGATATAAATTTATTTTAAAGAAACTATCTATTGGAGAGATAATATCTATGAGTGATATCTAAGAAAAAAAGAGAGTAAGACATCATCATAGACACTGATTTGTTTCAGTCTTAAATTGGCCGTTGTATCTAAGATGCACAATGTCACGATCAATTGTGATCTCTTCTTTGTTTGGTCACTGCTGAATTGCTCGACAACTTCTAGTTAGTTCAAGAGATATTAACATTTTTTACTTGTATGGCCATTTTGGCAAGGAAAATGTCACACATCCTCCAAGGACTCCCTAGCCCACTCTTTATAGCTAAAAATTTGCAAATTTCTAAAACATCAGCCCCAACAATTTCCCTGTCCCATTCCCTAAATTTAAAGGATTCCTATATTGAATTCAATCCTCCCCAAATCTGGGAGCCCATATCCCACTCCCTATCATCCTCAAATATAGCTATTGGAAATAAAGATATTTTGTAGTAAATCAATGCAATATGGGAGTAGAGTATAAGAGGTGAGTCAGAGAGCAAAGAAATATAGGAAGTGTATCTTTTTAGGAGCTCCCTATACGGAGATTCAGGGAGGCTATCGGAGATGCTCTTATCAGATAGCATATGTTTGCAACTGCAATTGGCTAACTACTGTGGTGTTATCGCAAAGGTGGGAAATATCAAATAGCAGATACTCCATAGTCCATACTAGCTTGTAATCAAGTTGGCTCGAATCTGTCTCCTCAGCTTATACATTTGATTTGATTCTCTACCTACCGTATGTGCTCTAGACCAGACGGACTGGGTTTAAATTTTACAATTGACACTCCACAGGTTGCAGAGTTGTGATAATTGCTCGAATTGTTGTAAATTTGTCTAAATTACTTTGCAATGAGTGGAGACATAGGACCTGTAGTTATGAGTAGGTACCAAGTACCAACCAACAGAAAGAAGTTAGTGTGAGGTGATAAGGATTAAAGGCAGAACTCAGGAGATCTTCAGCTTATTCAGCTGCAATACTGTGATATGAGGATGTATATGTGTTCAATGATTATAATTTCTGCTACAGTAAACATAGAATGAGAGCATTGCCATTTTTTATCTATAATCCAGGTATCTGTAGAGGCAATGATCGAAGTAGGAGACCCTAAGGAGATGATATGTGAAGCAGCTGAGGAATCAAAAGTTGATTTACTGATTGTTGGGAGTCACAGTCGTGGACCAGTACAAAGGTATAATCTGATGTCACAAAATTTCCTTGATATATGTTGTTATTTGATAGATTATATTTTTCTGCACAAACAGTAGTCAAAATAACAACATATTTTCTGTCTAACATATGATTACAGACAGAATGATGAATTAATGAAAACACTTACTTTTGCATTTATTTTTGGCTCCCGGCACTCAAGTTATTGAATCTTTATCTAGACCCTAATAATATGGTATTTTGGTGGGCAAGACTAAATGGATTGGCACAAGATCATAACACCTATAGTTAAACAAAGAGAAGCCACAGTTGCACCTATGGAAACTATCATTGTTAGCTGGATGTGTTTTGGTGGTGCTCTTTATAAACTGCTCATAATCATTAATTTTACTCTAACGAGCACATTTTAATTATAGGAGTAGTAGTTTTTTGGGGTGAAGATAGAGTTTTATTGTATCAATCAATGAGGTAATGGTTGTTTGTTCAATTTTAAAATCACTTGTTTTCAGTTACAGTAACCTTTCTCCTCTTTCTGAAACTCAATACCTTCTCTTTAGCATGTTGCTTATCAGTTCCAAAGAACCAGTACATGTTGAACTTTCTACAACTACATTGGTACCAACACTTGGCATTCAGCTATCTTCTCTTAAACAACTGTGTTATCCTCATTTTTAGACAACCTTTACAATACTCTTTACTGGTAGTACAAATGATCTATACCCTTCATTTATTTTCATCCAAGGGGTCAACTCTGTTTATACTGCCAACTCATTAGTAGCAGTAGAAGTAAGGGAGGGTACAATTGTCCAACGAATGAATGTATCCGAGGGTATAATTGTTCATTGCGATGTACAGGGACGCATTATTTGAAGCATGCGCATTACAAGTTGGTAACAGAAAAAATACCAAACCGATTAGTATTACAAGCATGCGAGAGGTGATACTGCGAGGTAGCTGATCCAATTCCAATGCTCTCTGGGAAAGAAATACGTAAAAGACTAAAATGCTCAAAGTACATAGCTAGAAATTTACTAATATGTCCATGTAAATAGACGGCTTAGTTGTTCTACCGGTAGTAGAATACTGGATAGTGCACCATAAAAATTCTCTATTTTTAACTAAAAACAACTCTGATTTTTTTATTGTAAACATCTTGTCGCAATTTGGCAATTACTAATAAATGGCTCCTTTTATATCTAGCAAGGATGCTATTTACATCAGACAACTATCCAATTACATTGACAAAGCTCTCCCAGTTCCTATATAGCATAGTACATGAGAAAGTATGAAACTCGTCCTGGAAGGATGAAAAGAACCAATACTCTGTTGTGAACTATCTAAACATTTTGCCCACTGTTGCCGCAGGTTGTTCCTTGGAAGTGTGAGCAACTACTGTATGCATCATTCCAAGTGTCCAGTTCTGGTGGTGAAGAAACAGGACTGAATAAAGACCAGGTCTCAATAAAACTCTTTGCGCATTACCGATGTATCATCTCAACGGCGCAACAAGATCGTCTTGCAAATAAAGTAGCCGGCTTCTAGAGTCTGTAAAGTAAGGGTTTTCCTTAGGAATGCCATGCAGCTCGCATCAGTTACCGAAAAGAAGACGATGAAAACCCAACGTGTATGTATATATGTATGTATGTATGTGTATGTATATATGTATGTATGTATGTGTGTAAGGTTTGATATCGGATTTATAATCTGGTTGATCTCGCTCATCCTGAATTTCAATCGCCATGGCTACAGAGTAGCACTTCCTTCAAGGAAGGAGGCTCGTTAACGTGGCGTTAACTTTGATATCGGATTAACCGTGCCAACCGAGATTTTTATTTTATTTTTTTAACACTTATATAAGTAGATTTTTGTCTAGTTAATTTACAAAAATAGCCTCCAAACTCTCTTAGAGTTGTTTTTAAAACCAACCTCCAAAGGGTGATTTTTAAAATCACCCTCCAAAGAATCAAGGCGTCTCTAGAAAAATTGCACTAATACCCTTTTCACCTTCCTAGAGGGCGGAGAGGGTATCCAAGGCAAATTTTCATTGAGCCCTTCGGCCGGATCCTAAAAAACCACTCTTCGGGAGGGAGGTTCTTTTCATTGACACGTGAATTCGGTTCTCACTTTTAGTGTTTTTTTGCTTTTTCACTTTTGACGTCTTTACTTTTTCATTTTTGGTGTCTTTACTTTTTCACTTTCTTAGTCGTGTCTTAATATCCACTTTTGACAACGTTAGTTTATCACTTTTAGGTCTCTATATTCACTTTCGATTGTGTGTCTTCACTTTAGGTGAACCTTTTTGCACGATATTGCCACTTTAACTTCTTTATTCTGTAGTGTTGGCATATTCATTCTTCAATTTCCGCTAAATGAGTGGAATTAAGGATCAAGCCATAGATGTTATTGTGAATCAGTTCGATGTATATATATGATATGCTGCATTATGAACTACAAGCCACATAACTCATGAAAAAACATACCGTCACGCCCTGAAATTCCAGTAAAATAAAATTCATTTAATAAATGCACTTATAATTTCTTTGTCTTCCTAAGTCATATTACCTTTCTTCATGGTGGATAGTGCGATGCTAGTGTTGATCGCTCACGCATGTGTCTTTAAAGAGAACATCTCAAGAGCAGTCCAAAGATGTGCCGTCGTTGTAACCGACACCACTTGTGTTAGAACATCATAAGATAGAGATGACATCGAGTATCAAAAAACATGTTGATCCACCGCAACCCACTGGGTTTTGCAGTTTGAGCTCCTTTGGAGGAGCGATGTTAGTGTTTGAGCTCCTTTGGAGGAGCGATGTTAGTGTTTGAGCTCCTCAAACAGCAGCAAGAACTTGTGTCTTCCATAGCAAGTAGCTATACTTGCCAAGCTTCTCTATCACCAGGACAAGCTTCTCTATCACCAGGACGTAGTGATGGCCAAACGTGTCGGGCCATGACAGGCCAGCCTGGCACGCCCGCTATAGTGCTAGGCTCAGCATGGCTACACCAGAATTTGGTATAGTCGGATCCGGTGAAGCAAGGACTATCATTAGATTAGCACCGATGCGGCAAGAAAGCCTTGGCAAGATATAATGAGACGTCTATTTGATTCAGTGCGTATATCAAGTCTCGGATATTAATTACACCCTGTAACAGGAAATAGTTAGATTTTTTATGTTTATCTACAGTAGGTAAATCCCTAGATTTGTTGTAATTCGGGTAGGATTTCGTTAATCCCACAGGTATAAATATGTATACCCGGGGACCTTGTAAGTCATCTCTGGATCAATCTGTTGGGTTATGGGGAGACTACGCTAGCGCTTAATTTCAAAATTTTACCCCGTTATTCCAGAAACCATGCGTGCAATGGGATCATGGATCGTTACCTCAAGCCACGAGACGCGCTCGGGCAGCAGAAGTAGAGTCGATGAAGCGCGTCCTCGAGCTACTCCTCCCGGCTTCGTTCGTTCGTCGGCGATCCGGTGATTTCAAGGGAAGAACACGAGCACCGATGTAGCAGCGGTGCCTCTACGGTATCCACATGTACAGGGACAGAATCACCTCGCGCCGGCGTGCTAGCACCACTCGTGAGATTTGAGGAGAGATCGATCACAACCCTTGCAATCAAGGAGAGAGAGGAGAGATGGCGGCTAGGGTTCTCAACCAGAAGCAACAGCAGCAGCCTTTTTGTTCTCACCCCTCCTCTCTTTATATAGTGCCTCATCACGGGCCTTTAATCAGTATTAAAGCCCAACAGATCTAATCTGTTCACCTGAACCGGAACTTCCGAAAATAACCTTCTGTATCAAATTTATTTCGACCCAGAACTTCCGGTCTAACCAGAACTTCTGGTTCGTCCAGGTAGGCCCGGAACTTTCGGTCCAACCGGAACTTCTGGCTCTTCTAGAAACCGAAACTAGGGCTGACCCGGAACTTCCAGTCTAACCGGAACTTCCGGATGCTCTAGAACCCGAAACTTTTGGCCCTTAGCTAGAACTTCCGGTTCTCCCAGAATTCTCTTAGGCATAATTCCATCAATCTCCTACTTGCACAAGAGATAATTCTTCCAAGTTTTAAAATCCAATCCCCTTAAGCGTGCGATCCGATAGGTTCATATGCAAACGACCGCTACCCGGAAACCCTTTCCGAATCGCCGATCAATAGCGGTACCTAGCAGCACATATTGACCCTCGAAAGCATACAAAGTCAAAATTATACCTTCTGAACCTTGATATACTCACGCATCAATCCCTTTACCACACGACATCAGTCAAGCTCAAGGCGAGATTCGTGCCACCCTTGTTAAAAGCTCGACACTTCACTCGATCAAGTAGTGGATTCAATCATGATTAATTCTTTGATCATAGTGGCATGTCCATGTACTTTCCAATCCGACTACCTCGAGGGGCCCAGAGACGTCTCTCCCGTTATTTAGGAGGGGTAAATTCTATCTTGACCGCTCACATCCCACGACATGTTTCGTGACACACCCAAAAGCAACCTTTATAACTACCCTATTACGGAATAGCGTTTGGAAGCCTCTAAGTGTGCTACTACACATTTTGAAATCAATAACGATCTCAGGTGTAAAGATTCTGCAGGTATACCATTTGAGATGACAACTGATGACACTTTTAAAATAACAATCTCAGCAGTATCTCAAAGTGAGTCTATCCAACTCCATGTTCACCAACATGAGTCCACATCACTGATTTGACATCTCCATGTCTATGATCTGCGAAACTTGATTATCAATCAGACAGATGTGCTAATCTATAAATCATCACTATCCCATATGATGATATGAGATTAGGGATCGTTTAGAATAACATCGTAACACAGAGAGTCTCATAAACAAGTCACGCACTTGCTAATCAATGTAAAATATATTTATTCAAGGAACAAGATAACCAATTATCCAAATGTACATCAGCATAGACAAGACAACTTCTTCTAACATACACTTGACTCACTCACGTAAGTATCTAATACCCGTAGAGCTCAAGTACATCTCATGCTTGGGCTGTGAGAGAGGCTTCGTCAATGGATCTACAATGTTTAAATCCGTGTGCACCTTGCATATCTTCACATCACCTCAATCTATAATCTCACGGATCAGATGATAGCGCCGAAGTATGTGCTTGGATTTCTGGTGCGACCTAGGCTCCTTGGCTTGCACAATGGCACCACTATTATCACAATAGAGGTTCATTGGACTAAACGCACTAGGGACAACACCCAGCTCCGAAACAAACTTTCTGATCCAAACTGTATCTTCGCAGCTTCTGAAGCTGCAATATACTCGGCCTCTGTTGTTGAATCTGTAACCATTTCTTGCTTGGAACTCTTCCAACTCACTGCGTCTCTATTAAGGCAGAACATAAATCTAGACCGCGATCACGAATCGTCCTTGTCAGTTTGGAAGCTGGCATCGGTGTAACCATTTACAACGAGCTCCTTCTCACCTTCATAGACCAGGAACATATCCTCAGTTCTTCTTAAGTACTTAAAGATACTCTTTACTACTGCCCAGTGACTTTCACTCGGGTTTGACTGATATCTGCTCGTAACACTTAGAGCATAAGAAACATTTGGACGTGTACAAAATATGGCATACATGATGGATCCGATTGCGGAGACATACGGGATCGCACTCATCTTCTCTAGCTCATCAGGTGTCGAAGGACACTGACTCTTGCTGTGAGAAATACCATGTGACATTGGCAGAAAACATTTCTTAGAATTCTGTATATTGAACCGTTTCAATACCTTGTCAATGTACATACTTTGGCTTAATCCAATTATTCTTCTTGATCTATCTCTATAGATCTTTATGCCTAAAATGTATGCTGCCTCTCTAAGATCTTTTATTGAGAAACTTTTTCTCAACGAAGAGTTGACAGCATCTAACATAGAAATATTATTTCTGATCAATAATATGTTATCTACATATAATACCAGAAATACGAGTGAGCTCCCACTAGCCTTCTTGTAAACACAAGGCTCTTCTTCGTTTTTGATGAAACCAAACCCTTTGACTACCTCATCAAAACAAAGATTCCAACTCCGAGAAGCCTGCTTCAGCCCATAAATAGACCTTTGCAGCTTGTAAACTTTTCCAGCATTCTCTAGATCATCAAGACCTTCAGGCTGTGTCATGTACACATCCTCACTTAGGTTTCCATTAAGGAAAGCCGCCTTGACATCCATTTACCATATCTCATATTCATAAAATACGGCAATTGCTAGGATGATCCGGATAGACTTTAGCATAGCGACGGACGAAAACGTTTCATCATAATCAACACCTTGAATCTGCCTAAAACCTTTCGCCACCAATCATGCCTTATAGATGTGAACATTTCCATCAACGTCTATCTTTTTCTTAAAAATCCATTTACACTCGATAGTTTTTACACTATCAGGTGGATTGACTAAGTTCTAAACTTGATTCACTCGCATAGATTGTAACTCGGATCTTATGGCTCCAAGCTATTTCTCAGAGTCTGGTTCCATCACTGCTTTCGTATAGGTTTTAGGTTCATCATTGTCCAACAATAATACGTCGCGCTGCCTAGTAGTTAAAAACACAAACCGCTCGGGCGCACGACTCAATCTCTTCGACCGACGTGAGGCTGGTGTCTCGACAACAGACTTTGCAACATCTTGCATGTCGAGTTGCGGTTCAGTAGGAGCTGAAACACTTTCTAGTGGTTCTCGAACCTCTTCGAGTTGTACCGTGCTCCCACTAACCCTTTCGAGAGAAACTCTTTCTCAAGAAAAACACCATTCCAAGCGACAAACACTTTACCCTCTTCTCGGTTATAAAAGTAATATCCTTTGGTTTCCCTGGGATACCCCACAAAGAAGCATTTATCAGATTTGGGAGTGAGCTTATCAGACGTCAAATGTTTTACATAGGCCTCACAACCCCATATCTTTAGAAAAGACAGCCCGGGACGCTTCCCAGTCCATATCTCATATGGTGTCCTCTCTACAGATTTGGATGGAATTCTATTTAGTATGAAAGCAGCAGTTCCTAAAGCGAATCCCCAGAAAGACAATGGAAGATCAGTTTGATTCATCATTGACCGAACCATGTCCAACAAAGTTCGGTTCCTCCGCTCAGACACCTCATTCCATTAGGGCGTGTCAGGTGGAGTCAGCCGTGGAACAATTCCACACTGCTTCAGATGATCATTAAATTCATGGCTTAAATATTCACCTCCACGATCCGATCGTAGAAATTTAATTGTCTTGCCTGTATGATTTTATACCTCATTCTGGAATTTCTTGAACTTTTCAGAGGATTCTGACTTATGCCTCATTAAGTAGATGTAACCATATCTACTAAAGTCGTTGGTAAAAGTTATGAAGTACTGGAATCCACCTCTGGCTGTAGAACTCATTGGTCTATATACATCGGTATGTACGATGGCCAACAATTCATTTGCCCTCTCACTTTGACTAGTGAAAGGCGCCTTAGTAATCTTGCCAAGTAAATAAGACTCACATGTGTCAAATGATTTCAAATTAAATGACTCCAAAAGCCCATCTCTATGGAGCTTCTGCATGCGCTTCTCATTTATATAACTCAAACGACAATGCCATACATAGGTATGATTCAAATTATTTAGTCGAGCTTTCTTCGTATTAATGTTATAGACATGTGTATCCTCAAGATTCAGAATATATAAGCCATTCAACAATGAACAAACACCATAGAGCATACCATTCGAAAATATCGAACAACACTTGTTCTTTATTACGAATTCAAAACCGTCTTCCTCTAAACATGACGAAGAGATAATGTTTCTGCCTAAGGCGGAAATAAAATAACAATTATTTAATTCCAACACTAATCCTGAGGGTAGCGACAAAGAATAAACGCCGACGGCCAACGCAGCAATTTTTGCACCATCCAACGTGAACATTCAATTCGCCTCTTGTACACTTCCTTGTCTTATTCAGTCCTTGCAATGATTTGTAAGTATGAATCATTGATCCGGTATCAAATACCCACGAATCACTTGGATGGGTAGCAAGATTGATTTCAATAACATTTATACTTGAAGTAAAAGCGGAAGTCACTCTTCCCTTCTTCTTGAGTTCTTTCATGTACAACTTGCAGTTCCTTTGCCAATGACCAGTACTATACACAAATAAGGACTTTGAGGTACCGTACCTCTCGGCCCGAGCTTGGTTCTCAAACATGCCTCGGAGTCCCACAATCATATTATGAGCATCTCTGCTCTCATCTTGCTTCCGAAGCTCAGAGGACATACTGGCAAGCATGAGACAGCTAGCATCGAGTGAATCATTGGCGTGCTTCTCATAAACTCACCAATCAGCTACAGATGCATTATTAGCTGGTTCATCAGGATAGGGAACCTCTAGAACATATTTCTTTTTCTCTTATTCGAGAACAATTCTCAAGTTTCTATACCGGTCAATAAAGTTTGTTCTAGAAAGCTTTTCCTTATCTAGGATAGATCACAGATTAAAAACGGAAGTGTTCTTTACAGTAGGTGACATGATCTATAACAAAATGCAAGGTTCAGCACTATGCTATGTTGATCTTCTATCAAATAAAAGATGCTCCACTACATGATATACAATCGTTTTCCCTCTTACGACATGTAGTGGGACAAGATCCATATTCAACTAACTCCTAGTGAGCTTTGGCATCACTACTAGAAGATTAGTGACATAGGTAAGCAATATTTTCTAATCACATCATATGTGACTCTTGTTCGTTGGGATAGCATCTAATGCCCGACATCCAACTCCATGCCCCAAAGCCCAAAACCATTTTGATAGCCTTGTTAAGCAAACCAATACTATGCATGTGGTTGTCTAACATCCATCCTAACTGGTCAAGATAAAAGACGGCACTCTGTTTTGGCAGACCCACCATCAATGATCGAGAACCTTGGTAGGTGCAGTTATTGGAAAGAGCATCAATACTTAATTTTCTGAGGGAAAATATTCTAACATGGTAACGATGCCTACCGTACACGGAACATGAAAGAATAGTATGACAGGAACATAAGTAAACATCACAGGCAATCATATTAACTCTGACATAGTATGGCCCTCTCGCATGGTGATCTCCATTTCCATGGTTCCTGTCCGTCAGGTCATCATGCTTCAGGCCTCCATAAACTTATATCAGTCTATTACACCTAATAGCACTATACTAATTAAAAGAGGAGAAGCATCACATGTCGACGCGCAGGTCGAATAACATTTGAACAGCCTTGGGCTGTAATTAACCATGACATGTAGGCCATGTTAATACATTCATGTATCTCATACATTTGCAAGGCCATATTAATCACAACATTCCCTGTAAAAACGAGTTAGGCAGAATCTAGACGTGACTAAACTAGACCCGGAACTTCCGGTCGAAGGGCCCAAACTTCCCGCTTAGGGCCGGAACTTCCGAAATCAACCTTCTGACTCGAATTTATTTAGGCCCGGAACTTCTGGGTCATACCTAGAACTTCCAAAAATAACCTTCTGTACGAAATTTATTTCTGTCCGAAATTTCCAGTCCAACCGAAACTTTCGGACCCGGAACTTCCGGTCCAACCAGAACTTCTGAAAATAACATTCTGTATCGAAAATTATTTCGGCCTAGAACTTCCAAAAATCCGACGACAAAAACAATAGATCCAATCTATTTCCATCACATATCACCATATGTGATCGATCCAGATCGAACACTACGCACGTAGGCTCTGATACCACTGTTGGGTTATGGGGAGGCTACGCTGGTGCTTAATTTCAAAAATTTAACCTATTAACCCAAGAACCATGCGTGCAATGGGATCATGGATCGTTACCTCAAGCCACGAGACGTGCTCGGGCAGCGAAAGTAGAGTCGATGAAGTGCGTCCTCGAGCTGCTCCTCCCGGCTCCGTTCGTTCGTCGGTGATCCGGTAATTTCCACGGGAAGAAGACGAGCACCGATGTAGCTGCGATGCCTCTACGGTATCCACACGTATAGGGACAGGATCACCTCGCGCCGACGTGCTAGCACCACTCACGAGATCCAGGGAGAGATCGATCACAACCCTTGCAATCGAGGAGAGAGAGGAGAGATGGCGGCTAGGGTTCTCAACCAGAAGCAACAGGAGCAGCCTTTTCGTTCTCACCCCTCCTCTCTTTATATAGTGCCTCATCACGAGGCTTTAATCTGTATTAAAGCCCAACAGATCTAATTTGTTTGTCTGGACCAAAACTTCCAAAAATAACCTTCTGTATCGAATTTATTTTGACTCGGAACTTCCGGTATAACCGGAACTTTCGGTTCGTCCAGGTAGGCCCGAAACTTCCGGCTCCTCCAGAAACCGAAACTGGGGCTGGCGCAAAACTTTCGGTCTAACCGAAACTTCTGGATGCTCCAGAACCCGCAACTTTCGGCCCTCAGCCAAAACATCCGGTTCTCCTAGAATTCTCTTGGGCACAATTGCATCACAATCTATCCAACTTTGGCGCATCGCTAACTTTTAGAAGTAGAGGTAATGTAGTTTTCTCAGTGAATTCTTGTCTCGGGTTGGGATGCATCGGTTTAGTTCGATCTCCAGTAAGAAACAAGTCTCGTCACATGGCAAATACATCTATTCAGTCAAGACTTTCTTAGTTTAGTCTGATATTTTGGTTGAGTTCATACGTGTGCTAGTTATCCTGATATATTGACTCTATCGAAGGCTGCATTGTCATGATCTCTTAGTTAGATCTGATGTGTTCATCACGTGTGTGCCAGATCTGTTGGCAAAATAGATTCTTCTTGTTACTTTTGACTTCGTACTGTCTCGGTTCAGTCCGATATATTAGGTTGTTAAGTTGACGGGTTCGGTTCACCGTTTCATCAGAGTTTTAGTCAATGAGGTATCATGGTTCTGAGAGCTTCATCGCATTCCTAGCCGATTGAGTCATTCCAATTCCTGGATAGCATGCATCGGCTAGTGGTAAGAATCAGTATTGACTTGTCAGCCGATTGGTTTCATATAATATTCTATCTTCTTTTTTTAATATGCTATTGATGCTTGTTAGAAGATCAGCCAATACGTTATTTTCTGCACTCATGCATATCGAATGTGCAGTCGATATGGTGTTATCGATCGACGCTATCATCAGCCCATCGACCGATATGCTCAGAACAACCAATATTTATAAATCTTGTCAATTACAGGATCAAATTAACTGGCACGCCTATGAATCTCATGGTTAAGGACCTGCACCGGAGCTAAGTAGACTCTTTCAAGCCTTTTAATGTGAAGGTGCAAAGATCTCCATGTGATTTTTGTGTCAATAGAATGATTGTTGATTGGCTGTGTCATACTTGGACCGAGGCTGTGGCATAATGGGCCGGCACGACACGCCCGTCTCCTATAACAGAACCCGACACGTCCCAATATGCATAGTGGTGTTCTTTGGCAGTAGTACTATTACAGCCTACAGGCCTTAAATCATCCTTAGCACTAGTGTCAGAAATTGGCGCATAGCAATACCCCTGCAGGTTTTAACCTACTACACCTATTGTTTTTTTACAAATTTAATTGTACCCATGGTGACCCATTTAGGAAGATAGTTTTAGGGGGTGTATGCATACACGCAAGTACGTAACAGGATCGCACTACATGCCTTCCAAACAGCTTCATAAGCATGATTTTCATTTCCCCCATATTTTTCGATATTTTTTCTAATTGGAAAAAGTCTGAATTACACCCTCGAAGCATCGCTGAAGTTTAAATAACCCCCTAAAGAATTTTAC
>KE372323.1:269890-285877 GCA_000418225.1 Zizania latifolia
GTGCTAGGCGAGTTTTGGGGGCTGCACACCAAGGGAAGCCAAGGAGCTCGTGCTGCTCGTGGGATCGCGACGTGGCGTCTTCAACGAGTTCTTCGGTAAGCCATCTTAGTATCCCCCTTCTCTCATGCGTTGCATACCATATAAACCGATTATTTGACTAGATGAACATTGTGCACGCTTTTGATTCAAGTACTTGTCTTTATTGTCTCATATGATTGTTGGATGAATATCTTGTTGTTGGGATTGTGATTATCAAGTGCTTGTGAATCATTTTGAGAGGATTAGCCTTTTTTGAGCCTTTTTTGAGAGAGTTTTCTTGTTGCCCAAGCTTTATTTGTTCTTGATGATGATTGTGATAGATTGAGTGTTTTTGTGCGGTTCTTCGGCAATAGAACGCTTGTTGCACTCATCTACACTTTGGTTATCATCTTCCTCTTTTGGACAACTTGATTTTGAGAGTTTTTGAAGGTTTTTCGTGCTGTTCCAGGCAAACCGGAACTTCCGGTTTGCCACCGGAACTTCCGTTTTGGACCTTCTGTATGGCGTTCTGGATCAATCGGAACTTCCGGCTCCGATCGGAACTTCCGGTACATCGGAACTTCCGACTCCGTTCGGAACTTCCGGTTTGAGCTCTCTGTCTGGTGTTTTGTATTAATCGGAACTTCCGGCTCCGACCGGAATTTCCGGTACATCGGAACTTTCGGCTCCAAACCGGAACTTCCGATTTGGACCTTCTGTCCAGAATTTTATTTTTCGCTGTTTTTCTGTTTTGCGCCCATTCACCCCCCTCTGGTCGCTAGTTTCGGTCCTACACACGTTGCTTCTTGTGCCGACTTCGCCAGCCTCACGGGGTACCGATTTCCTCTTGGTCACCTTCTTCTAAGCTCCGCCAGACAACACGACATTCTCGTTCTGTAGGCTAGATCAAATCCTTATAAAATAAATGAAAGGTAGTCTCTTTTTTGTCTGAATATTCAGTTAAGATCATTTCAAGACTCCTTTTCGTCTCGGGGCTAGAAGAGAAGAACCTTGGTACTAAACACCGTACGTGGAGCTTCCGCCTCATACGGCTGCTCTAGGCTGCTACAGCCTATAGGAGACGAGTTGGCACGTCCACCCTATGGGCCGTGCTTAGGCTAATGGCTCAGCACGTGGGCTGGCACGGCACAATCCACTACAAGAGCCGGGCCAAATGAGCCATGTCATAACGGGTTGTGCCATGCTATGCCGGGTCACCCATTTGGCTATCACCACCGGGACGCCAAACAGAGAAACACCATCCAGAGCAGAAGACAATGATGCGCTTATGACAGTTATAAGATGTATATATGAGGAGGACTTAGCTTTGGTACCCAGAAAGATTTACGTAAGCATTCTCACCTCTCACCAGGCCGCATAGTTTTGTTATATAGCTACTAAACCGCAACAGTAGTTACAAGAGATAGATCGGATGTTTTAGATACATGCCATATAGGAGTTTTGGTTGCATACCTTTGGTTACATGCATGATGCATTGAGCAGATTACATGAGATATGTATTCTATCTGCTCAAGTGAACCAGAATCTGACTCGTATTTTATCTCAACACCACTTACACCTCTTATATTATCTATGAAGATAATGATATATGTGTTGCACAAGTGTGATTGGATATGTAAAATGCAACGTAAAAGACATATTAACCCTAAGTTCTTTTATATTCATGAATTGCATAAAAGAAATGAAATATAAGTAAAGCATACCAATTAGTGTGGAAATTTTACATATTTATTCACTAAGTCACAAGGGGAGAATTTCACACAATATAGATATTAAATATTAGTACAAAATTAAGTATCCAAACTAATCCGAGATATTATACAAAGCATTTGGATGGATTGCTCTTTTTTTTCTTAATGACTTTCTAGAAGTTTCTCATAATAAGATTTTTAATGAGGAAATTTGTGCAACCATAATGCAAGATATGTACTCTTTTTTTAATTTTGCCTACTCGATTTTTTGGAGAGTTTTGATGAAACATATTGTTTGGACAAATATTCCCGCCATACTTAAGCACCTTTATATTCATAAGAAACTCTCGAAGCCCTTTCGAATGGCGGACATGCGCTACTCCGAGGCTCAAGACCACCCTTGGGCCTAGCTCCGATCCCTCGAAGAATGATTCGAGCAGCCTCCAAAGGTCTAATACTACCTCAAAGTAAGAAGCCTAAATCAGGGGTCCTAGTCACCTTCGACAAGACGTGTACTTTTTAGCGTTCATATGATAATTTGCTAAGTTACCATATGTAATGTCATGTATAGTATTGTAATTATCGGTTGTAAGTAGAGGATAATTTATTATTACCCTATTATATTTTGTCTATAAATACACGTCCCTTTGCAAGAGGCAGGGGTATCGAATACATGTTATTCATATCTTGTACAACTCACTGGACGAAGGTTATTATCCGATTCGAAGACCTAAACCAGAATACAAGCTCCTTCGCAAATCTAAGCTTTTAGAGGCTAGTTAAACCTGTCACGTAATTATTAATTATGCCAACACATATGTATAACATGAGAAGTGTCCAAGATAAGTGTTAAGAAACCTGAAGTTTTACAAGAAGTATTTAAGCTCGTCTCTATATCTTAGGGGTTGTTTGGTTGCTAATCATAGTTTACTACGTCTAAGGTTACGCAAGTTTGACCGATTTGATAAGCGTTTGGTTGCAGCCACAGTTATGGCAAGATTCCCTTTCAATAAATTGGGTTCCACATATCAATGACTTAAAAAATATTGTGAGATTCTCTTAAGCTTGCTAAGGTGTGGTAAATAATTTAAAAACCTTAACTTAGACAAGTGCGACAACGTTTGTTGATAAATAGTGACAAATTGTGGCTAGCAATCAAATAGTCCCTAAAGATTGAACTTATATGTATATGTTTATTTATTGGTTATTAAGTTTATCTATTAGATTTTGCTTATAAATACGGAGCAATAGCTTCTTGTGTTGGCAATCAGATAAATTAAAAAATGTTCCTATTTCTATGTTACTGTTCATCACCGTTATCTCTAAACTACACTTGGGAGAGTTACCTATCAGAACGTGCGATGCATCTTGCCCGCCCACTTCTTCGGACCGCCTACAACATGTCACATCACCGATCAACCCCGCCGCTAGATTCACTCGTCAAGCCACCCATAGGCTCCGCCACTGCCAGGATTCAACCCGACGGCGCGAGTGCCTAATATTTTTACCAATCCAACCAACGGCGAGAGCGACGGGCGCCAAGCCAAGGGGGATGAACGCCCGCGCGGCCGCGCGCTCGCGCCCATGGGTTTTTTGAAAAAAAATTGCGGCTCCGGCAACTCGGCACGCAAGTGGTCCGACGCGCGCACCTCGGGCGGAGTACGTCGTCGCTGGCCGCCTGGGCAGAAGGCCTCATCCCCAGCTGATCCGGTCGTCATCATCCGTAAAAATCAGCTGGCTGGCGCCGGCCGGCGCCGACCCCACGCCCGGATTCTCCCGTCCCCCCTTCCAGCTTCGATCCATCTCGCGGAAACAGTATTCCATCCCAAGTTGCAGGGGCGAAAACCGCGGAAGTGGGAGCCGTTGGGAAGTCACGAGCCGCGGCCGCGTGCTTGCGCGGTGGGTTGGCTTCTCGCGCAAGCGCTCAAAACCGCTGCACCACCCCCGGCCCACCCCACCGAGGTTGTGGTGGCGGTGGCGGTGGAGTGGATCGGCGGATCAGCCTCCTCCGTCCCTCCATGGAGGGAGGTTATCTATCCTGCTTTGTTTGTTTTGACTCTCGATTGACGGCCGAGCAGCAACTTGGGGGCTCCAAGATGCCGGAATCTCTCCAATCGGTGGATGGTATGCGTACATCGCCTGCATTGTGGAGTACATTGGTTTGGAGAGGGGCGGTGGCCCCCGGAGTTTTGGAAAAAAAATCTTTGGCATCACCATGGGAACATTGATTATGGTTAATTTGGTATATCTTTAATTTTAATATTTATATTTATACTGCTGTTTATATGGTATAATAAAGTTATTTAAAATTTTATTTTTAATCTAAAATAAAAGCCAGATTGTTTAACTGATTTCTCAGAGCTAGGTTGCTAGGTTTCTGGTCACCTAAATTTTGTTATTTATTTAACTTACAATTGTAAAATTGTAGTTAATAAGCGCTGAGTCTTAATAAATGTAGAATTTAGATTTATTATTTTTATATTAATAGTTTTAAATTTTAGAATTAATAGATAGCAAGTTATGGCCGAAATAAAATATATTTTATTTAGATTGTTACCTAAGAGATTTTTCACAATCCTTGCTAAGATACAAGGAGATACCATATTTTCTATTATAAATTTTGGTATCTCCTCATATCTTCTTATAGAAATCCTATTGATAATTTATATTCTAAATATGCGAGAAGAGGATAGCAATGGCACGTAGCCATTGTAATGATCAGAAAAAATGAAGGCAAAAAACGTAGTTCTCTATGTTTTTCCCCTTGATAAAACACTCGCTTGACGAAGAAGGCGACACAAGTATCCTGCAAACAGAAGTGCGTCTGTATCTATCATGCATGCGTGGTCCTACTCCTCTGTATCTCATTTAGGACACGGATTTTATTCGCGTTGCCTCTGGAATTGAGCTTACTCTTTTGCATCTACCATGAAACGCTCCCAAATGCTCCTCCAGAACGTTCGATAACTTCTTGTTCTCTCTGTAGTTGACAACATTATATGTTCATTATTGCTGCTATGTTACTAAGTTTCTTCAACCACAGTAACAATTATCGTGGTTTTTGTTCGTATTGTCAGGTGATGATAAATAATTATCAATCCACTTTTAAAAAATCGGACTTGTTATCATGCTAATAAAAATGGTTATCCATCTACTTTACAAAACGTGTGCGTGACTCGTGATGATTGACGAGGTCTCAAAGAAATGCTAAAACCTAGGGATAGCCAGCCACCTGGCCCACATGGGGCTAGTACTTTCTCTATTAAAAAATATTTTTGAGATAAATTGACCTATTTGATAAACTATTAGTAATGATAAAAGACTAAAATACCTAACTTATTGTAAAATATTATATAAGAGTATTAAAGAAATAAACTTTTTAATTTATAAACTAATAATTTTCGATAAAGTTAAAAGAAATAGAAATAAAATGTTTTGGACGGACGGAAAGTAGAAATCTAGATTCCCGAGGGGAGAGAAGTCCAGACCACATGGGTCGGTGGGGCCAGGCAGGCCGATGGCCGGGAAGTTGGAGGTGTCCTCCCCTCTACTGCGCCAAGCCTCCAACAAAACCGGAAACCTGGCCTCTCCCAAAACCGTGGACGCGGCCGCCTGTTTCTGAGGGCGCGTGGGGGCCGGGAGACGGGGGCCGCGACCGATGGCGACGGACGGCCGCGCGCGCGCCCAGTCCCGGAAATCTAGGGGATAATACCACCCCCGCACAAGTCACAACTACACGGATCAGGCTACAGTAGTACACTGGTACTCTCCCTCCAGGACAGGACAGCTCAGGTGGGCAAGCGAGCAGCCGCACGGCTCTTCCCAGGGAGGGGCCGAGAGTGATGCATTGGAACGGAATCACGATGCCGCGCGCTCCCACCACCGGTCGCCGTCACGCTGCGCGCGTGGGGGCGACCACCACCACCGCGCCGCTCCGCCGCTATACTGCCCAGTGTCTCGCTTACCTTGCAATTGCATATTTGCATCCGGTGGTTGTGGCTCTAGCTCTAACTACACATATCTGATATCTCTTGTGCTGTTGCTGGTGGTCAAACGGCGACCTGTACACGGTTGCGATGCCGTGCGTACGCACAGCGGCACAGGCGATAGGTAGGGGGTGGTGGCCGGGGCTGGGCTTAAACAACGAGCAACTTGAGGAGATGGTACGGCTGGCCTCCTAGGTTAGCCGAACCTGGCAGCACCTTGATTGAAGAAGACGGGGTGCGGTGGGGGTGGGGTGGGGGCGTTCGATCTACTAGGACAATTTATTTTTCCTGGGCGGTGAGTGCTTTTTTTTTCATTTTTAAATTCGTACCTATCAGTGGAGATTTTTTCTGAAACCACCGGTGGAGATATTGTCAGTTATGAATGGTTGGTTGGTTTTTTAACTCTAACTCTAAATAGGACTAAACTTTTGACCTGATGGTAACCATAATTGCTATAGTTTACATTGTTTCTAAGATCCCGTTTGGATAGACTAAAACTAATAGTTAGCTAACTAATAGCTAGAGCTAATTGTTAACTAGCTAATAGTTAGTTGACTAAAAATTAATCTATACCTGTTTAATACTTTAGACTAATAGTTAGCTAAAGTCAGTTTTACCCCTGCTACAATAATCATGCTACAGTAGTGTAGGGGACAAAATAGTCCAAGGGCCCGTATTAACTCAAATTAATTCACTTTTGTGGACTAATTGGCTAACTATTAGTTGGCCGAAAGCTAATAGTTAGTTTACCAATTAGTTGCATTGATAGACTAAAATTAATTTTTAGTTACTAACTATTAATTCATGGGATCCAAACGGACTCTAAGTAAGCTTGAAAAAATATATCTCTGAAATAGATCTATTGTTAAATATATGAATAAACTGCAAGTGTAAGAATTAGTTTCACATCATTTTCCATAGCAATGGAATTTCTATGGTTCTGTGAGCATGCATAGTAGGTACATGGTATAGATTTAGGATTTGAGTTGCTAAATATTTAAGTTCTGTTTGGATTTGAAATGAAACAATTCAACTACCTTAGGAATTCAAGACAAATTAATTTTGCGTTTGAGACAGGTCTTTCTAGCTTCAAAATATTGATTCTAAAAAATAGTTCCCAGGTAATTTTGCCTTGCAATCTTTGCAAAATGTTTTCCTTGTTTAATATCAGTTTGGCATAACATGAGATGTCCTCTTCGTTCTGCAACTTGTCTAGTTCGTATGGTGATCATGTTGTCTGGTTATGGCCCACGGTTTTAATCCACTGTTTTGTTTTTTTACTTAATTTCCCGCTTTGTATTTGGTAGGTCATTAGTTGTGGTTTCCGATATTTAAAGTTGTGTCAACTGCGCCATGGCCAAAAAGAATAAGAGATATTACTACAAAAAGAATAGAAAATGTATGGGATTTTCCTTGTCTTTAATATTCTTTAAAAAACTGCAAGCATTGATATCAAGTCTTTCATGCATGAAATTCAACTAAAAGAATTGATCCATATGGTGAGAAACCAAAAACTATACCCCTCTCGTTCCAAATGCCAGTGGTTTTATCCTTTCCAGTTTTCTCATAAATGAAAGTGTTTTTAACTTCTAAGCATTTTTTTCATCTCCCTCTTACCTATTTACTCTTTTAAATAAATGTTAACACTCTGTAAATAAGTAGCTTATATTTCAAAGCACATTTTCTTAGATAATTGTTGATGTTCTAAGTTGACAGAAGATCACGGGGTGATTCAATGTTTGTTAGTTTGGTTGATGACTATGATAATCGCTATCACAACATACATGATTTACTTAGGTTTAGATCTCTCGAAAAATAATAGCCATATATCCTACAGATATATTCTACTAAATATATTACACCCTTGTGTTTTGTGGTTAAGACTAGGACTAATCTATAGCTAGACTTGTGGGACTAGGTTTCTTATAGGAAATGAACAATAAACTGCGAAGAGTTTGCTCGATCTTATATGACTTAGCCTAGGTTGCCTTGGATGGCCTGGCTGTTACAAGGATTGTGCTACTTATTATGTATCACTTGTATTGCTATTGGAGATACATTGTACTCACTTGCTACCTATGTTGGTCTTTTTATCTTGTCGTATGTCTTGCTATCTCAAGACGTTTGTATAAGTCGACATCCTATCTGTTTGATGAAACATGGGATATATGATGGTGGAGTTAGATACGGGAGATCGTCTATAATTAATGTGGAGTGATTATTTTTAGATATGTTAAATACAGATTGATCAGGTGCTTCAGGCCATGCCTTGTCTGTTGCACATGTCACACTTGTGAGGCCCACAGAGAACACTTGATCAGGTGACTAGTCGCAATGCTCCGCTTGACGCTCTCCTTGACTAGTCTCTTGACCAGCTGAGTGATCGAAGTGCTCCACGTGGACTCGTCCTACTCGGTGGTTAGATCGCTACTCTGATTAGACATCCTAAATAATTCTGCCTGATCTGATCGTGGTTGAGAATGCCTTTATACCACTAGGAAGAAAATGCTCCCATAGAGGTCTTATGGTAAGGCCCACCGCTACGTGGCTCATTTTACTTAATGGTTAAGTATATGTTAGATATAAGTCATAACTAATTTATGAGTGTCTTATGATATCCCTTACTTGTGACGTCGATAAAAATAGATAAGTCGGTAGCTGCATTAAAGACATACAAAGCTCAACATCACATTACTGTATAAGTTTTCACACCAAGCTTAATTAAGTTAATAAAGGCAAAAATTCACAACATGATAAAAAAATAAAATTCAAAATGAGTGGATCCATTTGAGCTTGAACGCATTCAAAGTAGCCTTATCCAATATGTGACATGTTGCAACAGTCACCGAAATTTTGAGCTACAAGGAGAAAGGAGTAAAAGATTTAAAATTCTATTAACTGAAGTCGCTATACTTTTCTTCCCGTGAGCAAGCACCAAGTTTTGAGCTGAAAATTTTCGTGATGAAATCCAACTACCCAAATTAACAATATGGCATTTGACACACGTACGTACAAGCGGTGCAGCGGTAGTAAGAGCCGAGAAATCCTTACGAAACGTTCAGACGCACGGCCCTTAGTTTCGCCGAAAAAGAAACGGGCATGCGGCATGCCTGCCTAAGCGGCGACGCCAAGTTGGCAGCACCAAAAAGCCATAATTCACTATACCCGCTAACCACATTTAGTTAGCGTTGATTGACCCCAGCAACACCAGATAAGCACGAGAGAACAGGCGAGGAGAGAAAGAGAGGGGGAGGAGGACGAATAAAGTATAGTAGAGAGGCACAGGCGCAAGCAAGGACGAGCCAAAAACCATGGAGGGAGAGAAGAAAACAAACGTGGGTTTCCTGGGGTGGTGACTAGGAAAGGGAGACCCGCCCACGGTATTGGGCGCACGCGCCCACAGAGGCGAGCGGAAACAGGGGCCGTCGCTGTACGATTTCCACAAAACCGGGAGCCCCCCAACCGACTCCTCCTCCTTTCCAGTTTCCGCGGTATGTGGCGCCGCGGTCTGGATGCTCCCTCCACCTTTGGGGCCCATGGGGACGTGGACGCCACGCGCTGCGCTGCCCTGCGCTCTCTCGCGAGCGGGTCTACTGTCTAGCCTCCTCCTGCCTGTCACCGGGGGCCCTGCAGCTGATGCCGCCCCGGAGTCTTGGATGCATCATAGCCGCCCGCTAATCAAACCGCTTTTGATCTCCCTGCTACACGGTTACTGTCAGAACAAGATACAATCAAGAGCAAGACAGTTCGATCAGCCGGGGTTAGTAGGTCCTACGATGGGAGAAGGGAAAAAAGTATCACATCTCACGCCACGTCAGACGACCTGTGGTTTTACAGTAGAATCAACGGACGGGCGTGCCGTTGTTTCGTTTCTCCCCGGCAGTAGTACGTACGACGTAGTAACGTATGGAGGGAGTGTACTGCGGCTTGGTGCTGGTGTACTGGTGAACGGCGCGGTAGCGGGACGCAATGGGGAGAGCACCCGGATCCACCGAAATCTCCCGGCCGAGCGCCTCTAGTTTTGGAGCTAGAATCCAAGACTCGGACGCGGCTTGGCGCTTAAGCACGCAGTTAACCACGAGGCGGGCCCCGCGAGCACACCGCCCCGCCTGTTCGCCTCGTTTTGACGCGGCGCCGAACCCGGCCTTCCGAAACCACCGGCGCCCAACCCAGTTATAAAACAGCCAGCCCCTCTCCACCCCGCTCCCCGTCATTCTCGGTTCTCACACAATCATCTCTAGTCGCAGAATAGTACCACCTCGATCTCCAACAAGCCCGGCGCCCAGTTGATAGGAGAGGCAACGGGCATTCGAAGAATCGAAGATGCGGATGAGCTGCAACGGTTGCCGGGTTCTGCGCAAGGGGTGCAGCGAGGGGTGCACCATCCGGCCGTGCCTGCAGTGGATCAAGACCCCAGAGGCGCAGGCCAACGCCACCGTCTTCCTCGCAAAGTTTTATGGCCGCGCTGGGCTGCTCAACCTGCTCGCCGCCGGCCCTGACCACCTCCGCCCCGCCGTCTTCCGCTCGCTGCTCTACGAGGCGTGCGGCCGCATCGTCAACCCGATCTACGGCTCCGTCGGCCTGCTCTGGTCCGGCCAGTGGCAGGCGTGCCAGGCCGCCGTCGAGGCCGTCCTCAAGGGTGACCCCGTCGTGCAGGTCTCCTCCGAGGCCGCCGCCGCCGCGCAGGCCACCCCACCGCTAAGGGCCTACGACATCCGCCACGTCGCCAAGGACGCCGATGCCGACGCCGCTGCCAGTCTGCTTCGCGTCGCGCGCGGCGGGCGCACCCGGTTCAAGCGCTCCTCCTCCAGCTCCACGTCCAAGCACGGTAAGGCCGCCAAGCGTGCGTCCCCCAGCAGCAGCAGCAGCCCGACTCACGAGCTGGAGCCGGAGGCGGTGGTCGTCGTCGGCGACCATGACGATGACCACGACGACCACCGTACGCTGAGCCACGACGCCCATGAGGATGAGTCTGCCGGCAGTCACGACCATGACGACGACGACCATGTGGTGGACGACAGTGACAACATGGCCGTCGACGCGCCGCCGCGGGAAGAAGGTTCGGAGGATACCGAGGTCGAGGCCGGCTCACACGTGAGCCAGGCCGAGCACCCCATGCCGGCGGCGGAGGAACAGGAAGAGGACGAGGTTAGGCTTGAGCTGACGCTCGGGTTCGAGCCGCTTGCTCGCGCCGCCTCGAGGCGGCCGGCGGCGGAGGCGCGCTGCGACCTGAGAGGCCTGAGCGCTGAGTCGAGCAGCATCGGCTTGCGGCTTGAGCTGTCGGCGTGAGAGAAAAAGTGCTTCTTTTAGCTGATAGAAGACAGTTTTGGTTTCGTGCCATAAGGGAAGTAGGAACGGAGGAAAACATCATTCTTAGTTTTTTTTTCCATTTTACCTTGCTTTCATCGTGTAGGATGTCTGCCTTGTTCGTCCTATCATGTACTCGTGTGATGTCTGCCTGTACAAACTCTCAGGTTCGGCTGTGACTAAAGTTGTTCATTAAAATCGATAGAACAATCAAGATCTCTGAAATGAAAAGGTTGAAATCAAAATTATTCTCCAAGAATTGCGCTCTAATTTATCTTTGGTTACTTCCTTTCTCAGCACCTTATTTTACACGTTGTGTGGGATTATTCATAAGAACTACGAGCTTAACCTGATTGGAGGCCATGAAGACGACCAAAGTTAAATTAGATCGCAACATGATTGTTCGATGCGTAGTGAGTCAGAGTTGCGTCTTCTCGACATGAATGACTAGCTTATGATTTATGAAGTTGCACAATCCCGATTCAGGTGGGACAAAAGAACATAGCAATACATGGCATCTTTCTTGCAAAGCTGAATACCAGGAATTTGCATGACCTGCTACAATTGACTTTGCACAATGTTAAATTTTTCCATCGCAACCTGATTGCTCCATTAGTCTCGAGTCAGTCAAATAAAACGCGTCCTGAGCCCCGCAAAAGAAAAGGAGAGAAATATGTCGTTGGAGCTCCAAATCAGTTTGAAGTTTTTTTGTGAGGAAACATCGGAGACATTAATCCCAACAAGAAGGCTACAGTCCTATTCAACATCCAGTTAGCCCAACGAAGTCTCCCAGTTCTTTTCTTTTCTATCTACGACTTCAAAAACTTTCTACATAATTTGTCAGCCATCGAGACGAGTCTTTATCCATCTCCGTAACCTATCAGCCATCAGCCATCTCCATAATCCATGCCAACAGAATACATGACAAATAATAGGTACGGAGTTGTTTGCCCACCACAATTAATATGTTATATAGAGATTATACATGTTCATGTCTATCTATAGAGAGAGAAGAGTAATATTCTTATGAAAATATGCATAGCTGACGAGCTGTACATGTCTCAAACGAGTTAGAAGATCATGTTATAAGAGCTTAATGGCTCGATCTAAACTCTGAGGTTCTAATCGATGTGTTGAGAATGTGTTAAGGTATCTTTTGATCGTCTTTGAAAGCTCAATGGCTTTACCTTATATATGCGACGGGAGTCAAAGTTATATAAACCAAAATAGTTAAGATATCTCCATAAAGTAGAGCATACCTTACATATCATATGCCATTTGGTTATCTAGATGATTCTATATCTTATCAAATCTGTAAACAATTGCCTTGTGGATAAATCATGGGGAAATACAAGCAGTAGACATATACATGGAAAATACTAGTCATATATGCCTAGGTTTTGTTCCCCCACAATAGCCCCTAGCCCTTGATTTGATCTCATAGTCCTCTGCTTTATTTAGTTCTTCTGATTTCAGGCACTGAGGGAGACATGTTGTTAAGCTTGCCGAGTTCCAGCGTCGATATTGAGCAATGTATGATGAAGCCAAACGCTAAAGAATAGATCTCATAGTTGTCTACCAAGGAGCTGATGTATGGTATTAGAGGTCTTGGAGTTTACTACTTTGTAGAATATCTTGACCAATCCCTTTTCATACTTCCAGTTGTAAAGAGACAAATATATTGATAATATAAACCATCTTTTATTCATAATTATGTATCTTTTATAACTTTTTCGGATAGTATGATTTGTGGTAGTTTCTTAGGTTGTAGTCGAATGCTTTTTCTTCATAGATTCTTATTGTGACCGGTGTATACCTGTCTGACTTGCCATCTTTTCAATACACATCCACCACCGACTACCAAATCTAAAAAGCATGTGAACTGAGTCTTGTAGTCTCGAGTCCATTATGCACACACAGACTCACCAATGCACCAGAATTAAGATTCATGGTCTCATGATTACTAGAGTGTGAGGACTCAAATCATAGGAATTGAAGTTATAGACTTCAGGGTTCCTTAAGTGCATAGATCTATAGTGCTAGAGTTAAAGCTCATGGCAGGGGAACTCTTTTTATGTGTGGTTCTAGTCATTGAACTTAAAGCCTAGTAATTAAAGCTCATGGCTTTAGTGCTTATGAATGCTTTGGCCTAATTTTTTTATGTTCTCGGTTGTCGTGTGAAAATTCAGTGAGTTTTCTACTAAGATGTTTGAGTCATTTGCAAGTTGTCGGCAAGAGTTGTATTACTCCAAGTAGCACTTGGTATCCCCTTACCTTTTAAGTTGACAACTTGAGATGTCCAGTTGTGGTGTCCAAGGTAAATGAACTTACGATATGGTAAAACATCATCTGACTTTTATTGATGATGATAGAGTTACATCGTATATGTTATATGTGTACAATCTTCGCAGCTCGTCGACGTTCCATGAGTTCTTGATTTAGGTACCATCCTCTCTAGCCACCGATATGTTATTGGTCTTGTTGTCTTGGTAATGACAAAGGGTCCTTTCTAGATAGGCGAGATCTTGTTCTTGTTAGCATGGCATTGGATCTTTCGTAGGACGAGGCCACTGACCGAGAAGACTCTCTCACGTACTTGACAGTTGTGATATCGCCTGAGGGATATTTGGTATTAATTGAGCATGAGGCTGCAACCTCTTAGGCCACTTCAAGAAGATCGATGTCGTCAAGCTGTTGTGCATTTGCTATTTCCTCCGTGTACCGGCCACTTAGGGTGACACCAGTTTGAGCTCTGTGGGGAGCATAACTTCAGTGTTGTACACTAAGAATAATAGTGTTTCTCTAGTTGGCCAAGTAGAGGTGGTGCATAGGGACCAGAGTACCAAAGATAGCTCTTTGACCCATGATGATGCATATGTAGGGGTGGCAATTAGGAACCACGAGCACGGGTAGTCTATATCATACCCATACTAGTGAAATATTTTAATACCCATACTCGTACCCATTACCACGATGGGTAAGAACCCATACTCATACCTGATACCCGAGTGCCACGATGGCTAAGAAACTAGGCACAACGCCATAGCCGCGCAGGGGTGAGGGCGATAAGGTGTAGGGGGTCAGGGTCCTCGGGGACAGGTGGCTAGTGAGTGAGGGTGTGAGGCAAAGGAGGAGGGTGAAGTTAGGGTTTTATTTTTTGACTGGTTCATATACTCATGGTAAATGGGTGAAGTGGGTATATGTAGCTAGTCAGTACACATACCAGTACTCATTTACTCATCGGGTATAAGTTTTGACCAATTGACCCAATAACATACCCATAGGTATAAAATTAGGAACATACCTAATCCTAATAGGGTTTTTACCCGCGGGTAACGAGTATATGGGTAGAATTGCTATCCCAATGCATATGCCCATAGTCGATCAAATGCTTTCCTCTTGATACCTTGAAGCACCATTCTATTCACGTGTTTGAGTTGTCTGTTGCTCTTTGGATGAGCAACCAACCTAAAATAGATTTCCATGACTAGTTTCTTGTAGTATACCATGAACGCTTTGCTTGTGAAATGCTTGACATTGTCGATGATGATCTTGCCAGATACCTGTTGATGCAAAAATCGTACAGGGATCTCTGCACCTTCACACTCGAAGGCTCGGGTGAGTCTGCTTAGCTCTAGTGCAGGTCCTAAATAACCCGAAGATGTGAGCTATGAAAAAACTGATAAGTTATGAAGGTTGGGTGGGAGCAACTTTTCAAACTTTCAATGGCATAGTGGGTAATTTTTGTGAAGTCTGGACTGAGAAGCTGTGCAAGTTGGGGTGTGAACACCTTCCACAGCTTATCCAATTTGTACAGAAAAAAATTATAGATTTTTGAAAAGTTAGTTTGCCTTTAAACTTATTTGGTTCGGCTTTCAGCTTTCCAACTAAAAAGCTAGTTGGAAAAGCTAAAACAAACACAACCTGAAGTTTATTTGGAGGAAACATTGGAAACATTAATCCCAACAAGAAAGCTACCATCCCATTCAACACCCAATCAGCCCAACGAAGTCTCCCCATTCTTTTTTCTATCTACGACTTCAAAAACTTTCTACATTGGCATTAATTATATATTTTTTCAAACCATTTTTATGTATAATATTTAATTCATAGAGACTAGTCTTTCTCTATCTCCGTAATCTATGTCAATAGAATATATGACAAATAATAGGAACAAGTTGTTTGCCCACTACAATTAATATGTTATATAGAAATTATACACGTTCATGCTTATATAAAGAGACTAATATTCTACGTCATATTCTTATGTAAATATGCATAGCTGGCGAGATGTATACATCTCAAACAAGTTAGAAGATAATATTACAAGAGCTTGATGGTTTGATCTAACCTCCGAGGTTATAATCGATTTGTTGAGGATGTGTGTCAATGTATCTTTTGATCATCTTTGAAGGCTCTCTAGCTTTACCTTATATATACAAGAGTCAAAGTTATATAAACCAAGTCCCTATAAAGTAGTACATACCTTATATATTATCGGGGATATGACCCCAGGGTACCCAAGATGGGATTTAGTAGTTCAGACCGAAGGTAGATCTAACCAACATGGATGTTCGGTATAGCCCATGAAGATAAGTTTGATTCTGATAAGGGAGCTTTGCGCCAATATAGGAGGTCAGACATTAGAATTTAATATTAGCGATAAACATGTACATATATCCTTATAAATACGAAATAGGCCAGAGTTTGATATATAATTCCTGATATCTAGAAAACCGACTTGGGTAGGAGTCATAATTCTATACGCCTCGCCCCTTGACTATATAAAGGAGGCGAGGGACCACCTTCAAAGGCATGCTTCCATATGCTCTCAAGCTATATTAACTAATCCAATCCACAAAAACACAAGACGTAGAGTTATTATCCTCACGGAAGCCTGAACCTGTATAAATCTCTTGGCTCCTTTGTCTTGAGTCGACAATACTGCTTAGATTGCAACGTTT
>KE372323.1:299514-310368 GCA_000418225.1 Zizania latifolia
AAAGGCTATGTTGATGATATAGTGGTAAAGAGTATTGTCGCTTCGAACCACGTCTTTGACTTGTAGGAGACCTTCAACAACCTTTGATGGACGAAGGTTAGCTGAATCTAAAAAAATGCATCTTCAGTGTTTGAGCCAGAAAGTTGTTGGGGTTCTTGGTCTCCGAACGAGGCATTGAAGCTAACCCAGGTAGGATTGCAACAATTCAACATATGTAACCTCCATGCACACCACATGCAGTCCAACGGCTAATAGGCCAAATGGTAGCCCTTAGATGAATTTTGGTGAAATCAGTAGAGAAGAGACTGCTGTTTTTCTCCGATGGGCTGATAAGTTCAAGTGGATACATGAGTCCGATGGCAACCGACGCGCGTGGGGAGAGAAACAGGCTGGCCTCCATACAGCACCGGGCTGCATAGGAGTCGACCCAAAGGAAAGGAAAGAAGGATTTTTTAAATTTAAATTAAAGATACGATGTGATTTTATTTATTAAAAATACTTTTATTGCTCCAAAAAATTCTATAAAAATCCATAAAATCTCAAAGCATTTAAAGTATTTATTAAAATTTTCTCTAGACATTTTTATGTAGAAATTTCATTATATAAATTTTTATTCAATCCTTAAATTTGCTTTTATTCCTTTTCTTAAATTCTATCTTCCCAAAACATTTTATTATTTAAAATTTTAGGCCGTGACACTGACATCAAGCATAGATGGGGTTGTAGAATGCAATATCTTCTTTTTGCATGGTCTCATCTGCATAACAATTAACACTGTGCCCTTCAGCAGAGCAGATATGAGGGGCGGCTCTTGGCAGCAACATCCAACGACACAAAGAGAAGGGATTTTCCCTTATCCTCTCGATGGCGCTCCTCCTGCGCCCCTCCCCTCCGCTGCTGCGGGCGATGCCACGGCGGAGCTCCGGCCGTGTTGTCGGGAGAGTTCGGCCCTCCCGCGCGGGAATCTCCAGTGCGTGCTCATTTCATTCTCCATTTCCATTTCTTGGATGTTTTTTCCAGCTATTTCTTGCGATTCGAGCCTGCGGAGTTGCAGGAACAAATATTCCTGCATCTTTGTTGAATTTTTACGGAGCACAATGAGCATTCTTTCTTTTTACTTGTTCGGATTTCCTTCCCTTCTCCGTGAGCTTTTGCGTGAAATGCGCTTAAAGAAAACCCACCTCTTTTTTATAACAAACCTGCTTCCATTTTTATTCTACCATTTAAATTTTCAATAGAAATGAGGTAATAAACTTTTCATAGTTTCATAGTTACGAGTTATAGTTTTTAGTAAGGTTTGGGCGGTGGAATTTTAGGCAGCAGAAAGTTTATGTGAGATGGCCCATTTAGAAATTTTATCCTTAACACAACAAAGATAACTTGTCAGTAAGCAATGCCGATATATCAATTATCATATTGGATTCTTCACGGCAATGCATGTTTTGCATCCTGCTTTGCTTGATGCTGTAATAACGCTGAGCTAACTTTATTGCAGTGTTGCGAATACATAAGCATCAGTTGCACGCTACCTTTCTTAGTTTCTTGGTTTTCTAGATTGCAATATGAGTACACATCACGAAATCCATATTTTTTTTTAGGATAAGCAGTAGGAGAGGCTCCTACTGAGGGTTATATAGTAAAAGATAAGTTGCCCGTAAGGCCCAAAAGTTACACCAAAGAAGAGAGAGGGGAGATGCAAAGGAGAGGGAGTAGGTAGATAGAAAAGGACTAGAGCCGGTTCAGCCAACTAAGCAGGAGATCTGTGTTCTTCTGAAAATCTGACAGATTGAATGGTAAATTCTTGCTTGAATGTTTTCTTCCAACTGCTCAAGTTGGTCCTCTGCTGCTCAAAGATAACACGCCATTTCTATGTTTCCAAATGGTCCAGGCTCCAATCATAAAGGCCTCCATGAAAAAGTACGAAATCCATATTCAGTATTCACAGCTCACGTAGTTGGACTTGATCATAGAAGTCATGTAGCAAGACTTACACGATGGAGTATGGACAATGGAGTGGACACATATATATGTTGCTTCCTAGTATAAAATAGGAACTAATTGATTCTGAAGGGTGAACAATTGTTTCGAATGGTTGCTGATATGTGTTGACATTTGTCTTGCAGAGCAAACATTTCCTGTCCCATTACTGGTTGACCAGGCTGGAAGGCTTTCCTTGCCTGCACGGTATCCTATGGTTCGATGTTTCTCATCCTCAACTGATCTCACCCATTCTACGAATGATCACATCCATATAAATAGTGGACATGACCATTTCCTCATCAAGTCTACATCTGATCTTCAGGTATGATGGTGAGTCCTTTCTTATGTTTTTTAACCTCTATGCATGTTTCACCTAATTCTAATTATGTAATGCTGTAGCAGACCCCTGCATTGAATTGCATTGTCTTTCTCAAAATACTATTGTATCATTTCGGTTTTCAGTACAATTCTTTCTTTACTCGTTACATAAATGTTTCCCTGATAATATCACAAGCTGTTTTTTTTCTTTTCAGAAAGTGGTATCTTCGTGTTTTGGGAAAGCATGTCTTCTCAGTAGTTCTATCATGTTTGTTCTACCACCCAGTAGTTTTGCGGAACCATGTGAGCCAGAGTACTCTCTACCTAACATGCCTCTACTTTTTGCGATAGCCATGGTTGGAGCTACTGTTGGAGGTAAGATCATCACAATGTGAACTAAAGAAATGATGGTGGCATGTTGAAACATGATTACAACTAGCAAACTCATATATCATTCAGCATCACAATACACAATTTTGTTGCTTATATATCTTTAGCATGATCAGTTTTTCAAAAAATATCTATGTCGTGATCCTTATTATGCAGAGGGTGGCTAGATGGCATGGCTTGAAGGGGACTAGGGTATTAGACAGAGGTGAGAGACAAATTGGGATGTGGGAATTAGAGGCATTGGGATATAACAAGGAGGAAAATATTTCTTCTTTCTGGTAATCATCCTCATATTGAGAATGTTACCATGAACTACCTCCACCTTGCCACCAAACCATGAATAGGCTATCTAGTTCTCCTGGGCTCGAACTGTCATGGCATAGGCCTATCCTACCAAGACCTTTACAGGGCTGCACACAATGAGCAATAACTATCCTTAGGTCCAGCGAAGTCAACAAATCACAAGCAAGCACACATGCGTACCATTATATATGAACAATTTGGATAGGAATATAGGATCTTATCTCTAGCTGATTGGTTGCATTTAGTATTCTTGTTAGTTGTGTGGCTATACGAGTACAATGATGTCATCTTGCTGAATCGAGTAGTAAGAATTAATTACTCTGGTCTCCCGAGCATCTCTAAGTGACTTAGATCTTCATATAGGGAACTCCTTAAAAATATCACATCCCTATATTTATTTGTTCTGCAATCCACCCCTTAAATCTCACCCCTATATTACACTCTCCCATATTTTAGGGAACTCTCTAAATCTGGGGAGGATGGGGCTGATTATAGGGAGCCCCAAAAATTAGGGACTAGGATAAAGAGTCCCTTTGAGCTCTTTTTTGAGGGAGCTGAGATGGAGAGTACCTTGGAAATGCTCTAAAGATCTTCCTCCCGTCCATGGTTTTCTCCCTCTTGTAAGTCTCCCCTCCATCCATAGTGTCCTGACCCTTCCTCCTTTGAACGGTTGTTATGCCATCAGCCTGTCATAAATTAGGTTTATGACACTTGCGTCTGTGCTAAATTCACTAACTACTTACTTCCTTGACATGAGCCCTCAGGTCTTCCACCTTCACCCAAACAAAGGCATCGTTAACCAATCCAATTGCAAAACCTGCGTTGCAAATGCCTCAAAAGCTATGCTGAAAAATACTGTATATTCCTTAGTGTTTTCAATCGAATGGCAAAACCTGCGCTGCAAATGCCTCAAAAGCTGGGATTTTGTGAAATTTACTGTCAAAAATACCATGTATTGATGTATTCAAGTCCAAGATTTCTTGCTCCATTTATCTAGATTGCTGTTGCTTTCTTTTATCCCTGAACCCTGTTATCAAGTCTTAAACTGATGACCGATTTCCATCATCTTATTTAGTCATTAGTTTTTGTTTTCTCTATGCAGCTGTGTTCAAGAAGAGTTTGTTTTGTGGTGGATGAGTTACATTTCTGTTCTGTTTGATAGATTTAGTTGCTGCACCATACTACATTCTTCTTAAGTTGTTTCATTTTTCTTAGTATGTTGAACAATTTAGATATCCTGTAGGGCTCCTTGCAAGACAAAGGAAAGGGGAGCTTAAACGATTGAATGATCAGCTACGTCAGATAAATGCAGCACTGAGAAGACAAGCCAAGATTGAATCTTATGCTCCTGCTTTGAGCTATGCACCGGCTGTTAGTAAGATACCTGAATCAGAAGTCATCGTTGATCCTCGGAAAGAGCGCTTAATTTCATATTTGAGGACTGGGAAGAACTATCTGAGAAATCAAACCCCTGACAAGGCATTTCCAGAGTTCAAGGCTGCTTTTGATCTTGCACAGTCTTTGGGTGATCATGTTGAAGAGAAGAAGGCATCACGTGGATTAGGTTTTCTTTGCTTCTTTCACATGAATTACTTTCATGGCATATTTCCATGCACATATGTTCCTATAATAAATCCCTGATTGTTGTAGAGTCCTATAGGTTTCCCTTTTTCCGTATGTTGTTTTAATGCTCAACAAGGAGATGCAAATTCGAATTTATTCTGAAGGTTTTTCTGTCCATGTTCAATAGAAATTCAAACTGCCACCTGCAAAATGAAAACAGCAAACAGACTAATGTTCTTTGTTTTGCTCGCATTCCTTAGGTGCATCTCTGCAGAGACAAGGCAAGTACAAGGAAGCCATAAAGTACCACTCTATGGTGTTAAACATCTCCAAGAAGACTGGAGAGGATGCAGGTGTCACAGAAGCATATGGGGCAATTGCCGACTGCTACACTGAGCTTGGTGAGCTCGAGAAGGCAGGCAAATTTTACGACAAATACATCGCAAGATTGGTGAATGACTGAAAAAAAAAATCGTTTGTGCAACCTGCGAGATAGCAAGTAGAGGTGTCCAATCTGTGCCTTTTTTTTTGGCTCGTCATGTAATATTTTTGTAGAGGCGCAGTTCCTGGCTGTAACTGAATTATGCCATCTTTTAAGTTCTTTCTACTAAATTGTGTCATATATTTGTTGTTCTGTGGTCAAGATCAGTAATTCAGTACCATGTCGTGTAGTTATTTGTATGTGTACTAGCTTAAATGTTCAGTATAGGCTCCCTTGACAAGACCAGATTTTCTCATGTTTGGATGTTGACAAAATCTGCTCGAACTGTATCTTATTTTCTATACCGAATCCCTAGATTAGTAGTTGGTACACATAAATATTGTCAATTCACAACATATCATGGTAGAACCAAGCTATAATAATCAAATAACTACTTTAAGGTTTGTCAAACTAGCACCTATCAGAGGAACATCAAATAAAACAAAAGTTAGTAGTAGAACCCAAATAGCATGCCTACAATAAACCAACTGGGGTCACGACCAATATATCATCCTGTACTACGATCATGTTGCTAGGTACACAATGTACTAACAAGGTCTTCTCTCCTTTTTAATATTTTTGCTATAATCATAATTTGAGCAGCAGTGAGTACAAAAGTACTCAACAAGCCACCACACAACATGCAAGTATGCACAGGGCAAACAAGGAGTGGCATGTTTATTTTGTGTACATGGTACAGGTGCAAACGGGCTGAGAGGGGATTCTCTATAAGAAACATGGTACCTCTTTTCAACAGATGTCCAGGTGGAAATTGTAGAGAATGATGCCTCTGCTCCTAGCGGTGGTTCTGAAGGAGAAGCAAAGGTGGGCATATCTTCCTTCCATGCAGGATCTTAAGGCCAGGGAGGTGGCAACCATGAATTGGGCCTTGAATAATAAGTTCATCTGCAACATCTTTTGTCATGGGCTGTGGGCCAGGGCTGCTAGGCCTAGGCCTAGGGCTAGCCACGTAAACAGTACCACACTGATACTGTAACATGAATAGTATCCATGGGTACTGTAGCAGTTAGAGGTTAAATATTAGATTAGTTATTCATTTAAAATAGTAGATTAAATTAGAGTTAGTTAAAGAGATAAAGTATTGTAGGCTCTATAAATAAGACAGTATTGATCAGCAATCAATTAATCAATGAAGAAAAAATTAGTCTAATCTCTTATTCTAATGTTCTTCTCTCCAACTAAGTTTACTACTCATCCTTAGCAGTCGTTGCCTCTCGGCTATCCTCTCAATGGTATTTATCCCGTCATGGGTTCAGCCCATGATATCTTTCCTGGTGAGTTTATTTTGAAGTTGATGTATCTCAGAGCGTTCTGCTTAAACTTATTCTTCTCTTTTGTAGAATCTATGGGAGAGGTCGTTGAGCTTGTTAAGCTTCAGTGCCGATCTGAAGTGATGTACGATGAAGACAAACACTAGAGAATAGATCTTATAGTTATCTACCAAGGAGTTGATGTGTGGTATTTGGAGGTCTTGCAGTTTACAGCTTTCTGGAGTGTAATAACCAATCCTTTTGTGCACTCCTAGTTGTAAAGAGACATACATGTTGATAATATAAGCCATCTTTTGTTGATGAGTATACCTTTCAGAACTTTTCTAGATAGCATGATATGTGGTAGTTCCTTAGGTTGCAGTTGGATGCCTTTTATTCCCAGCTTCTCATTGCGACTAGTGTAACCCTGTTTGACTTGCTATTTTTTGGTACACATCCACCGCTGACTGCTAAGCCTTAATGCGTGAGAACTAAGGCTTATAGCCCCCAAGTCCATTGGGCATATAGACTCATTAATGCACTAGAATTAAGACTTATGATTTCAGGGTTCCTCAAGTAGTCAAGTGTGAGGACTTAGAGTATAAAAATTAAAATTCTAGACTTTAGGGTTCCCTAAGTGCACAGATCTAGAGTTAAAGCTCATGGCTTTAGAACTCTTTTTAGGTGTGACTCTAGTCCTTGAACTCGGAGTATAGGAATTTAATATCATGAAGTCAGTGAAGTCCACACATATTCGCCATTGGCCATTGGCCTTTCGTAGCAAGATTGGCTTCGTGACCCAGTTTGGGTATTGGACTTCTTGGATGAAGCCCGCCTCCTTGAGGTTAATGAGTTCTCTAATGGCCTCTTTTCGATCTAGAGCAGAGCATTTGAGACGTTGCTTGATGGGTTTGGTATCAGGTTTGATGTTTAGAGAGCGCTCGATCACCTCTCACAAGATCCTTGGCATTTCAGAGCGAGACCAAGCGAAGACGTCTTTGTTATCCCTCAAAGTGACGAGAGTGCTTTCCTATTTAGGAGTAAGCCCTTACCTGATGCAGACGGTTTTGGACGAATTGTTATCGTTGAGTTTGATGGTCTTGATGTCACTCTATGGGGGTGATCTTGACCCTGGACGCCTTTGTGGCTGACCTGTCTTGATTGATATCCTAGTCTGCTAGGTGGGTGGATATATAACGTAGTCGGGTGAACGTATTATGTGAAGTGGTCTTGTAATTTTAGCTAGTCAGTTTGCTTTTTACGAAACGTCACATTGAACAAGTCTTGACCCACATAGTGTGTGTGAATGCATGTGCGGAGCATGCATATAGTGCGCTTTAAACGTGTAGCGGGTAGGAATATTTTGTTGGAGGCTATTTTGACGACTCCAAATGATGGCATGTGAGAACCAAGGGAGATCGATTGGACTTAAGAGGAAAATCTTCACCTTAAATAAAAGAGAAAGGCGAGCCGAAGTGGTTTACCTGCCTCTTCACTTTTCACCAACTCTGCTTCCATCATCCTCTTGACTCTGTTTCCTAAATCCTCTTGAGAACTTTCTCATTTCCTTTGCCTTCGTCCTTATTGATTCATATCCACAGTTGCTTCCTTGTCTTTCTCTCCCAAATCGGAGGAGAAGCTCTAGCCAATGGTGATGGCCAAACTTCTGCCTAGCTAGGACCAAATCGATTGGTGTGTGACTATGGGGGGAGGAATTTCTAACTCCAGGTACATTCGAGATCATCTTCTCCAAGGTGGCACATTCGAGATCATCTTCTCCAAGGTGGCATTCTTGAGCGGCTTCATGTGCCAACCTCCTTTCGTTTCGTTCTAAAATTCTGCTTGATTTTGAGCACCTACGCTTATCTTTGCAAGGCGTGTTGGCTTCCAGTTTATAAGGACAAGCTAGTCGAGTGTGTTGGCTTCCAGTTTAGGGAGGGGATGAAGGATGCATACATCGGGGAAGTCAAATAGTGCGCGAGTGTTGTGGACATTTGCTTGTGGAGTGAGCAAAACGTTCTCCCCAAAGAGCTTGTGGCTCGTCGGGGGGCCTAGCAAGATCCTTGGTAATGGCGTTGGAGTTCTTTCTAGGCCTTATTGGCAGGCCACTTCTTCATCCTCTTAGAGCTGTAAACATAATTAGAGTCAGACTCGGGTATGCGTCATTATCGGCTCAAGAGTTCGAGTCTCAGTCAGACTTAGAGATGTATTGGCTTCCCTTATTTGAGCCAGGATCGAACGAGAAGACTCCAACCATACGATCTAGGTCCGACTAAGGGTGAGGCAGAGACATCGAGGTCAAGATTTTTGAATGGAGGGAGTATCATCTTACGGATATACCATAAAGAACAATAATACAAATAGTTATACATGTGATACGCTAATCTTGTATACCTAGATTTCGCTAACTTATGTCCCATGAGGATGGAGTTTGACAGGATTTTGGTCGGAAATTCTTGAGCAATTCAATTCCAACATGAAACGGAAATTTTCCAGCATTCCAAAAACAAACCTAAATACATAATCAATGAATGATCTATCGTGGGTTTATGAAGTTCAATCGTGTTATTACCTAGTAATATTTAATATCCAAAACAGCCAATTACATTGCAAAGCTTGTTTTGGCTATCAATCTTATAAACTTCTTCCTAATCTGATAGTTGCCTATCCGCATACCAGAACACCAGCAAAAATTCCAAGAAAGTCAATCTGCAGAACCCGGCTCAAAGTTGGTCCATTACATTTTGCAGTTTTTCAACAGGAGCACAATCACTGCCAATTATTGAACATTCCATTCAAATGCATGCTACAACTATTTCACAGTGAACAATTAAGTAAGTAGAAATTGTGTTAAAGCTGAAATATCTCAGAAACAAATATCAGCAATAGGGTTGTTAAAGCTGCAAGTGTCAAAAAAAATTAAAACCCATTTGATTACCCTACAACCAGCATACTGAATTTTACTTAGTCTAAGGCCACAGGGAACATTACATTAGAAGGTTGAATATTCATATTTGTGGAGGGTGATATTTTTTCCTGTAAAAACGCTCCACTGAAGTATTCACGAAATGGAACGCAGCGAAAAGACGCGGCAGCAGATCTAGAAAAGGAAAAAAGTGCTGCTGCAGCTAGGATTCAAAACAACCACTAGTTAATGTGGTCTGACAATAACTAGTATTCTTTTGTGATAGCCAACCAAAACTATTGCACAGAGGACAGGTCAGAAACTCCACCACCACTTCAGTGGTTGAAGATAAAATCCACTTACTCACGAGGCCGCTCACCGCCAGAAGAACCTGGCCGTCGGTATGGGTACTGTGGAACCCCATGTTTGTAGTTTGTATCCTCCAGGGGTGGAGCATATTTGTCCATAACTGAGCTTCCAGGTGCGATTGGACCCAGGGCACCCTGAGCGTACTTGTCCATAACCGAGCTTCTTTGTGCACTTGGAGCCAAAAACCCAGAAGCATACTTGTCCATAACGCTATATGATGTACTTGTACCCAAGAGTCCGTGTGAAGGAGGGGTTAAAGAAGGCTGCCCATATCTCACACCTGAGGATCCAATGGAGTATTGACTTGTGTATAGGTAATCATCAGCATGTCCAACACGCGTTCTTAGATGTGCTTGCCCGTCGAAGGTTTGTGGGAGTCTACTGGTTTGTAGGTAATTATCACTAACTTGTTCACTGTGCTTTGTCAGGCGTTCCTGCAAAGGTGTATCACCAATTGAGCGCTCAACAGCATTAGTGTTCCACTCTTTTGAGTGCTGGCTCCTAAAAAAACGGCTGCTATCTTCTAGAGATTGCAAACTGTATGCATCACCAGTTGGGGCAGTAAAATGCTGCTTGGTTAAGTCAATACCGGTGCTGTACCTCCTGGTGATATCATCAATATTAGTGTGAAAAGTAGGATCAATCTTCCCTTCAAATGCATCATTGCATGCACTCTTGCTTGCTAAATAATTGCCCTGATAAGTAGCCTGCTTGGACACAGAGACATAATCTTTTTTTGGAGGATACCTTATGTAACTATCTGAGTGTGCTGCCTTATCACAGGGATCTTCACTTGAAATAAAAGGGGAGCAGTTTCTGGATTTGTTTTGAGCATTACTAGTCTCAGGGGATGACATACTCATGTCAGAATCCGCTTTCTCAGTCAATCCAACACCCATAATCTTTGATCCTCTATGAGCATTTTTTCTATCTCTGCCGTATGCATCTCCTTGTTTCTCTTGGTGAGTACTCTTTTTAATCGGAACAGCCATTTTTTCCTCATAAGCAACTTCCACTTGTTTTTCTGGAGGGAGGATGTTGTCAACCTTATCAGGGGTTCTCTTCCTGCTCCTGTCATGAGAGCTACTGCTCTCATCCAGGCTACTATCTTTGTCTTTTCCTAACTGTGAGACACGTTCAAAATTAATCTCAGCTTGTTTCTTCAAAGGAAGTCTATCAGGCAGAAGATAACCTTTGGCTCCAGCTTGTTTCTTCACAGGATGGTCACCTGATAGAATAACATCTCTGGCATTGCATGTTGTCCTCTCTGTAGC
>KE372323.1:312636-326335 GCA_000418225.1 Zizania latifolia
CAAATCTCTATTACAGGTACCCAATCGGTAGACTGCTCGGTAAAATACCGACACATATCGTATGGGATTTGGTTATCTAGATGATTCTATATCTTACCAAACCTATAGATAATTGCCTTACAGATAAACCATGGGGAAATACAAAGCAGTTCTTTGTATACCTAGGTTCTGTTCCCCCGATAGCAGTCTCTAAGTCCTTTGTGGAACGAGGTAGTCAGACGTAGTCTTCATGAGGGACATGTTGATTTGGTCTCCTAGTCCTCTGCTTTATTTAGTTCTTCTGATTTTAGACATTGAGGGACATGTTGTTAAGCTTGCCGAGTTCCAGTGTTGATCTTGAGCAATGTATGATGAAGCCAAACGCTAAAAAATAGATCTCATAGTTATCTACCAAGGAGCTAATGTATGGTATTGAAGGTCTTGGAGTTTACTACTTTGTAGAATATCTTGACCAATACCTTTTCGTACTTTCACCCGTAAGGAGACAAATATATTGATAATATAAGGGGCTTTTATGGTACAACAATTACCTCATAGGGAGGTAAGAGCTCTGATTAACCCCAGCTCTTTATTATGGTTGATTAATGTAATTAAATAAAATTTTAATGTGTAGTAACCTGATGTTACCGGTCACTCTCTTACTCCCGCATCCTTTCTTCCGTCACCTACTTATGTTTCCCTTTTCACGCATCTAAGGATTGATCGGTGCACCGACTAGCGCTAGGCACATCAGCATAGTGGTGCACTATGAACCGGTCATGCTCATGTCTAACAACGAGACAGTGCGTGGCCAGCCAGAGGCTAAGCCATGCTCCGCGCAGCAGGCCGCTATATTCTCTACATACATGCACGGTCGCATCTGTAGATGGCATCCATGCACGCGCCCTGATTACGACCAACTCTGCTCTACATGCATGCATGATATTCAATAATCAATTCTGATGCATATTTTTGTGGATGGAAATAAAAGATATTGTCAATTATTTTCTGTAGTTCAAAAATACAGAAAAATAGAAGGTGGTCAATTACCTCCTAGGTTGACAACTTGAGATGTCTAGTTGTGGTGTTCAAGGTAAAGAAACTTACAATATGGCAAAACATCATCTGACTTTTATTGACGATGACGAAGTTACATCGCATATGTTATATGTGTAGAATCTTTGTAGCTCATCAATGTTCCATGAGTCCTTGATTTAGGTACCATCCTCTCTGGCTAGTCTTGTTGTCTTGATAATGACAAAGGGCCCTTCCTAGATAGGTGAGATCTTGTTCTTATTATCATGGTATTAGATCTTTCATATGATGAGGTCACTAACCGAGAAGACTCTCTTGCGTACTTGATGACTATGATATCACCTGAGGGATTGTTGGTATTAATTGAGCATGTGGCTGCAACCTCTTAGGCCAATTCAATAAGATCGATGCTGTCGAGTTGTTGTCCATTTACTATTTCCTCCATGTACCAACCACTCAGGGTGACACCGGTTTGAGCTCTGTGGGGAGCATAACTTCAACGTTGTATACCCATAATAATAGTGTTTCTCTAGTCGACAAAGTAGAGGTGGTGCATAGGGACCAGAGTACAAAAGGTAGTTCTTTGAACCATGATGATGCATATGTAGGGGTGGCAATCGGGCACCATGGGCGCAGGTAGTTCATACCTATACCCATACCCATTACCGTGATGGGTAAAAACCTATACCTATACCCGATACCCACGTGCGTTGTATACCCATAGGGAGTAAGCACTACTCAATACTTTAGCAATTAGCAGCAAGCACTACTCAGTCGACGGGGAACCAAGCGTAGGGGCTAGCGGCCGGCGAGAGAAATGGGCACGCGAGTCAGTGGTCATTGAAGGATCTAGGCATGGGGGCCAACACCTGGTGATGGATCTAGGTGCGGGGCGGTGGGGTGCCGATGATGGAAAAGGGTGTGGGTCGGTGGGGGCTGGTGATGAAACTGGGCATGGATCGGTGGGAGCCAGCGATGGGTCGAGGTGTGGAGCGGTGGGGGCCGGTGCCTGAGTCCCAACGGTGATGGGAGGGGGCGAAGAGCATAGTGCCGTGATGGCTAAGAAATTAGGCGCAATGCCAAAACTGCGTAGGGGCGAGGGCAGCTGGGCGTAGGGGGTTCGGTGTCCTCAGGGTCTAGTGGCTAGTAAGTGAGGGTGTGAGGCAGAGGAGGGTGAGGTTAGGGTTTTATTTTTTGGATTGGTTTATGTACTCATAGTAAATAAGTGAAGCGGGTATATATAGCTAGTCAATACCTATACAGGTACTTGTTTACCCGTCGAGTATAAGTTTTATCCTTTTAATTCCACATTTGATATTATCTACTTATTTATTGCTTAGAAACTAGTCTTGTTATTAAGTCTGAGTTTATTTCAAGTAGATATATTCAATTAAACTTGTTGCTATGTGATTAGAATTGCAAATTAATTAGATTAGGACCAAAGTATTCGGAAAATCTTGGAGTATCTGACCTCTCGGATAATCTGGAAATTTCCAGATAGTCGAGAAGCTGCTAATTTTGGTTTTAAGGTACTTTTTGTAGGATCGCCTATTCAGCTTCATCTAGGCAATTTTTCAGTTAGAAAATCTAAAATTTATGAGAAGTCTTTGCATCCATCTCTTTCTCTTAAAGACTAACCTTACATACAAAAGTTTATCTCTTAAAAATTAAGTTTATCTCTTGGTAGTTTTGCTTATAAATATAGAACTAAGTGCTCATTATATTGTAAATAAGATGAACAAAAAGAAAACTATATCTTAATTGTTTTAATTGTTTTTCTGTTTGATTGTTTATTGTCAAAATCTATAGATAACATAGTTTCGTCAGTATTTTCACCTCTACGGGGACATCTGTCCGTCTTTGCGATAAGCGGTCTTGAACTCTGCATGCGGGCTTTCTGTCCCCAAACCCTCGTATTGCCGACTGCCGAGGACCTGCGTCCTCGCCCTACACCCCCAAAGGCGACCTAGAGAGAGAAGCTAGGGTTTGGGGCAATTCGAGGAGCGAGAGGAGGGGATTTGAGTTGAGGGGGAGGATGAGCATCGTGCCCAAAGAGACGATCGAGGTGATCGCGCAGAGCGTCGGCATCGCCAACCTCCCCGCCGATGTCTCTGCCGCGCTCGCCCCCGATGTCGAGTACCGCCTCCGCGAGATCATGCAGGTCCGTGCCCCCCGTGGTCCCGAATCACCTAAATTCCCCGGTCTTGTTTGGTGTGCTTCGTGGGATTGGGAGGCTGCCTTCCTCACACTCCCTTCGTAGGGATTTGTAGCTTGGGATGCGCCTGGCTTGGCCCGGCGAGGCTCAGATTTGTAGCTTGCGTGATGATTTAGAACCTAAAGGAGCAATTTCATGGTATTCTCTCCATTGCGCTTAGTTGTCGTCTTAAGTTTTAGGGGATGCTTTGCTGAGGTTACTGAATGAGAGGCTTTTCTCCATCTAGTTTTTTTTTTGAACATGCTGGTTCACACTAACTGTTTCCTGCACAATATATGCTCATTGGGTTTTCCCTGCAATGTAGTCTAATGGAGGAAAGGTGGTTCTTTTATGTCCCGTCTTGTTTCTTCTGAGCATAAAAACACACCATAACACAATACTGGACTGTTTAGGCTTCTTTCATTTAGTTATGGGTTATAACTTAGTGATATCCTACTGTTGGGTTTTGTTCCAGCTTTATTTGAAAAAATCTTAATTGCCACATAGTTCATTAGGTAACAAGTCTCACAATTTGCATTCTGTCCACTAATTATGGTAAGTTCATCACTAGAGAAGTTTTTACGGAACCCTGAAAATGTGTAATTACTTTCTGGTCTTTACTCATAACTTTTCAGGAAACTGTAGATACTAAGGCAAAACTATATATTTAAGCTGCAAGCCTGCAATATCGCACAAATACAAATTTTGCGCTGAATTTATAGAAAACTACAGATGTAGCACCAAGTTTATCATGGAACTACATATTTTACAGGTTCCATCCATAGCACTGTATCATGATGAACTATTCAAAATCTGTACTTTTCTGATAAAGTCGGAGCTAAATCTGTAGATTTTGCCATATTTTTCTTAAATCCATAGTTTTGTGATTAATTTAATATTAAACTATAGTTTTGCAATATTATGGCTCAAATCTATAGTTTTGTGACAGTTTTAAAAAAGTATCCGTACTGTTGTAGTTTGTGAAATTTACACTTAACCATAAATAGTTTTACTCACAGAAAGGCCATCTCCTTATATCCTAGGAACTGTATGTATTTTATTATTCAATGTATTGTTACAGGAGGCCATCAAGTGTATGCGGCATGCAAAGAGGACGGTTCTGATTGCAGACGATGTTGACAGTGCTCTCAGCCTCAGGAACGTTGAGGTAGCTTTCATTCAAATGATAAAATTTTAGGTTTATGGAATGAAGGTTTTGTAGATCTAGTACATGTTTAATGCTTCAATTCATCAAAGTTGTGACTTGGATAGCTAAAGAATCAAACTCAGTATTTCTTGGAATCAGTTCAGTATCAATCTAAAAGTGTAAATTGTTAAAAAGCTTAGAGTTGATGAGCTTATTAGTTGTTATGGATATATGTTAGACAAAAAGGAGGTAAAATGCTGAAATCTATGCCTTGTAGCTGTTTCTTAGTTTTTTGTGCTCTAGAAATTGTTTAGCTTACAACCTAAACAATGTGATTTTTGTATTTACTAACTCTCAACTTCATCTTGGAGTGTTAAATTGTAAGGTAATAAGATAATAAAAATATATGATACTTATACTTTTTAAATAGTAATTTTAGTGAGTAATAAGGTAAAACTGATCTACTGTAGTTGGTGGCATTGGCTGCTAAGATCTGCATCATATATGTGATCTGATGATGCCATGTCACTGGCTTGGTGTCGAAGGACTGATGGTAGGGTATTTGCCATCATGTTATGTCTGTTCCCTGACAACAGTTTGATCTCTGAGGTCTGTTGGAGAAGAGGGGAGGAAGACTAGGAACTTCTGTATTTCTTTCTTGCCATGAAATTAGATTCTGGCGTGCTTTACAGGTGCCCTTAACAATCACCAATTATGTGAATCTTTCCATAGCCAAATGATAAGATAACTAGCCATTATTAGGTCGAGGCTCAGATGTGCACCAGCTACATGGGCCCATATGGGCTGCAGGTGTGGTAACAACTTGCAGCTAACTAACTCCCTGATCAAGCCACATGCCGGCTCCCTTCTGCTTCTACCTCTGGTTTGCCATTGCTGAAACAGCAAATGTGCATCATCATCCACATGATAACTCTTGCTGCACTTGGAGGCATCTCTATTGGTGCTTGCATGTGTCTAGCTTCTGCTGATGCATTCTGTGTTGCCACTGCTCCGCAGGTACCAGAGGCCAAAGAAAGTGGGTAGTAAGTTTTATTGTTAGTTTAATGGAATAATTCAATAAATGACACTGCAATTGTCCCTACTTTATAACACTGCAATTGGTAGGCTTTGGAGAATCCCATGCCAATAAAAAAGTGAGACAGCCCAATGGCTTTCAAGCTTCACAAGTGATTTCTCAAGAGAGGAGCTGGACTGAGACACTGAGTACCAGGGAGAAACCATCCTTCCATGTATTACCCTATTTGTCTTTGACTTCCACTGGTTTTGTGGTTACCATAGTCAAAGGATGATACTACAATAATCTACTTTGGTTGGGAGTGACCAGTGTTGAAAAAAATTAGCCGATTAACATGTAATCCCCACTCTGCTGGTTAATTTAATGTGAAATCGGCCTATTAATTGGGTGGTCAACCTGATTAATCGGCCCACCACTGATTAATCCTCTCCTGGCTGCAACCGCATCGTGTTGCCCTCGTGCTGCCGTCAGCGCCACCCTCCAGACACCACCTTCAAAGTCACCCTCTAGATGTCGCCGCTGGAGCCGCCCTCTAGATGCCACCGCCTGCACCGCCCTCCCGCCGCCGCTTGTGTCGCACATTGGGTCACCACCCTCCTGCCACAGCCTCATGCCTGCCTTCTTCATTGGGAGAAAAAGAGAGAAGGCAGACACTCCTGAGAGGGAATGAGAAAGATATAGAGAGATGGACAGCCAGTCTGAATGAGAGAGATAAAGAGATGGACAGCCATGCCCAAATGGGATTAAGTGCCAACAGTGGTGCCACCCTCTGTCATTTTCTGCTACTTCTGTTTCTATTGACTAGAACTGCATGCATGTTCATTATCAACACCCTGATACATTATCTAACTACTTTATGCTAACCAATTAATTCAGTTAATCCCTGATTAACCGCTAATCTCCGGCTGGCTGATCAACTACTGATAACCGATTTTTCCAACATTGGAATTGACCGAGAGAGAAAACTTAATAACTTGGATGAAGCAATGTAGGCTGGTTAGGATGGTAGAACTACTCCATACGAAAAATACAGGATAAAATTTGAGCTATGCTTTCATGTAAAATGGGGTGTATTAAACCAAAATGCATTTTCAATCATTTGATAATTGTAGAGGCATTTTTTCTCAAAGCAGTGGCATTCTTCAAATTAAGAACTGAGAACTATTAAATGCAGTGCCTAATTTGTCTATATGTTATTATGTATGACTTCAGATGTAAGCGACCAACCATTTCTTACAAGTAACATAATGTCCTCTTAGGAATTTTGCCACTCCTGTTGGCTACTGTTTCTCGTTAGGGCACTGTCAATGTTGTATCTGGAAAGATGTGAAATTGATTTGCCATGCTAAGGTTGTTTTTTTATGTTTCTTTTGCTACATAACATGACTACCTTTTTTAATTAAAATTGTAATTACCATAGTGTCCAGTTCAGTTATGATTGCATCCAGTGTCTAAGGACGCAGGATAAAAATAAGATCAATGTATGATGTAGTTGGATGATAGTCTATTACCACAAAAATGGATGCATGTTCTGCAGCAGTGCAGCACTGACTGATTGGAAATCCACTCGAATATAGTTTTCATGGTGCTTCTATGTTAGGACTAGGAGTGGTTAAATTGTTGATAAGAAATATTATTTCAGTGCGCTGACTTTTTTTGAAGATGCACATTCAGTGCACTAACTTCGCTGGCATTTATTTAATTCCTTTGAATTTTCACTCAGCCTGTATATGGATTTGCATCTGGTGATCCCTTGCGGTTTAAGAGAGCTGTTGGACACAAGGATCTTTTCTATATTGATGACAGGGAAGTAGACTTCAAAGAGGTAGGGGCCCTAAATTGATGAATCAAATAAATTTTGTACTTATTTTATTTTGGTGACCAATTTGGAATTGTCTTATACTCTTATTTATTGATTTCGTGCAGATTATTGAAGCTCCTCTACCTAAAGCTCCTCTTGATGCAGCAGTTGTAGCTCACTGGCTAGCCATTGAGGGAGTCCAGCCTGCTATTCCAGAGAATCCTCCTTTTGATGGTTAGCTCCTATGTTGTCTATCATATGTTTAGTTCCTTTCTACTTTGCATTGTTATTTGTTACACAATTTACATATTATCTGACAATTGTTTCACCTCAGCTATTGTAGCACCAACGGAAAATAAAAGGACTGAGCATGTGAAGGATGACGGACTTCCGGTTGACATCAAGCTTCCTGTTAAGCATGTGTTATCTAGAGAACTCCAGGTATTGTGATTAATATATTAATTTATAAATTTGTATTAGTTTAGAGACATGAAATTTATATTCCTCTTTACTGGTTGATTCTGCAGATGTACTTTGATAAAATAGCGGAGCTTACTATGAGTAGATCTGAAACCTCAGTTTTTAAAGAAGCACTAGTGAGCTTATCAAGAGACTCAGGCCTTCATCCATTGGTTCCTTACTTTTCCTACTTCGTTGCAGATGAGGTTGTAGTATTCTTTTCAGAGTCTACTGTGCAAACTGGCATTTCCTTATTGTGTATATATCTGTATAATTTCAGGTTACTCGGAGTTTGAGTGATCTTCCTGTTCTATTTGCTCTCATGCGTGTAGTCCAAAGCCTTCTACACAATCCACACATTCACATTGAACCATATGTAAGTGGTTTGTCAAATGTCAATTAAGTTTTGATATTTCTACTTTCCAGCTGTTTCATTTTATCATTGCACACTTCTGTTTGCAGCATATTACTGCTAAAAAATAATATTTCTCTTGATTGCCAGTTGCATCAGTTGATGCCACCAATGATCACTTGCATAGTTGCGAAAAGGCTGGGGCATAGGCTTTCAGACAACCACTGGGAACTTAGAGACTTCTGTGCTAATTTGGTTGCTTCAGTATGTCGAAGGTGAGTGAATGCCAAGTTGCCAAGAGTAATATATGCTCCTTAAACTCATTCTACTCAAATTCAATAGTATTTTATTAGAATCAAAGATGATCTTGACTTCTTGATGGTTACAGACTTACAGTTCCTGGGCATAATCTATAGAACCATTCGCACACCACTATCATAGTAGTTCATTCCTTCTAGTGTTCACTAAACAGTGTACCAACTTTGTCTTCTGTACCAACTTTAGTATGAATGGCAAGTCAATAAAGGTTCAACCTCCATTTCCTACTGTTCCTCTATCAAAAACTTATTTATTTCTTGGTGAGACATGGACAATTACCGTTAATTAAAAATTGAACAACATCCTCACTTACATAGTTGACTAATAAGTAGACTGCGTATAGTTGTTAGGTAGCATTCTTTGTTCAACATCAACTCAATTTGTTACATTGATTTTTATATTTTTCTATAGGCCATATGTAGACAAAAGCTACACTCTTTTTCTTGATGCATGTATTCAGTGGGCAGTGACTTTGTATTATGTGAAGTGAGAGACCACCCTTTTTAGGGAAACTGTAGGGGAGGATCCTACTTAGAAATATAGTGTAAAATAGATAATGCAGTACAAAAACCTTTTAAGACCTCAAGAGAACAAGGTCTACAAGTGTCAGGTGGGGGCGCACCTACCACCACCGCAAGAAGGCTGCGCTGGCCCAGCTAGAGGCTGCGTCGGCCCAGCCAGGGCCAGCTGCTATTTCCTAATCAGCAAAAGTATGCTAGCTGTTATTTCCTAATCAGCAGGATTATATTCCTGATTTAGGGTTTCCTTAATTTATGCTAGAGTCATCTTATAAGATTAGTTTCCCTAGATTAATTCAGTTTCTAAAGATAAGTTGTAGCCTGTCCTCTATATAAAGGAGCAGGCAGATATGAGGAAGAACAACAAGAAATAAGAAATCTTTTATCTCAATTGCCTCTACTCTCTCCTTGTGCCACCACCAATCTAGCCATCATGGTGCCGGGCTGGCGAGGTGCTGAACACCCTTGCCCTCCCGTCTGCCACATCTACGCTTTGCGCTTGCTGCCACAAGTACCGCTGGTTGAGGGCTGTGACAACAAGACTATACAATCTAGAAAACTTGACATTGAAGAGGGCTAATACCGATGGAGACTATTAAACAAATTTATTATGAGTCAGGACATGAACTTATTTGATGCCCATTCCTAAGGAGACTCGTGTATAAAGCAGCATCCTCTTCCATCTTTGTTTATTTGGAGGTGCTTGTCAAAAGTTCATCTATTCCTTTGCAGCCAAATATTCTAGCAGCCTAGAGTAAACAGTTCCTTAAAGTGAGTGCTATAACTATATGTGCACCCTTCTGTTATGAAGTGTTGCAAGTGATAGAGAATTGCTTAAGTTGGTCTGTGATTTTCTGTTAATTAGGTTCTGCTTGTGCTGATTGGTTGCCTTCTGATGCTGCTCTCAATGAAATAAAACATTTTCTTTTTGTAGGTTTGGTCATGTGTATCACAACCTCCAAACGCGGTTAACAAAGACGTTGATCCATGCGTTTCTTGATCCTCAGAAATCATTGACACAGCATTATGGTGCTGTTCAGGGGATATCTGCATTAGGGCCCAGTGCGGTAGGTTCTGTTGAATGTTCACTTATTTTAACTTTTGGCAATTTTTGGCTGACAATTTTTGTTGGTTACCAGATCAGACTTCTGCTTTTGCCCAACCTCCAGACATATATGCAACTTTTGGAGCCGGAGTTACAACTTGAGAAGCAGAAAAATGAGATGAAAAGAAAAGAAGCATGGCGTGTTTATGGTGCCCTGCTGGTTAGATTAAACGCTTTCAGTCAATATATGCTTACTGTATTTTTGTGCACCAGCCAACAGCTACATGCTGCTTACCTGTGGATGCATTTTTCAGTGTGCTGCAGGAAAATGCTTATACGATCGTCTAAAGTTGTTTCCTAATTTGCTTTCTCCGTCAACACGGCCTCTTTTGAGGAGTAGTAGGAAAGTCGTGACTACTAACCCAAGTAAGTTGTTACCTATAGATATACATACACTACACGTGTTGCTTAGTGCTCAAAGCCTTCTGTTGGCGCACATTTCTTAGATACATAATACTGCAAAATGTTAAACATATTAAGGTGTGAAAGTAATAGTGTGGCCATGCAAATTTCAGATAAACGGAAGCCTAGTACAGATCTCTCCGCATCTCAGCCACCTCTGAAGAAGATGGCAACCGACGGGGCGATGAATTCTTTGGCTTCAACTCCCATGGCTGGTAACATGCCAGGAACCATGGATGGCTTCTCCACCCAGTTACCCAACCCCAGCATGATGCAAGCTTCATCTTCTGGACAATTGGTGGAAAGCACCACATCAGGTGTGATTCGAAGAGACCAGGGAAACATCCACACACAGAGAGTTTCCACAGTGCTTAGGCTTGCCTGGAAGGAGGACCAAAATGCTGGGCATCTCTTGAGTTCATTGTACGAGGTATTTGGTGAAGCCATCTTCTCCTTTGTCCAACCACCAGAGATATCCTTCTTTTTGTAGGAGGAAATGCATAGCGTTGAGATCTATGTAATCTGCGTTGTACCATTAGGATTGTCTTGTGGGATTCTTGAAACTGAAATTGACGTCTAGGAATCTTGTAGTGGTCTATGCCTAGGTACAATTACTTATTTATTGTAGTTATTTTATCCAATGTAAACATTTGAAGCTTTATTACTTGTAACATTTGATTGCATGTACACTGTAGACCTTACTGAGTCATCGTAGAGTTTTCATTGAAACAGGTGCTCAGATGAGATGATTTATTTGCTTAACTGAAGGTTGGATACAATCATACAAGGAGAAAATTACCTATGGTCTCTTATACCCCTGACTACAGTGGTAATAAATTATTTTCATGGTCTAGATAGATCACATAAGGAAAATTGAGGATTTACTCTCTTAATCTATATGCCAATGATTTAAGATGACTATATCATTGATATGTAGTGTAAATCCTTAGTTTTTTTATAAAGGGTGGGTTTAGTTTTTCGTATAAAGGGAGTATATATGATTGGAACTCCTGTTACGTAAATCATTTATGAAATACTTGCTCCGTTCTTATACTCAATGCCTTTGACAGCTTAGGCTCTAGCCGCAAAAGCTTTAGCCATCATTGCTTCACCCGTTTAAGATTTGACAGCTTAGACTCCAACCGTGCAAGCCTCCTCGGTAGCTCTAGCTTTGGCCATTCTAGCTCTGGTCCTATAGGCTTCAACTGTTCAGGCACCAGTGAAACAAACTTCGGCCATCTAGGCACTAGCCTTGCAAGCTCCTGTAGCCCCACCCTAACACTCTCAGCAAGGCTAGCTAGATGCTCATGCCTAGTATCTTCCCCCAAACCAACAAACCACAAGCCATGGACAAAGGCCCATTTGCCCATACATCACAACCTTTCCCTATGACTAACACTCAAGTCACACTCATAAGCCAATGATACAATTTTCTACCACCCCATCGAAATCACCTCTCCCAGGAATAGTACAACCTGCAGCAGCCCTTCATAACTCCACTACCCTTTGCTGCATACTCTCCACATCCCTGCGCGACAAAGCCAACACCAATCCCTTACCCATCATATACTCTAGCAACCTCTTCAGCGTTTACGGTGGACAAATGTTCACCACTAAGCTCTAGGTTACAAGTGATATCTTTTCTGTCACACTTCAAAAATCCAACTTTGGTGAAATGCAAGGGTGATGTAGATTCCAAAGAATTCATGTTCATCTATGAGCCCGCTATCGAGGCTACCCACAACAATGAAGCCACTAAGGCGAAGGCCAACATCTGTCTCTAGAAGACTTCACATTTTCATAATACTTCAACCTTCCTGCAGGAAGCATTTTCGCCTAAGAACAACTTAGATATATCTCTAGGCAAAATTTTCGAGGCACATACGTTGAGCTGAAGACTTAGTATGATCTCTTCATCATCAAGCAAAAACCCGATAAGCCAATATGGGATTACATTCGTTGGCTTTCATAAGTAGAACATCACAAAAACATATGTGATCAATGCCGCCCAAGTAGGTCTCAGGGCTGGCTCGTTGACACAGAAGTTGTCACGGAAACCACCAAAAGATATGGGCAATCTCTTTTGCATGATGAAAAATTATGTTCGAATGGAGGAGGACAACAAGACCCTACTACCCCTTCAAACTCATCACCAATTGAGCCTTCGACTCATAGGCCTTGGAAGAAATTCTGAAACAATAAGCCTCAGCAAGCATACAATGTCGAAGAGCAAGCAAACTCGATGAAGCGAGGGAGCTCATGGTCGAGACCAAGTGATGCGAAGAGGACCTCCATGTGAAAAGAACAAGTTCTCCCGGCTGCATAGCCAGTGCATGCACACAACAGAAGAATGCAAAAACATTTTCCATCAGCTAACCTATGAAGAGGGTGCAAGACAGGGTGAAGATAATGGGTAGTAGAAGCCAGAAGGTGAAGGTCCACTTTGAATCGAAGTTGCACATGACGGCTAATGGCACATAATCGTCGTAATCACCAATGGCTCCACTCAAGGTCTCATGTCGAAGAGACAAAAGAAGTCCCATAAATGAGCCATCAACCATATCGCACCAGTTCCTACATCATGCCTCCACCATATACTTCGACGACTATATCCTTCAATTCCGAAGACGCAAAGGGCATATTCTCCCCCCACCAAGACCCACTTATCATCTCGGTAGTGGTCAAAGGGTATGAAGTGCACCGTGCTCTGGTTGATGGTGGTAGCTTAGCTGATGTCATCTTTCCTAATGCATTTTGCCAAATGGACATCTCCATGCACATAATCAGTCTAGCTATCATCCCACTGTAAGGTTTTGGCATAGCACTGATGAAGGCCATCACCCAAGCTTAGTTATGGGTCTCTTTTGGCGAATGGGACAACATTCGGTTAGAACTTGTCATGTTTGACATGGTCGATACCCTGCACTAGTATAATATCATACTTGGACGATCAACGTTGAACAAGTTCAAAGCAGTTACACATTACAACTATATGTGCATGAAGATTCTAGGCCATCACCAAGTTATCAAAGAATGAACACTAGAGCATTTATATGGCGATGGACAACACATGCATACAATCTCATATAGTACATAGTGTAGGCTACTGATACCAGACGAATGCAATACAATTGGAAGACAAAACCTTCGGCAGGTGAAGCAGTTACCAAGAAAAGATTCTAGACAAAACCTACTAGGGATACCATTAAGTTTTCATGGCAGCCAAAGACCAAGAAAAGACCTCATTTATCACCTCAATAGGCACTTACTGTTACATCCGCATGCCCTTTGGTCTTTGAAATGCTAGAGCCACCTTCGACCACCTAGTGTACAAAATGTTGAAAGGCGAAATC
>KE372323.1:365725-392145 GCA_000418225.1 Zizania latifolia
TTTTTTTATTTTTTGTTTCTTTGTTTGCCGAGTGCCAAAATTTGACACTCGGCAAACCCACCGTCATATCCGTGCGCGCGCCGTGAAGTTACTTTTTTTCGCTGAGTGTCGTGTGTGGCACTCGGTGAAGGGTTCGTCGAGTGCCCGATAAAAAACACTCGGCGAACCCCTGTACGCTGACAGTGGGTTCGCCGAGTGTTATTTGCCGAGTGTGGCACTCGGCGAGCCCTTCGCCGAGTGCAAAAGGGGCTTCGCCGAGTGCCATAGGCACTCGACGAAAGTCTGTTTTCCTGTAGTGAATCTGATTATTTTCTTCTCCTCAGTCCTCACGCGTGAGCGTACAGACGAACTCTAGGTCACAGCTTGCCGCCGCCACCGTCCCGCCGTCCCGGTTATTTGCTATCTGATATTTTGCTTTCCTATCTTCGTTTTCTGATACTTTGCTTGATCTAATTTCTGGTCATTTGCTATCTTCGTTTTCCATCATTAGCTTTTCTGCATCTTCCAATGTTAGACTTACTCTTTTGTTTTAACTTTTAACGTGTGAAGCAGGGAAGAAACCATCTCCATTGGTTTTGTTGCCTTGTTGGGGACGTTGAATATAAAGTTCACAACATGATGGCTGATCGAGTTAATTAAGCAGTGTTCAAACATCACCCTGGGAGAAGAACAAGAGATATTGTGATATTGAACATGCGCTCAAGGCACTGCAGAAGAAGATTCTTACTTTGGATCTTGAAAATTCCATGCATGCTGTTCATGATCCGCAGAACTCATTTGACTACTTAGAAGTGTTGTACAAATTCTAGAAGTTGTCTTAGAGGCTAGAGAGCTCAGAGTCTGTTTGTTTTATCTGGAGATTCTTAGTATTTATCTGGTCTGAATATCTAGCCGATAAGAATTTAGAAAAGCTGATGTTTTTTAGCTTTTGGATTCTAGTTTATTTTTATATTCTATAGCTACTGATTCTTACAATTATAGTTTAGAATCTGGACTATTTGTTTCAGCTTTAGATTTTAAAAATAGTTACAGTTGTCAGAAACTAAAATAAATAGGCCCTAGACCTCGGTAGAGAAGCCAAAGAGCAGGGATAGAAATACCGGGGGGCTAGGGGGCGCGCGCCCCCTACTGCCTGGTAGTAAACCCTACTACTACTCTTCAACAGCGCCAGCCTAGTAATTAGCAGTTCATCACTTCAGCCTAACAGCAGCCCAACACATGAAAAAACCGAAAACCCTAGCACAGGTGCACAATAGCTCTAGCCTCCAGCTCGGCGCCTGGTCAAACCGGACAGCACTAGCCTCGCCCGGTGCCTGGTTGCCCCCGCCATCGGCCCCTCGCCCTTGCCCACCGTCGGCACGTCGCCCCGCCTCCACCCCCGCTCGCGCCGCGCTGCCCCTGGCCCCGCTCGTGCCACGCCACCTGGCCCCACCCCGCCCAATGCCCACATCACATTGCCCCAATCCCGCAGTCCCCCTCTACGGTGCCAGCTCGCCCTGTCCGGCGTGGCCCCCTACGGTCAGGTGGTGACCTAGCCCCCGCATGGCCACGCCCCCTACGGCCAGGCGTCACCCCGCGCTGCACTAGCGACCTCCTGCGACCAGGTGCTGCCCTGTGCCCAACAGCTCCCTACGGCCTCAATCCTGCGAACCACGAAGCGACGAAGGCATGAACAGGAACATGAAAGTAGAACCAGGTACCCTAAATCCCATGAACCTCTCAAGTCTCAACCTCGGTATATTGCTTATTGCTCATTTTCTCAATTAATAATTTATTGCAGCATTTGTTCAATTAATAACTTAATGCACTATTATTTGTTGTATTGGTTAATTGGTATACTTACTCATTATGGTAACTACAAGTTTGCTTTATTGCTTATTGCTTCTTAGAATCTTAGATTAAAAATATGAATAAAAGAAAACTACTCGTTTACTATTTAAGTTCAAGCAATGTAAACATGAATGGATCTCGTTCTCATAATAATACAAGAATGAAGTATGAGAATTTTATGAATCAAAGAACAAGTGTTGAACAAAAGTTGACTAACTATATTAAAGAATCACTATGAAGTGTATCAAACCCTTTAAATTCAGCCTCTCCTATATTTTCGGTCTGACTCCGCCACTGCCAAAGGGCATAATGAACTCATGGTATATGATGCTGCTTTGATTTCCCACAAAAGTGATGTTACTCCAAATTATCGATGGAACAACACCGCAAAAGTGAAAAATCGTTATGCCAACAAATAACGGCGGCGACGGGCCGTGACCTGGAGTTCGTCTGTGTGCTTGCGCATGAGGGCGACACTATCACAAAAACAGTCTTTAGTGACAGAGCTTTACTGACGAATCAATGACGCGCGTCAATAATATACTTGTAGTGATGGACTGTTTTACACGTGTTAATAATGCTGTATTATTAGTGACGGGTCGTAGTTCGACCCATCACTAAACATGAGACACCCCCATTAGTGACGGATTACATTACAACCCATCACTAAAGAGTGCAACCTATAGTGACGGATCATGTTGAGACCTATCACTGAAGAAGGACCCCCCATTAGTGATGGGTCTAAATATCACCCGTCATTACAGGGTGTTCTCTTTAGTGATGCATATCATTTTACCCACGTCACTAAAGAGCCTGCAACCCTAAGGCCACCGTTAGTAACGTGTTTTTAGCGATAACCTTCACTAATGACAAGTATTTAAGCAGCGCACGAGCTTAGATCCATCAAGCTCCGTACTTATTGCTCCCACCCGCCGCTGATTTCACCCTTGTCCCATTACTATCGACTGGTTGTAGTTAAGTCCCCAAGCCACCAGCCGGCTGACCACTGCACGCACGTGCCTGGGGATGGTGACCCGCACTTTTACATGCTTCGGTGCACCGCCCGGCACTGCCGCTAGCACCAACGTCTGGCCGAAGGTATATTTTTTCTCCAATATTAATGCACTACCGTATTTTTCTAATATATATATATATATTGAACAAGGTGAAATAATTAGTGAATTAACAACTAATGGATCTTTGCTATGAATTAATTTTGTTATAAATTTTAATATGTTATAATATAATATAAATGCATGGTGAGTTATTATTAGAGTCACACAACTGATTACGTCGTCTCCTGTTCGGGAGTGTTGGATTATAAATATGACCAGGCAACTGGTCATATTTATAGGAAGATGCTCATGAATTATTTACGTACTTTGGATAGTTCGGGAATGTGCGGTCCACGTAGCTAGACCACTTGGTCCTGTACGGTTTCAGAGAGAGTTTTGGCGGTGTCTCTCTATTGTTCTCCAGATACACAACCCTCTTGACCCTAAGTCGAGACGTGTATTTAGAGAACAGCGGAGAGATACTGTCGAAATTCTCTCTGGAACAGTACGGGACCACGAGGTCTAGCTACGTGGGCCACACATCCTCAGATGGGATTTAGGACCTATCCCCGAATCGTATATTTTTTGTAATGAAACATTAAGGACTCCATTCTCTTAATGTTTAGATGTCTACCTATTTATCTTCCTGGTTTTCTAGCAACACCGATGAGGTTGAGCTACCAATCAAAAAGCCAAGGACGTAAGCAAAGTGGCCGATGGACAAGCTAACCATGAAGACGGTCGACAGCGATGGCCTGCTAATAGATAAAGCGGTCTTGCAATGGCTGAGGAAACTTCTAGGACTTATTGCACGGGAGAGGGTCCCGTTGACCCTGAGAAAGTTTGACGATCTCAGTTGAGAGCAGAAGACTACACTCTTCAATGATGATATCAACAATTTCCTTGAGTTTCCTAAGAATACAAAGGTGACAGCTTTAAAAACTGTGATGAAGATGATATCCAAGTTATAGAGGTCTCATAAAAGCAACCTTGTCTTAAACTTTATCGCCAAAGACATTGAGCCCTTCACAAAGTACCCATACCTAAAAAGGGAGGATTGGGACCAATTTATAAAAATGAAGAGTTCAGCTGAGTTCAAGGCAGAAAGCTCTGCCAAGAAGAAGCTCCGGGCTAAGAATAAGCTACCCCACAATCTTGGCACAACTGATTACATGGGGATGAAAGATAAGTGGTTGGCCGAAGATGCCAAGATGGCCACTGAGGGCAAAGAAAATTCGTAGCAGCAGTTTCCCGACAGTGCAGAATCACTTCTAAGGGCCCGAGGAAGACTGACAGAGAGTGGTGAAGTCACGTGGACATCGAGCGAAATGATGTCAGTGGCTCAGAAGGTCAGAGATCTGGCCGTGCAAGCGTCACAAGGATCCTTCACTACTCTGCAGGAGCAGGATGAGCTAACAAGTGCTCTCGGAAACCCAGAGCACGCTGATCGTGTGTGGAGCGTCTCTAGCTCGCAAGGCTGGAAGTAGTTTCTCGGATAATGCTGACATGTACAAAAAGCAAAGAAGGTCCAGGAGAATCGATGTGGTAGCGCTGACGCAGAGAATCAAGAAGGATCTATATTCAGATCTCGCGAGGACCTTAGCTCTATAGGGTATCGTCCTTCCAGCTCAACTTACATTGGATAGCCCTGCATGTGTCAGAAAGAGCAGCTATGCTTCAAGAGAGGTTAAGCAACGAGAAGTGACCCCACAATCTCGTAGCGGTATGCAAGACATGATTGACTAGCTAACTGAACCCACCCCGTGCTCTCTTATCTTAAAGCCTGTGGGGTATCAGATTGAGATGGCAAGGGGTATAGTCTACCTAGATGTGCATGAGCTACACACTATGCCAATAAGTGAGGGATATGCAGCGGTGTTTATCGATTATGTGCACCCTAACATGGAAAATATCGCACTACCTATTCCTCCGAATGATAAAATCCACAATCTACGTGATGCACTTCTATCAAGGGTACAATGAAACCGGCTGCATATTTTTGTCGATCCCGAGACTTCTGCAAGCCAGGCTCGTGATCAACCTCCTGCACTTGTCAAGAAAGGTAAAAGTGCCACTGCTATGCCACCGCCCAAGAAGCTAACGGTCACAAAGACCAAAACAAAGAAGACTACCGGCAGAAAGTCTAAAAAAGTTGTGAAGCCTAATGTGGTGTCAACCTAGACTTAGGCACACCCTAAGTATGAAGTTGGGAATGCTCTGCTTTCTCAAGATCAGCTAAGGAAGGCTGAGCAATCTTTAATAGACATACATGCATTCAATCTGACTGGCTGCAACAACAATAAAAGGTCAATTGCTGTGGTGTACAAGGAGCAGCATTTCAGGACCAGCAAAGGCTATTTTTTGATTTGCTTTGAAGGTCTATATGATCTTTTTAATATGGACGCTCTTGATGTCAGCTTGCTGCAGTGCTGGACATTGTAAGTCACTTAACCTAGTCTTTCAATTAAAGTCGACACGTAATTATGTGGTATCAACTACTCTTATATATCTGCAGGCTAATGTTGCAAGAATGTAAGAAGCGACTATTTAAATTTCTTAATCCACAACTGTTAGCAATGGCAACCATCCAGCATGATAAGGATTCATGCGTCGACTGCCTAAGTAGGTTCTTCTTCCATTGTACCACAAGAGAAGATTTCTTAATGGTCATATACCACTTGGCTGGACATTATGTCCTACTATTCTTTACCCCCAAGTGGAATATTGTATGGTACATTGATTCGGCAAGACCATTGGGATCGAATGGTGACCGCACCGAGAGGGACTACTCGATACTCAGAAGTATAATCGACGAGTAAGGTTTTCTTCACTTTATTACTATAAGTTCAACCTTTAACCTGTTCTCGCTTAACTTAATTTTGTTGTATCTCGTTACAGAGCTTTTGGTGTCAGTCTCGGGACCTCAAACAGAAAGGAACGCTGACAGTTGGTGCATAAAACTGTAGCGTCGATAAGTCTCTAAATGTTTGCCTTTTTCAAATTAAATGTGTCGTCCAAACTAATCGTGTATTTCCATAACAGTGTTACACTCAACCTCTTGGAAACCAATGTGGGTTTTATGTCACACACCATATGATGTTGGCCCTAAAAATAGTGGATCTTAAATCGCCCGACGTAAGATATTATCATGTATTTCGCTGCTGTGTTGAATTTACGTTTCACTTATGTAAATATCGACTAACGTAAAAAACTCATTTTGCAGGAATTCAACATACCTGAAGGTAATCTTCGCGAGATTGACTTGCAGGTTATCCTTTCATGGCTAGCATCATTCCTAATGGACAATGTCATCAATATGAATAGCATTTTCCATTGTAATACCATGGGTTAATTTTAGTTGGTTTCGAACTTACGATGTAATATGACTTGCAACAGTTGGTAAATCATGTGATGTTTGCAATATAATTTTTGATGTATGTTTTGTTTATGCAGTATAATTTATGATGATGGTATTCTGTGATAAATTCTATGTTGTTTGCAATGTACAATGTTGGCTGTCAAATCCTAGCTTTGATTTAAGATGCAGCCTCAAAAAAAATATTTTTACAATATGACCATAACATTATTTACGAGTCTAAATAAATACTCGTCCCTAAAGATTTCCTATAGTGACGGGTGTCTGTTATGCCCCATCACTAAAGAGTTCCTCTAGATCGACGTCGCGTCCGGTATGATCCCTTTAGTGATGGGTAGCTATTGTGACCCATCACTAAAGGTTACCTATTGTGATGGGTGGAAAGTGTCGCCCGTCACTATAGTGTGCCATTTAGTGATGGATCACAATGTTCACCCGTCACTAAAGGGGGTCATGTCGGACGTGACGTCGATCTGGATGGACTCTTTAGTAACGGGTGTTTAACTGTCACTAATGACAGGGCTTTACTGACGCGATAAGGGTGACGGAAGACATGCATGTCACTAATATAGGTTATTACCCATCACTAAAGTGTTTTTCTATGTAGTGCGAGGAGAAGAAAATAATCATATTACATAAAACGTGCATAATGGCAACTATGACATTTCACATGATTTTTTATTAAAAATTTGAAACTAGAAAAACCTCAAAAGGATGGCATTTTAGCAATTGCATTGTATGAGTTGTATTTTTACAAAGCCAACGAACAGAGTGTCAAAGTTTTAACTTTCTCAAAATACACTTACACGCTGTCTTAATGGTGGGCCCTCAATTAAGGTAAACCTGAGTTTATGACAATTATATATAAATGAATGAATGAAATATTACAAGGCTGATCGAAATATTGTTTAAATTTATTTTTTTAAATGCTGATGTATAAACTTTTAGAGATTGGGAAGCATCTTCATGATAACATAATTTAAAATCACTTTATAACTAGACCCTCCCTCTTTTTGACGGCAGGTACACTCTGACGCAGGTCAGTTCCCCGGAGCTGCATGTATGTATGGATGCAAACTGAGCCCGAAAAATACACAGACAGACTGAGCCAGAATATAATATTTGAAATTAATTGCTGAAATTCAAATTTAGCTTTATCATTGTAGGAACCAATTAAGCAATCAGGTCCTTTAGTTGCTTAGAATGAAGAGTAGAATTTTTTTAGAAAGCATACATACATATGTATGACTTCAACTAGGGTCTTCATGATCTAATTAATAGTGTTCACTGCTGAATTTTAATTCAGTACATACCAACGCACGATTGATTTCTGTAATCCGTAGCTCCTGTGATCATGATGGTGATGGTCTATAATTTTAGATAATTTTTATAGAAATTAATTTAATTCCTCTAAAAATCTTTTAAATTTCATTCGACAAAGGAGGCACGATCATCTTGGATATTTTAACACCTGCAAATTGGAGGCCCTGAGAGTAAAATCGGGAAGGTTAGAGAAAAAGGAGGTGGCATTGCAGGAGATAAATCGAGAAGGATATATTGATTCTATCACATGCAACATAAAAAATGCATTAATAATTAATTTATATTATTATAAAAAACTAAAGTTGATCTATTACCTTCTAACGGTTCATATTATTTTAAATGTACCATACAATTTCTCTTTTATAATAAAACTTTTATATTTGTATTAATAATGGTCTTAAAACAAACTTTTTAATAGTAGTATAAATAAGCACCCCTTCTTAATTTAGCATATCCGTGGCGCTTGAACTCTTCAGCTTTAGCATAGATAATGGGAGTGGGCTCATTCTAAAATGCTGAAAGATGGACTAAAATAATAATTCAAATGATTAATACATATATTAAATAGTACATATTATTAAACTAACAAGTAGTTTGAAAATAGTTGTCAGAGTAATCTGATGAGAGTTTTTTAGAAAGCCTATTTTAAAAAGCGTGACACGAATGTGATGATGAATTACCAAGAATAAGCTGTTTAAGACAGGCCAACAAGTTAGGCATGAAGCCAATTAATCACAGTCCATTCATATGGATGGACTAGGATTTTAAACTAAAATCTCGATCTATTTGATGTGAGATTGAGATATGCCAAACAAGTCATTAAAGATATGTTCTCTAATTCTAGGCTGTTCTATTTCCCCCTTTAACAGATTTTTGCCTTTCTTGCATGTGTGGAAACTTGCTCAAAAGATGCAGGCACCAGGCCGGTCTTGAAGCTACACAATATCTGGACTACTGTAGCAACATCGAGAAAGTGAGCTCAGGCCAAATGGGAAGTCGCCATAAGAGGATTTTCTACAATATAAGTTTTGGCGATTTTTTCCCTCGGCAATACCGGATCTTGTGGTTGGCGTTTTGTAGTCAGCAATGATCTTGGAGACGTTACGGGCAGCAGGAGCTGGACATATGTAGAATCTTCGGAATGCTCTCCGTGAAGAAGCTGCAGCAAGTGCTGAACCTATCAACTGTGCTGGACTTGTTTTGGAGGATGGGAAGCAAACGCAGGGAATAAAATCCTATAGAGGGAAATTTGGAGGTGACATAGGATCCTCTCAAATCCCATGTAGAATTCCACCCGCTGTTTTGCAAGCAAAGGGCTAATTATATATCCCGGCCACAAAAGATCCCATGTCACCATGCACCTCTATCACCACCGCTCTTAGATCCTCACCGATGTATCCGTCTTCAGCATTCCTCTCCGCCTCTACCAAACGCCTCTTCTGCATCTACACCATCTTCAACCAAGGTCAGGTACGCAGTGATGCCGCTGGACCTCATGACATGCAGCAATAGGGACTGGATGGTGTTCGAGCCCAACTCGCTGGCGCAGGTGATGGCCAACACGATGTGCTTGACGTTCATAGACAGCGGGTGGTCGGTGTAGTGCAGTGCAGTGGTCGTCCGACTTCTAGATAGAGAACAACTTGTTGTTCGACGAGGCCATGTCTAGGCTAGGGTTTAGCGGCACCCTATTCTTCATTACAACAACTTGTGGGGGGAGGCTCGGCGATGGCGATAGCTTGTGGAGGGGAACATGCAACGGCGGTGGCTTGTGAGAATGGGCATCGTGGCAGCATCCCAAGGAGAGAAGGAGAGGTTTCGGCGCCCATGGATGACTCGAGTGGAGAAAATTTTCTTAAACTATTGCGGCATGAATGCTTTCTCTAGAGATCCGACATGAATTAGGCTAGAAATTTTTTCTTTGGTGGGCTTCTAAATATCTAGATAAGTTACTCGATGGAAAATTTTCTGGTGGGTGGCCACGTAGGAAATGGTCCGGGATCCCTCAGGAGCTCTGGCTACCAAACATTCCTAAACAATAAAAGGTGAGAATTTTCCTAGAGCCACGTCAGTTAAAATAGAAAAAATTCTATACGGAGGCTTCACTCTCTTCACCGTGAGGATCCTCTTCAGATGCTCGTCATATGAAGGTGGAGAGCATCCTATAGATCAGAGCCCTCGCTGGCCGCGCCATCCTCGCTGCCCTAGTGCTCTAGCCCGCCGCGCGAAAGCCCATCCTCGCTGCCCCGTCGTCGCCGCTCTAGCTCCCTCCGCTCCGCCGGCCACGCCGCCATCTCCACCATCACCCGGCCTCGCTGACCCCGTGGCCCTGCGCCGCCGCCTCCATCGCTGGCCACGCCGCCTCTGCTCTGATCCGTCGGATGCTCTTTACCTCTATGTGGTGAGCATCTAGAGGAGATCCTCACGGTGGAGAGAGTGAGGACCTCGCATATAATTTTTTTCGGTTGTCTGACTTATGACACGAGAAAAATGGATGAATGATGTATAGTGGTCAATTGAAGGCAAGAGGGTGTCAACGACTTAATGCGCGTGTCTTTGAGTCACTTCTGGTGGAAGCCTCAAGTGACCCTATGAATGAAAGATCTGAGATGAAAAAAACAGGAGGATGCCCAACGCTGGCTAGCAGAGGAGGGTGATACGGTGGCCGACATCGGACAAGACGGGTGTCCTAGTTGACATCTATAGGCACTTGTAGACAAAGAGATGAACAAACATGAGGAAGATGCCCAATGGATGACAATGGTGAGCTTAGAGAGGTGGTGACAACGACATTACCGTATAAAATATAACTATGCTTATGTTACAAATTAATAAAGCAAAGATACACATGTTTTATATTATATTTATATTTTATATATTGTTGTTTGTAGAACTACTTGTACGAGGAAAGAAAGGGGGACTGAACGCATGGAATACATGTATAATCAATTGATTACCAGTCTATGGCCATCCATACGTGTTCTTCCACCTCACCACATTAATTTTAAGTCAACAAGTTAAGAGATAAAGTTCTCTAAGTTTTGGATTTAGCTCTAGACTGAAAGACAATACCAACTTCAAATAGCTAAAACTCTATAATGATAACGTGTTGAGAAACGTTTGCTACCAATTGTAGTTTAGAGTTTAGCGATAAACAATAAACAATGACACAAAACAATGAAAACATAATATACATGAAAAATGTGGTTTCTTTATTTCTCAATTATCTCTTACAATGAGAAGGGAAATTCTCTATTTTTTTATAAAATAATGTACGATCTTAAAGAAAATAAAATAATTCTATTTAGAATAAAAGTAAAATCGAGACGTACCTATTCGTTTCCATATATTTCTGAAATTATATTCTTATCACCGGTTTCAAAATGTACGAAACATTGTTTTCTAATAATTTTTTCGCGTTGACGTGGTTTTCGACGGCACGTTCGTCCTGTGACTTGGATTTGGATAGCAAAAGAAAACAAAACAAAGCGTTGATGTGCCGGCCGGCTTGAGAAATAAAGAAAGAGGAACAAAGATACCGGAGCAATCAGCGATACCATTCCAAAAGCTAGATGACAAATCCTGCTTTTGTAGGCTCGCGCAGCGTCATTCTCGGAGTCATCGCTTCCGTCCTTCTGACGCATCGGCATCGCCCGCTTCGGAAACCCAAACTTTTTTACTCGCTTCTTTGCTGCTGAGCCGTTTTTTTTCTCCATCTGCAACCACAGCTGACGTGGTGCCTTTTTTTCCCGAATCGACTAACGCGGTGCAACCGAAACCGAAAAACTCACTCACGTATACCTTCAAATGCCACAAAGTTTGATAAGCATGTGGCTATGAAACAAGCATGCTCTTGAATGATTGAATGGAGTTGGAAGAGATAAGATGTTATCAAATGAAATGGTTTTCGATATGTTAGATGACATGGTACAAATATGTTATTTGATTAAATGCATCTTTTATTTGGTTGATTATATAGAATTATATAAGATGGTATAACTTTATGTTTGGTTAGATGAATAGAGATAATTGGATAGTGAAATCACACACGGATCGAAAAATGGATCAACCCATCTTTGACAGCGTCTTTTGCTCGTTTTTGCTACACAAAAATATTCTGAGAATCTAAATCATCCAAACATACACGTCCTTCAAATCTAACACACCCTAAACAAGCCATGTGTTTAGAAATTTTTTTATGTAATTTTCTGCGAAATAATAGTTATGAAATGCATTTTATATACGTAAATAAGGGATTGTCTTGGTTTCCTTTGAAAATTCTTGTCACTTTTCAATCGTCGGATGAAAATTTAACCACTCTCACTCCTCCCCAATCCCTAATTACACATACTATTTTCTTTCTTAGATGAAAATATAATCAATGTATTGTTCTAACCTAGATATAAACAAATATACAATTGAAAAATATTTATGTTTTTTACAAAAATGTACTCAAACTTGGATAAAAATAAAATAAAACTATGCACGTTAACAAAATCGTGGTATAGATAAACTAATTAGGTGACTAATAAATTAAAAATTGAAGCTTATGAATCGAGCAAATACCCATAAATAATATCCACCCAATATGACATGACTATTTTGAAGCGATATAATTTTATTCCCGTACGGAGCTACAGGCTAGAATCAAATATGTTGTTGATGTTCTATGTCGGCATGTTTATTCGGAATAATTCGGTGTTTATTAGTGAGGTTGATAACTGTGATAACACCTATGTCACACCCACGCAATATAAGGATTTACCCAGTTCCATACCTTTGAAAAGATAATATCTATATGTCCTATATATAAATAAATTATTGTTAGGGAACAGATAGATTACGCTAACATAAAACAAAATTTTTTATCTCATTCAACCTAGAAACCATGCAACATGCGAGTAATAGGATCATGGATCGTTACCTCTAATCGCGAGACGCGCTAGGACAGCGGAAGAAGAGTTAGGGAAGCGCGTCCTCGATCAACTTCGCCTAGCTCCGTCCGACCGTCGGCGACGAAGACGATGCAACCTTGCGATCCTCACGTTGAGATGATGAGCGTCACAATTACAGCGGCGCCTCTACGGTATCCACATGTATAGGGATGGGATCACCTCACGACGATATGCTAGTACCGCGCACGAGGTTAGGGGAGATGCGGCCACAGCAGGTGAGGCCAGGGAAGAGGTGACGGCTAGGGTTAGGGTAGGGGCAACAGCAACAACAGCCTCTTGCGCCCTAGCCCCTCCTCTCTTTATGCATAGCCCACTGATGGGCCTTTAATCAACATTAAAGTCCAACATATCTAATCTGCACGTTCGGTCCAAAAGTTTCGGTCGAGGCCCGGAACTTCCGAAAATAACATTCTATATCGAATTTATTTCGATACGAAAGTTTCGGTCCAACCGAAACTTCTGAAAATAACATTCTATATCGAATTTATTTCGGCCTGGAAGCCCGAAACTTCCAATTCGTCCAGAATTTGCCTTTAGAGCAGGCTTAGAACTTTCGGTCTAACTGGAACTTCTGATTCATCCAGAACTCGCTGCCAGAGCGTTCCCAGAACTTTCGGTCCAACCAGAACTTCCGGTTCGTCTAGAACTTGCTACCAGAGCGGGCCCGGAAGTTCCGGTCCAACCAGAACTTCTGGTTCCTCCAAAACTTATCTCTAGGGTATATTTCCATCAATCTCCCACTTGCACTAGAGTCAATACTCGTAAGCTTTTAATCATATCCCCTTAAGCGTGTGACCCGATAGATTCATATGTAAACGGCCGCTACCCGAAAACCTTTTTCGGATCGCTAGTCAATAGCGGTATCTAGCAGTACATACTGACCCCAAATGCATACAAACGATCATATCAACTGAACCTTAATATACTCACACACTAATCCCTTTACCACACGACATCAGTCAAGCTCAAGGAGAAATTCGTGCCACCCTTATGATAGCTCGACACTTCACTCGATCAAGTAGTGGATTAATTATGATTAACTCTTTAATCATAGTGGTATGGCTATGCACTTTCCCAATCCAACTATCTCGAGAGACCCAGAGACGTCTCTCCCGTTATTTAGGAGGGGTAAATTCTATTTTGATCACTCACATTCCACAACATGTTTCATAACATACCCGAAAGTAACCTTTATAACTACCCAGTTACGGAATAGCGTTTGGAAGCCCCTAAATGTGTTACTACATATTCTGGAATCAATGATGATCTCAGGTCAAAGGATTTTACAGGTACACCATTTGAGATGACAACTGATGGCACATCAAGAATAACAATTCCAGCAGTATCTCAAGGTAGGTCTATCCAACACCATGTCCTCTAACAAGTGTCCACATCGCTGATTTGATATCTCTATTTCTATAATCCGTGAAACATGATCATCAATCAGTCAAATGTGCTAATCTATAAATCATCACTATCCCACATGATAATATAAGATTAGAGATTGTTTAGAATAGCATCATGATAAAACAAAGAGTCTCACAAACAAGTCACATACTTGCTGATCAATGTAAATAATAATTATTCAAGTAACAAGATAACCAATTATCAAAAATACATCAGCATAGACAAGACTCCTTCTCTCATATACACTAGACTCTATCACACAAATATCTAATACCCATAGAGCTCAAGTGGGCCTCATGCTTGGGCTGTGAGAGAGGCTCCGTCAACAGATCGGCAATGTTCGAATTCGTGTGCACCTTGCATATCTTTACATCACCTCTATCTATGATCTATCGGATGAGCTGATAGTGCCACAGTATGTGTTTGGACTTCTGGTGCGACCTAGGCTCCTTGGCTTGCGTAATGGCACCACTATTATCACAATAGAGGTCCACTGGACTGGACGCACAAGGGATAACACCTAGCTTAGAAAACAATTTTTTTGATCCAAACAGTCTCCTCTACAGCTTCAGAAGCTACAATGTACTTGGCCTCTATTGTTAAATCTACAACAGTTTCTTGCTTGGAACTTTTTCAACTCACTGCGCTTCCATTAAGGCTAAACACAAATCCAGATTGCGATATCAAATCGTCCTTGTCAGTTTGGCAGCTAGCGTCGATGTAACCGTTTACAACGAGCTCCTCCGCACCTCCGTAGACTAGGAACATATCCTTAGTTCTTCTCAAGTACTTGAGGATACTCTTCACTATCGCCCAATGACATTCACCTGGGTTTGATAGGTATCTGCCCGTAACACTTAGAGCATAGAAGACATCTGAACGTGTACAAAGCATAACATACATGATGGACCTGATTACAGAAGCATACGGGATCACACTCATCTTCTCTAGCTCATCAGGTGTCGAAGGACACTGACTCTTGCTTAGAGTAATACCATGTGACATTGGTAAGAAACATTTCTTGGAATTCTGCATATTGAACCGTTTCGATACCTTATCAATGTACGTGCTTTGGCTTAATCTAATTAGCCTTCTCGATCTATCTCTATAGATCTTTATGCCCAATATGTATGCTGCATCTTTAAGATCTTTCATTGAGAAACTTTTTCGCAACGAAGATTTAACAGCATTGAGCATTGGAATATCATTTCTAATCAATAATATGTCATCTACATATAAGACCAAAAATACAAGTGTGCTCCCACTAGCCTTTTTGTAAATACAAGGCTCTTCTTTATTCTTTATGAAATCAAACCCTTTGATCACTTCATCAAAACGAAGATTCCAACTCCGAAAAGCTTGCTTCAGCCCATAAATGGACTTTTGAAGCTTGCAAATTTTCCCAGTATTTTTCGGATCGACAAAACCTTCAGGCTGTGTCATGTACACATCCTCGCTAAGATTTTCATTAAGGAAAGCCGTTTTGATATCCATTTACCATATCTCATAGTCATAATATGTGGTAATTATTAGGATGATCCAGATAGAGTTTAGCATTGCGACGGGCGAAAATGTTTCATCATAATCAACACCTTGAATGTGCTTGAAACCTTTCGCCACCAATCATGCCTTATAGATGTGAACATTTCTATCAATATCTATCTTTTTCTTAAAAATTGATTTACACTCGATAGTTTGGACACCATCAGGAGGATCGACCAAGTTCCAAACTTGATTTTCTCGCATGGATTCTAACTCGGATCTTATGGCTCCAAGCCATTTCTCAGAGTCCGGTCTCATCACCGCTTCCGAGTAGGTCTTAGGTTTATCATTGTCCAACAATAATATGTCATGCTGCCCCGTGGTTAGAAACACAAACCGCTCGGATGCACGACTAACCCTTTCTGACCGACGTAGGGCTGGTATCTCGACAACAGGTTCTACAACATCTTGCATATTGAGTTGTGATTTAATGGGAGCTGAAACACTTTCTAGTGGTTCTCGAATCTCTTCGAGTCGCACAGTGCTCTCACTAACTCCTTTCGAGAGAAACTCTTTCTCAAGAAAAACACTATTCCGGAAGACAAACACTTTGCCTTCTTCTCGGTTATAGAAGTAATATCCTTTGGTTTCCCTAGGATACCACACAATGAAGCATTTATCAGATTTGGGAGTAAGCTTATCATACGTTAAACGTTTTACATAGGCCTCACAACCCCATATCTTTAGAAAAGACAACCTGGAACGCTTCCCAGTCCACACATATGGCGTCCTCTCTACAGATTTAGATAGAACCCTATTCAATGTGAAAGCAGCAGTTTCTAGAGCGTATCCTAGAAGGACAATGAAAGATCAGATTGACTCATCATTAGCCCGACCATGTCTAACAAAGTTTGGTTCCTCCGCTCGGATACCCCATTCCATTGAGGTGTGCTTGATGGAGTCAGCTGTGAAATAATTCCACATTGCTTTAGATGATCAATAAACTCATGGCTCAAATATTCACCTTCACGATCCGATCACAGAAATTTAATTGTTTTGCCTATATGATTTTGTACTTCATTCTAGAACTCCTTAAACTTTTCAAAGGATTTCGACTTATGCCTCATTAAGTAGATGTAACCAAATCTACTAAAGTCATCAGTAAAAGTGATGAAGTACTGAAAACCACATCTGGCCATAGAACTCATTGGTCCACATACATCTGTATGTACAAGGGCCAACAATTCATTTGCCCTCTCACTTTGACCAGTGAAAGACGTCTTAGTCATTTTGCTAAGTAAACAAGACTCGCGTGTGTCAAATGATTCGAAATCAAGTGACTCCAGAAGATCATCTTTATAGAGCTTCTGCATGCGCTTCTCATTTATATGATCTAAACGACAATGCCAAACAAAAGTGAGATTGAAATCATTAAGCCGAGGCTTCTTCGTATTAGTGTTATAAATAAGTATATCCTCAAAATTCAGGATATATAATCCATTCAACAATAGACAAGTACCATAGAGCATATCATTTAAAAATATCGAACAACACTTGTTCTTTATTATGAATTCATAACCATCTTCTTCTAAACATGAAGAAGAGATAATGTTTCTGCCTAAGGCAGGAATAAAATAATAATTATTCAATTCCAAAACTAATCCTGAGGGTAGTAACAAAGAATAAACGCTGACGGCCAACACAGCAACCCTTGCACCATCACCGACGTGCACATCCAATTCGCCTCTTGCACACTTCTTTGTCCTATTCAGTCTCTACAATGATTTGCAAGTATGAATCATTGATCCGGTATCAAATACACACGAATCTCTTAGACGAGTAGCAAGATTAATTTCAATAACATTTATACCTAAAGTGGAAGTCTTACTTTCCTTATTCTTTTGGAGTTCTTCCAAGTACAACTTATAGTTTCTCTGCCAATGACTACTCCTATGGCAGTGGTGGCAAGTGTCAGAAGTAGTAGGGTCAACCTTGGACTTTCCAACAGGTTTAGGCTTAGAGTTCAAGATCTCATCTGAAGCTTTAGGCTTGTCCTTACGTTTTCTCTTCTTGCTGTCCTTCTGAACCATCATCACATGACTATAGCTTTTCTTAATGCTTTCCTCAACAGTTTTTAGCATCCCATGCAATTTAGCCATGCTTTTCATTATGCTGTTCATATGAAAGTTCAAAATGAACACCTCGAAGCTCGTAGGGAGCGACTAGAGAATCACATCCATAGCCAACTCTTTGCCAAGAGGAAAACTAAGTTTTTTCAGGCTTTCAATGCAACCAATTATCTTAATCACATGAGAACTATCTGGACTGCCTTCTGCCAACCTACACGCAAACAAGGACTCTAAGGTGTTGTACCTCTCGGTCCGTGCTTGGTTCTCAAACATGCCTTTGAGTCCCACGATCATATCGTATGCATCCCTGTTCTCATATTGCTTCTGAAGCTTAGAGGACATATAGGCAAGCATGAGACAGCTAACATCAATTGAATTGTTGGCGTGCTTCTCATAAGCCCTCCGATCCACGACAGATGCATTATCAGCTGGTTCATCAGGATGGGGCTCCTCTAGAATATATTTCTTTTTCTCTTGTTTGAGAACAACTATTAAGTTTATATGCCAATCAATAAAGTTTGTTTCAGAAAGCTTTTTTTTTTCAAGAATTGATCGTAAATTAAAACTAAAAGTATTACTAGCAGTAGGTGCCATGATTTACAACAAAAATGCAAGTTTTAGTACTATGCTATGTGAATCTTCTATCAAATAAAAGATGCTCCACTACATGATATATAATCGTTTTCTCTCTTATGACATGTAGTGAGACAAGATCCATATTCAAGTAACTTTTAGTGAGCTTTGGCATCACTGCTAGAAAATTAGTGACATAGGTAAGCAACCCTTTGCTAATCACATCCTTATGTGACTCTTGTTCGTTGGGGTGGCATCCAATGCCTCGACGCCCAACTCCATGCCCCAAAGCCTAAAACCGTTTTGATAGCTTTATTAAGTAAATCAATACTATACTTGTAGATGTCCGACATCCACCCTAACTGGTTAAGATAAAAGATGGCATCCTGCTTTGGCAGATCTACCATATAATGATTAAAAACCTTTATAGGTGCAGCTATTGGAAATGACATCAATGACTCTTAATTTTTTAATAAAAACTATTCTAACATGGTAACGATGCCTACCGCATATAAACATGAAAGAATAGTATGACAGAAACATAAGTAAACATCACAGGCAATCGTATTAGCTGTGATATAGTATGGTCCTTCTCATATGGTGATCTCCATCTTCATGGTTCCTGTCTTTCGGGTCATCACGCTTGAAGCCTCCATGATCTTGTATCAGTCTATTACATCTAATAGCACTATACAAATTATATGAGAAGAAGCATCACATGTCGACACACAGGTCGTACAATAATAGAATAGCCTTGGGCTCTATAATTAACCATGACACGCAGGCCATAAAAATTACATGCATGCATCATATACATCACAAGGCCATACCAGTCACAATATTATCTGCAAAAACAAGTTAGGCATCAAATCTATGAGTGACTGAAAAGTGGATCCGGAACTTCTGAAATCACCCTTCTGTGTTGAATTTATTTTGGCCCAGAACTTCCGGCTCAAGGCCGAGAACTTCTGAAAATAACCTTCTGTACGAAATTTATTTCTGCTCGGAACTTCCGGTCCAACTGGAACTTTCGAACCCGGAACTTCCGGTCTAACTAAAACTTCCAAAAATGACATTCTGTACCGGGATTATTTCAGTCCAGAAGTTCCGGCTGGAGCCCGGAACTTCCGAAAATCCAACGCATGAACAATAGATCTAATCTATTTCCACCACATATCACCCATATGTGTATGATCTAGATCGAACACTATGCACGTAGGCTCTGATATCACTGTTAGAGAACGAATAGGCTATGCTAGCATAAAACAAAACTTTTTCTACCCCGTTCAACCTAGGAATCATGCGAGTAATGGGATCATGGATCGTTACCTCTAGTCGCAAGACGCGCTAGGGTAGCGGAAGAAGAGTTGGGGAAGCGTGTCCTCAATCAACTCCGCCCAGCTCCGTCCGACCGTCGGCGGTGAAGACGATGCAACCTTGCGATCCTTACGTTGAGATGATCAGCGCCACAATTGTAGCGGCGCCTCTACGACATCCACACATACAGGGACAGGATCATCTCACGCCGATATGCTAGTACCACACGCGAGGTTAGGGAAGATGCGGCCACAGCAGGTGAGACCAGGGGAGAGGTGACGGCTAGGGTTAGGGTAGGGGCAACAGCAACAACAGCCTCTTGCGCCCTAGCCCCTCCTCTCCTTATATAGAGCCCACTGATGGGCCTTTAATCAACATTAAAGCCCAACAGATCTAATCTACATGTTTGGCCCGGAAGTTTCAGCCGAGACCCGAAACTTCTGAAAATAACATTCTGTATCGAATTTATTTCGATCCGGAAGTTTCGGTCCAACCAGAACTTTTGATTCGTCCAGAATTCGCCTTTAGAGCAGGCCTAGAACTTCCGGTCCAACCAGAACTTACGATTCTTCCAGAACTCACTACCAGGGCGTTCTCAGAACTTCCAGTCCAACCAAAACTTCCGGTTCGTCCAGAACTTGCTACCAGAGTGGGCCCAGAAGTTTCGGTCTAACCAGAACTTCCGGTTACTCCAGAACTTATCTCTATGGCATATTTCCATCAATTATATCACCAAGATACATTACACTCTTGTGCTATTGTTGGTGTAATAAATTATTACACAATAGGTTCAACAAGTCTCGAAAGACTTAAGATTTAGTCGAAGCGTTTAGGTCCAATTCAGGCCTCCGAATAGAGTAACACCTTACGTCCGGAAGTATGTGTATTGCTATAATTCTTAGTATTTCGTGGTCCCCCTTTGGCAATAAAGAGGGGATATTTATATGTATAATTGGTAGAGGGTAATACATTATTACACCTACTTACAACCGACTATGTCTATAATACGAATGTAATTCAAGTAGGGGCAACACAGTAATAAACCAGATGTAGTGCTATAAAGTATACATCCCGTCCGAAAGGACGTACACCCTAGGTTTTTTAGCTTCGGGCTCCGAAGCAGTTTGGGGTCTTCGAGGCGATATTGATGAGGGCTCTGCTCTAGAAGGCTTTGGGGGCTCTGCTCCGGAAGGCTTCAAGGGCTTCATTATCGAAGGGCTTCGTCATTGAAGGGCTTCGAGAGCTTCGACAGTTCAGACCAGAGACAAAATACTTCAAAGGGTCATCTAGGCCTTTAATTAATCCTTGATGATTTCTTGAGTACGGTGGGAAATAATTCCTCCAACAGTAGCCCTTCGCATCTATCTCTTCGTTTGGAGGAGGTGGATGTGCTCCGAATTCAGCCGTGCTCTGAGTTTCAACACCTCGATCCTGACTTACAAATCAAAATCTTTCTGCGTGATATTAAAGAGCATTTAATGCACTTGTGGGCTCGATGGGACACGTACTTGAGAGCCCAAGCGACACCAACAATGGTCAAATCCTCGAAGCCGAACCATCGCGCTATTGTTTTGGCGTAGTTATTTTTACCGTGGCCCCACATGTCAGTGATATTGCAGGGTTTAAACACGGTAAGGAGTTTTTACGTTGGGGGGTGAGCCCGGCAGTTTTCACCACCTATATAAGCCCCCTTTCACCCATAGTTTATTTTTACGCTCTTAAGTTACAGTTCTTAGCCTTTAGCTCTCTTTAGTGCTTTTAGCCACCTCAGCCCATGCACTTCGACGTTCGAAGTCTTCTTTGTTCGAAGCTCTCCGCTAGCCGTTCGAGATGACGAAGAAGACGTCATCGAAGCCTAGCCTTCGCTCTGCCGCAGCGTCCTCATCGGTTGAAGTGCAGGCGGCAGCCACAGCAGCGGCGAAGGTTCCTGTAACTTCTTCAAAGGCACAAAGATCAAAGGGCTTGCGCCCTCCGTCGAAGGAAAAGATGGAGCAAACCTTCGAGCTGATGAAGACCTCGTCTACAACAGAGTCTATGATGAAGGCCTGCGAGGAAAATATTGAGCAGCCTTGCGAAGCACGTTTGCCGGAGGGTGAAGTAGTTCCAGCCCCTCAAGACAACAAAACGATTGTCTTTGAGACCTTCTTCAAGGCTAGGCTTGGACTCCCTGCCTCACGACTGTTGGGGGAGGTGCTGCATATGTTCCATCTCAAGCTCCCCCAACTGTCGCCGAACACAGTGGCTAGGTTGGCCATCTTTGAATGGACGATGAGAGCAGAATGGTGCGAAGGTCGAGCGGACGTCTTCGCAGCCCTTCACGAGGCCAACTGCCAACTGAAGCGGTGGCCTCAGAGTGACAAGTCCATAAAGCTGCTGGGCCTTGGGAGCTTAAACTTCCAGCTTCGAGATGAATACACGGAGAGCTTTCCAGCGAAGGCCTCGAATGAGAGGTGGTACTCAAAGTGGGAGCAGAAGTGGTTCTATGTGTCAGTCGGTGATGACGCCCACCTTCGCTCCACCAACACCCCCATCGCATATCGCCGTCATGCTGAGGGGTGCCAAGCAGGCCAACACTAGCGTCCCGCATTCAACTATTGAAGTTGGTTGCTGCCCGGATGAGCATGAGGGACCTAGCAGAGGAATTCATTCTGCTACGGATCCCTCCGCTTAAGGCAAGGTGGCCAATTAAGTTCCGAGACTCAGTCGACGGGGAGCCGAAGACTCTAGCTTCGGAGGATATCCATAAGATAATCGAGTTGTAAATCATCTTTTTTCTGCATGGCGCAGGGCTTCAGTTATTAATAACCTGTTTTTATGCAGTGGCTCGAGTCAAACTCACCCCTTCACAGGCAGTGAAGGCGGCCAAACGCGTCGTAGGGCCTCCCACCGCCGCTGAACAAACGAAGCACATCTCGCTCATTGGGAAGTGGGAGCGGTACAGTCGAGTGTGGGCGGGGAAACGTGCTACCCCCCGAGATGTCGGACATGTCTTCAGGTGACGGGGGTTCAAAAAGGAAGTGGGCGGCTGATGAATCGGAGGCCTCACCTCAGGATTCATGGCGTCAGCGTGAGTCATCGCCTGTTTCGAGGCAGATGACTGATGCCTTGGCCGAGAGGGTGACCGAAACAGTGGCAGAGGTCTAGGGGCCAAACGAAACGGCGCCCATGACATCAGACTCCCAGCCCCTGACTCTAGGGAGAGACTGGCCAGTCCATGACGCGGATGCATCGTTGGGGGCTGGCATATCGGAGGTTAACTTGGAGGATGTGGAGGCCATTTTTCAGACGACCTTGTGCCCTCTGCTTTCTCCTGGCCTCGAAGGTAAGTTTCCTTCGAACTTTTTTCTCCGAGGTGTTTCTTTTGGGCATCCCCTATATATAACTTGTATATATTTTATCTTACTAGACTTCATCGCTATCGACGACGCGTAGTAGCGAGGTGGTGATGACAAGTCCAGGGGCAATAATGCGGAGAACGACTCCGACGGAGAGCACACGAAGGGTGACTCCGAAGAGGAGCTCTTAGAGGGTGACCCCGAGGAGGGGCACCACGAGGGAGATGACAGTGGAGATGGCAATGATGATGCCCCATGCCCTGAGACCCTGTAGGATGCACATCCCTCATCTGAGGCTCGGGACTCGGATGGCTCAGACCAGAGGGTGCCCTTCCTTCTAGCCTACCTCCCTTCAGGAGGGGTGCTGGATGGGCTCCTAGAGCCTTACCTTCGAGCCCACCAGGACATTACTTAGAATGAGCTGGTGGCTGCTGCTGCGGGGTACCATCACAAGGACCTGTCCTCGACGGCCGAGGGGGCCCTGGCTCAGGTATAAAGTGCTTCGAACGTGTTGCTTTCTTTTCCCTTAGTTTATTTTTTAACTCTTCTTATTTCTTTCAAAGGTACTTGTTCTGATGAGGGCCGCGTCGAGGGCGCTTGGCTGGCACGAAGCTGAGACCGAGCACACTGTGCGGGACCTTCGACAGCGTGCCTCGGCAGCCGAAGAGCGGGTTGCTGAGCTAGAGAGGATGCTGTGCCAGGAGCGTGAAGACCGGCGATAGGCAAAGGCCGGCGGTAGGCGAAGGCCAGCGGCATGCAAAGGCCGGGGCCCATAGGCTCCTCGAATCGGATGCCACCATGAAGGCCGAGGTCGAAGGGCTTAAAGCCGAGAAGGCAAAGCTCGAGGGTGAGTGTATTGGGGCTGCGACTGCGCTTGACGCGACTATTGGGAAGTTTCGATAAATGATGGCCCATCTTGGAACCGCAAGCCGGGCTCTGAGTTTTGGGGCCACCGAAAGGAATTCTTCTGGTACTATGAAGAAAGTGGTTTAACTCATGAATTTTCACCACCATACTTGTACCAAGAAAATTGAATGGCTGAAAGAAAGAATCAAATTGTTTGTGATTTGGTTAACACCATGCTATAAAGTTCAGGTGTGGCTATCTCTTGGTGGGGATGATGTTGTTCTCATAATTAATTATGTCTTAATTAGGGTGGCACCCTAAAGTCACAAGGGTATGCCTTTGAAGGATAGATGGGGAGAAAATCAACATGAGTTGTCTTCGAACTTGGGGTTATTTAGCCAAGGTACACGTTTCTCTACCGATGAAAAGGAAGCTTAGTTCAAAAACTATTCAATATGTCTTCCTAAGCTATTCGCATCACAACTCAGCTTATAGATTTATAGTCATCAAGTAAGAGGTGTCAAACATTACTGTTAATACAATGACATTTTTTTGAAAATATTTGTCATGTGAGAGAAAAATAAACAAAATATGTTCTCATGAACACTCTACTCCTAGTGTGGATATCATAGCTCCATAACTGGAGTTGAGAAGAAGTAAGAGGCAAATGACTAAAAAGTCTTTGTGTGATGATTATATTTGACAAACCATGAAGTCTTTGAGAGACACATTTTACCAAATGAAGAGTTCTAGACGGAGGCACACATATTACTGATTCCATCGTCTCTAAAGGAACTTGGAAGTTAGCATATCTTATAATTAGTTGCAAGCTAGTGGACTGAAAATGGATCTTTAAAAGAAAGCGGAGACCCAATTACAATTGAGTATGTATAAGGACCATTTAGTGTCTAAATGTTTCACGCAGAAAGAGAGCAAAGATTATTTTGAGACATTTCCACCTATGGCCTGATTTTTCAAATAAGTGTACTTATCAAATAAATGTAAGGACTACTTTTCTAAATGTTCTCACGCAGCATCCTAACGGATTTGTGGTAAAAGGATAAGAAAAAAAGGAGTTAAACTGATGTTCCCATTCAAAAAATGTTACGTATCTTTGTCCACAGCTGCTGCTCAAAACTAACACCACGTAGACCGCAATTGTTGTTAATTAGCGACCAATTAGTTTACAAACCGATCAAACTAAGCACTCTCCTAGGTGTATAAAACGCAATGCAAACTGCAGCGTCATTAAAGTCAGTGAGGAGTGAGGAGTGAGGAGCGCCTCCCATCTTCCGCGGTTGGCCGGACGCCCAACGGGGCACGGTCGATCGATGGCGACGAACGGAAGCGGCCAAAACCGCTCGCGCGAACCGCGCCCCCGCCCGTATTATATATCCGCTGCCTTTTTGCCATCCCCACGCGCGCTGCGTCTCGCGCCGGCGGAGGCAGATCGACCACCACCCCACCCCCCCTCCCCCCCGATCCAACGAGCGAAGTACGAGGGGATGGGTTGTTATTCTGGGTGGGCGCGCGGTGGCGACCGCGGGAACGACAAGGCTGGCGTATCGGGCGTTGTCAACCGTGGCCGTGGTGGTGGTGGGGGGAAAGAAAGTCAGGAGACCGTCTTGTCGTGGCGCTCTCCCGTCTCGACGTAACCCGGTAGGGAGGACTTTTCTGCAGGCGATTAAAAAAATTGGATTTGGAGATGAATTTGAAATCTTTGGTTAAGAATTTGGGTTAAGTCGAGATGGGTTAAGGCTTTTTTAGCTAGAGAGATCGGTTCGTTACCTAGAAGATAGATTATTATGTTGTGGATTAATATATAAAGTCTGCTGTGAATTTTACGCGGCAATCAAGTTTGTCGCAGAAATGAGATAGAATCCATGCACAACGACTGGGAGCATATCAAGGCCATACACGGATACACCGTATATGCATGCGTGGTGCAAGTGAACTGTGCTCGCATGGTTGCAAAGGCTAGAGTCTGCTGCAGGCTGCAGCTCAGGGCGATGGTTCCATTGGACCACCGGCACTGCACCGCTTTGAGGCCTGCCTGACCGCCGGCAGGGCTGGCCCTGGGTCCGCCGGCCACCCCTGGACCTTCCCTATTACCACGTCGTCCCTTCATCCCGCTCTGCATTCGGACAAGCAACCTGCAACCCGAGAGGCGAGAGAGTGCAAGTAGACAGTAGCCACCACCGCCACGGCGCCACGGCTACGGGCTACAGCCCCACCCAAGGCCCCAACGCCCTCAGCCAGCTAGCCAAAACCAGGCAGGCGCCCGCGACTTGCTCCGTCCTGGCGGATGTTAAAAAATTCGCGGCCGTCCGGGCTTGCGTCGCAGCTCGCAGGCAGCCAGGCAGGCAGCGACAAGCCCCCGCCTTCGCCGCGGCCCGTACCCCCGCCCCACGCTGCCTCTCCACCACCTGCCTCCTGCATCAACCTCAACCCCACTTCACCTCACCTCACCTCCTCAGCTCCTCTTCCCCCCTCACCTCGCGCGCGTGTCACGGGCAAAGCAAGCCGCACGGCCGCCACAAGCTCAACTTCATTTCCACCGCGCCGCACCCGCACCCGCAGCCGCACGGCTCAAAAGCGCCACGCGCGCGCAGGCACGCAAGCACGCTGCGCCGGCTTCCCTGTCCGATCCTGCTCAGGTGTCTGTCGCGCGCGCGCGGGAAGGCGGGAGCGTCCGGCTTGCACGCTGTCGTCCGTCCGTTGATGAGGCCCGCGCGCCGGGGCGGGGGTGTGGGTGCCTTGGCGCGGAGGGCGCTCCTGGTGCTGTTGCTGCT
>KE372323.1:393290-442485 GCA_000418225.1 Zizania latifolia
CGCTTCCATATTTCGCTCGACAGGCGGGTTCTCCATGTGCACGGTGCGACCCGGTCTGACTCCCTCGTCAGCGACTATATGCGCGACAGCGGCAGCGGCAGCGGCTTCAGTTCACGTTAGAGTTGTTCAGTAGATCGGTTGCTTCTGTGACGTTGTCCCGCATTCGTGCTCGCTAGCCCCGCCGCCCCGGTGGTTTGACGCAATGATTTCACATGGCATCTGATTTACCAGGCTGCCCCATTTCCCTCCTCTGAGTCTCCTCCTTTTATTTATGCTCCCATATGATGATCAGCCAATGGGAGATGGAGAAAAAAGGCTGCCTACATTGATTCATTACGTTTTTCGTTGCCTCTCACGGCAAGTTTTGGAGCATGGGTCTTTTTTTCCTTGAGAATTGGAGCATACGTCGATCAAACATAAGTATATATGACAACTTATTGTCTTCTTTATTTTAGAATGGTTTAAGCACAATGCTGGATGCCTATGACAGGAATTAAGTTTAGTTACTTTAGTAGTAGTGTAGACGAGGCTTGGAATTTGTGGGTTAGCTACGGTGGTAAGATTGGTTTTGATGTTAGGAAGCAGTATAACAACAAAACCACAGTAGATGGAGTGTCTTCTAGTATACCAACAAAACAAAGGCTGGTCATCGAGGAAAGAGCGATTTTCTAACCAAGAATACTCGAGCAGAGACAAGAACTGAATTTAATGTCCGTATGGGAGTAACATTAAATAGAGAGGAAGGAAATTATGAGTTATATATGATTGAACACAATCAGATTCTTCAGTTGCCAGCAACATGCCATCTAATGCCATCACAAGGCAATCTTTCGAAATTGATACGATGATTCCGGAACTAGACCCAAACAAGCTTATGAATTAGCTAGTAGAGATTAGAGAAGCTAATGGCTCAAGTAACCTTGGATACACATGTGAAGGAGGCGGCGCTGTGGTCACTAACCAGACCGGGACTTGCGGATGTGGTTCGTTTAGAGATGTCAACCGAGAATTTTTCGTCGTGGGATACCTCTCTATATCTGTCCCTGTGGGTAAATATTTTCCTGTCCCTGTTTCTGTCAGACATAGCGGGGATATATTTTTTCCATCCCCATCCCTGCGTAGAGAATTTTCCCCATAGAGTCCCCATCCCTGCAAGAAGATGTATACTGGCTGTTGCCTCCACTTGCGTCGGGAGCGCCATTGGCCGCCACATGCGCCGTGAGCGCCGCTCGGAGGACCGAAGGAGGGAGTTGAATCACCTATAGGCTGCATCATGTGACGGCGCGAGAAAGGCAAGCAGGGAAGGTAGGAACGAAGAAAGGAAAAATTATGGTTTAAGTTGTATTTATATCTTAGCTATTAGATTGTGCCTTATGTTTATGGGCTAAAGCAGGTCTCAGCGGGGACATAGACGAAGAGTGGAGGGTCATACCCACCTCCACAAACCCGACGGGGATTAATCTTTCCCGTATAATTCTCCACGAGTAATAAATAGATTTTATACCCGCCTTCTAATAGAAGAATTCCTCGCGGAGAATCGAAAACAGGTCTCGATTTATATTGATAGGTTCGTTGGTCTCTAGTAGCAGAACAATGTTAGGACAACTAGGAACATTTTCATCTATTGCATGTGGTTAGAGCTAATGGCTAATGCCACCTCTGCGTTAGCTAGTTCTAATGCAGAGGATCCGGTTCCCGCGCTTTTTGCCTAACGCCCCTGTTGCCACGATTCAATTACCCATCCGATAGAAATATGTTTTTATAGGGAAAGCTGGAATTTATTCATTGTTCCAAAATATTCGTTGTTCCATGGTGAAAATTCGGCCTTTTTCTAATAGGCTGAACCTAATCTTGTATCAGCAAATTATAAAAAGTGAGCTTGGCAACAAACGTGAAAACCCCCCTAAAATTAATCATAAAACCAAATTCTAAAATTTAAAATTAGCTTGGGCTTTTAAGGAAAACTGGTGCCAATCATACGCCACGAATTCCATGGTTAAGATAGTAAGTAGAAGCAAAATTAGGCTTGTTTGTTTTAGTTAGAGATTATAATCTCAGCCTAGATTATGACATCCTTCTAGACAACTTATAACTAGCTTATGACTCTGAAAAAAATCATAAGTTGTCTAGAAGGCAAAACTTATGGTCTAAATAAATTATAAGCTTATGTTATGTTCTGTTGGTGAAAAAGCCCATGTTTTTATGCTTTTGAGCTTATTTGGATGTCAACTTCACCTAATATAAAAAATTTCCCAAACAATGCTATAATTAATTAAACACCAAATAAAACAAGTTCAAGTATAATACAATATTTTTATTCTATTATATAAACAATAAGCTCATATTTTAAAACCCGTTTAGAAGAGGACAATGAGTTTCTCAAAACTTCTTTACACATCAACTTATTTAAACTATTAAACTTAAGCTGACTTATAAATGAGTCAAAGCCATCTAGAAAGAGCTATGATAATCCAATAAGCTAATGGATCTAGTTTTCTTGAGTTTATTATGCTAAAACAGCTAAAATACACATTATACTTTAATAGAAAAATATCTTGTCCTCTGTTTCTGAATCCTTCTAGGAAAAAGGACCAGTTGGCAGTTCGACCACTTTAGAACTTGGAGTACATTTTACTTGTATTTTTTTGCAGTACACTTAATTATCCTTTTCAAAAACCTTTTGTTTAAACATACTTCAAAAAATGTTCAAATTGGAAATTCAGAAAATGTGCAGCTAAGATAAGCAATGAGGCAAATATGTTTTCACCAAGAGAAAGTTCACACAGGTCCAGTGCAAGTTTGCAAAACTACACTTTTCCCTTATTGTCCCCACCGATATACGGTTGATAGTCTAATAATATTAGAAGATCAGTTAAAAACTGTTGTCCGGTCACCGTCAGTAACGGTTCTATAAAACTTGCTGTGATGTAATTACATCCGAAACTAGTGCTCCACTTAATAATATTAGAAGTTAGAGCTACTTCTGTCACGTTTCCACAAATTTGATCACTCTTTTCATTTTCATTTGAACCAAGTTTTGATACGTAAACAGTACAAGTTGGCCGTAATCCAAGGAATATGTAATCGCTGTGCTACTGGCGACGCATGATTTTCACCAGATTTTCTACTGCTGATGCATTACTTTCACCAGATTCCTGATAACAGTAGGTTGCAGTCCGTGTACTGTACGGTCCATGACTGAAAGAAAAATAGTAGAGGCAGATTTACAGGTGCCATCTTGTCACTGATTAATGTTGGATGAAATGAACCCCGTCGTCTCATGTAATCAGTTCTCACAAAAATTTACCCCAGTTACAAAACTAAGGGTTTTATTTGGATGGATGACTTAACTTATCTTGTTTAAGGTTAGATGTTTATCAATGTTGTGCTATGTCTAGCTTTACAGTAAAATAGAGTTATTTGTTGATAAACAAAAGTATGTCAATTTTGTTAAGATTGTCATTTGGATTTCAGCCATAAGTTTAACAAAAGACCGAGATGAACAATTTTCTCGTCGTAAGTTTAGCATAAAAAGCTACGGCAAAGCATTTAGCAGCTGCTAAACTTTCTTTGACAACCTAAAATATAGTAGTCTAACAAACAATAGGCTAACTAGTTGTGACATGTCTAACTTGAGTTGTGGCAACTTGGATCATTGATGCAAACAATCCTTAGATCACTATTGGCAAACTAAAAACTTTATAAGACAAATTTCAATGTATTTGTACTGGTTTGTCCATATGATGGGTTAAAAATAACTAGTCTGTAGTTATTAAAATCTATACAATAGTTAATGTCTAGGTGACCAAATAGATATGCCCCACAAGCAAATAAAACATGTAAGAACACATGTACGAGAAGAAAGAGAGAAGAGATAAATTAAAATTTTATTTCATATGAGTAGCTGAACCTATTTATTTGCTATGGACTAGTTACACAGTACTTATAAATAAGTCAGAAACATTCTTTATTTTCTACTAACTACTTTGAGTGGTTGCCCTAACAAGTTGCATCTGCAGGAAGCATATATCTGTAATACTCACCGTCCAAAAGAATATGAACAATACTATGTACAGTTATTAAGAGCAAAGTACTGTCCAATCCAAGTCGCTTCAAGCGCTCGCGGCGATCCGGTGCCTCCGGCGATAATCCTCGAGGCAGCAACCGAAACCTTCGACCAAAACACAAGAGATGGCTCAGCGCAGGACTCGCTGGGATGGTGATCCAGCTTCCGTGTCAGGCTTGTGAAGGTAGGCGGCGGCGAGCGGGAAGCAGCCCACCGGAGTCGGGAGGGCCTCGCCGAAGAGGGGATCGTGGATCATGGGGTTCTCTGGGCGGGCGCTCAGGAGGAGGACAGGAGGGCCAGAGAACACGGGAGAATGGATCGCCGACGTTGGATCAACCATCTGCAGAAACAGACGGTCCAGATGAATCCCATGGATTAGCTACATCTATCAAGGTTGAGATTCGTGGATCGGACAAAACCATTATTTTAGAAAATATTTGATGATGAAGTACACAGAGAGTATTAAATATTTTTGCCACTACGAGCACCAGCATTATTAATACTAATGTTGGGGAAAAAATTAGGTGGTGTGGGTTCCATAGTCCTGCCCATTCTTTTGACAGATTCACCATACGTAGAACCGAGTTTAATATGATGATTGAAGATGAAGAGGTGGATTTCTGTAGCTAGCTCTCAGCTCGACGCTCCTCATGGCTCGCTCTCAGGGTTTGGCTCCAGGCAGGCACGACATCAATCTATTCCACATACGAGTGCTTCGTTGTTCCTCAACTGTGCTAGTATGGATCTCATCATCACGTGAGCATTAAACCACAATTCCAAATGAGTTGAACGAAGATTTTAATTCATGTATGCATGGATCTGTGGCTTAATGCTCGTGTGAGGATGAGATCCGTGAGGCTAGAGCTAAGGATCAACTAAGCACTCGCATGTGGAATGGTATGATGTTACGCTAGCTTAGAGCCAAACCCTAAGAGCGAGCTGTGAGGAACACCAAGCTGAGAGGTAGCAACAAGAATCCGCCTCTTCACCTCTAATCATCGGATTAAACTCAGCTCCACATGTCATTTGAATTTGAATCAAGCAATCTTCTACTTCTATTTTCATCTATCCAAACAAGCCATTATTATATGGGTTACGTTCTAAACTAATTTTAGTACTCAATATGACAAGATGGGATCAACGAAAGAATCTCTACATTAAACAATAATGCTTTCAACTATATTTTCAACCAAAAATATGTAAGTGCTTTTGAAAAAAACTATATAGTAATCCGTACCAAAATGAGCGTCACTTAAGATTGGATTTGCTTCGCCATAACTAGCTTAGTACGTACGTTTCATCATTCGCTACAGTCCCTGTTTGGGAGAAAATATTTTCGCCCTAACAAGATGATAATAATAAGGATTACGAAGCCTCCTCTGAATGCATAAGCCATAGCTTTACCCTCAATCACCGCAAGACCCTCGGAAGACCGATGGCGTAGAACCGCTTGTCATTACGAAGCCCACTCCGCCGAAGGGGTTGCGTACCTCGAAACCACTCGGAGGTGACGTCGAAACCATGGGCTCTCCGTCCCCTCCGACAAGACGTGTGCCTAGCCATGTTCATACGGAGTGTTACTAAATTGCTCTTATGTAATTCACTGTGTAATACTGTAATAGTCGGTTGAACGTAAGGGGTAAACTAGTATTACCCTGTTGTTACCGTGCCTATAAATACCCTCCCCCCTGATTGAACACTTGTAGTGTTAATCAATACTACTTCTGCACGAAGGTTATTATCTGTTTCGGAGGCCTCGGGCAGAGTTCGAACTCCTGTCTACACTTTAAACCCTTTGAGGTTCTAAATACTAAAAACCTGTTACGTATTTCTAGATTACACCAATAGTTGTCACCGTCCATGGAGATCGTAGTTCTAAACTAGCCTCTCTACCACCGTTTTCAGGAAAACTTTGAAGCATGCCTCTGAAAAAGGGCAAAAGCAAGGCTCCTACCCGAAAGTCCACTCGGGTTTCGAAGACCACACAACGTTCGGAGAACCCTCCCTCCGAGGCCAACGTGCAAGGCTCCGAGGGTCCCCCGAACCGCTTTGCTGCCCCTAATGGTACTGTGAACCGATTACGCTTGGTCATAGGAGATAGGGGACCATTCTTAGCAAGGCGGAGCACCCGAAGACGCTCAGGCCTCCTAGTTGACCTTGTTGCGTGCAGAAGTCTTAAGGTGGCATCAGAGTGTTGCTGAACAAGCGCACGCCACTGAAGTCTTAGTCGATCCGCCGAGGCCCGTCGTCGTCGCCCTAAGTGACCATGGGGAGCAGGGATCTCAGGAGCGGAGGAAAAATGCCTCCTTCAACAAGAGATCGTCTCTGCATCCGGATCTCCAGATGGCTCGCTTCCACTCGAACTTCTGGGCCGTGAAGTTGCCAAAGTACTCCGGGGATTCAGACCCTGATGAGTTCACGCGCTCCTATGCTCTCGCAATCGAGGCCAGCAGAGGCGAGAGAGATACCATGGCTAAATGCTTCCTATTAGCCCTCGAAGGCATAGCCTTTCGATGGTTCTGATCTCTCAAACTGAGCTCCGTCAAATCCTAGAAGCATCTATGAAAGAAGTTCACCAGCAACTTTCAGGGGACATATGTGACATCCATGTCCACCGAAAGCCTTTTCCAGGTGTTGGGGATATAACCCTCAGGTGCCCCGCAGTTAGGCTTATCAGACCAGACCAAGGGTAGGCCAAGACCAGCATTGACCGTTTGGTGTGGCTCATAAATAGAGGTTTGATTCTAATAAGAAAAGTTGAGTCCTTATCGGGTAGTTAAGCTCCAGATATGATATCTAGAGGTTTATTTGTACCGAAATTCTTTTAATTAGGTATTTAGTACCCGAGTTTAGTAGAAAATCCAAGTCCTACCCGGGATAGAGTTATAGGATTATTAGGCTCACCTCCTAAGTATATAAAGGAGGCGAGACCCCCTAGAGGCAACTCATCATCAAGCTTTTTAGCATATTTTTCTTGCTTTTGACGTACTAAGTCTTCATAGCTTGATTGCGTCGTATTATAAAATCTACCATCATAGTACACACCAAAACACTAGACGTAGGGCTATTATCCTTCGAGATGACTAAACCAGTATAAATCTTGGGTTTTGTATTCTAGAGTCAACCATCGGGTTCAAAGGCATTGTGATTCCCTTACACACATCTAATCACCACCTCGGGTACTTCCTTGAGTGGACTGATCGGTGATTCACTGATAGTTGGCACGCTAGGTAGGGGGTCGCGTCGCTTTCACTAGGATCTGATGGCACTTCTTTCGGATTTCCTTATCCCCGTCAGCTTCGTCTTCGTATTCGGGAGTTTGACATTCGTCGGAGATTCAGAGGGACGGCTCGTCTTGTCGGGTCCCTCGACGAGGCGAACGGACAAACGGACGGATCAACTTCGAGATCTGGCTGGTCCCGAACACTACATCATATTCTCTAACAAAAAAGGGCGGACGGTTCGGCGCTGGTGGATGGAGACCGGGCAACTCGGTAGGTTCGAGGATAATCGGTGGCTCCTGGCCAATCTTGTTATGATGGCCGAGGGGGCGCTATCCACTACCAGCAGCAAGAGGCGGTGCCTCGTGGAAGTCAATCAGGTTAAACAAAACAATAAGATCCGCCGAAACCTCGAAGATGAAATCACCCTAGAGTTTGACAGAGAGAAAGTCTTCAAAACTCCGGCCGCCAACCTGGTGTCCATCGAGAGGGCTCTCAGCTCCCTTCCTGAAACCCCAAAGCTACGACGAGCCAAAGCGTTTGCTCAAGCGATAGCAACTCAGATCAACACCCAGGCTCCGGTTCCATCTCGACCACCGACTCCTTCTCCAGAAGACAAGGAGGACAAAGGTCAGGAACGATACCAACCATCGCGCAGCCAAAATCTGCCTGTTGATAGCCCGTGCGGTGACCACTTACAACCGCCGCCCATAGGAAGGAGGAACAGGCTGTGTTCCGAGATCCACAGGCAGACCAACAATCTAGGCAACATCAAAAATAGCCACAGCAGTATTAGCAGCAACGCCGATCATGATGATTTAGCTGAAGGTCACAACCCCCGCAATCACAGAAGAAACAGAAGCCGAGATGATCACGGTGGTTTCCCTATATTTACTTGGCGCTTGAGGCAAGTCAAGTGGCCGAGGTCCTTCCGTCTAACGGGAATCGAACCATATGATGGTAAAACGGATCCCTCGCAGTGGTTACAACTCTACTACACCATCGTTCGGGCGACAGGAGGGGATAAGGGGGTCATGGCTAACTATCTTCTGGTCAAGCTCTATTCGTCTGCCAATAATTAGCTCTCGAGCTTACCCAGAAACTCTATTGATTTCTGGGCTCAACTCCATTCAGTCTTCATCGACAACTATCAAAGAACGTAGCAGAAGCCTGGGACCTAATACAACCTCCAACGACTGCGACAAAAGGAGGATGAGACGCTCCGCAGTTTTATCCAAAGGTTCTCGGAGAAAAGGACTATGGTCATAGATATCGACGAGCGGGAGATTATCAACTGCTTCATCGATGCTCTGCACCACTCTTTCGAGTTGCATGGGGCCCTCGTGAGGAAGAAGCCTGGATGATCTCCATTGTAGAAAGCTACGCCGACTGCGAAGATGCTTGAAGAGAAAAGATAGAGCGATCACGCCACGAGAGTCGATCTCGTCGGAATAAAGACGACCGACCTCGGTCCTCCCGACGAGAAGATGACCGACCAATATCCTCTCGAGGCAAACAAGAGCGAAAGAGGAAAATAGAGAGAACTGTGGAGGCTGCCTACAGCTCACGATGCTAGGAGGATGAAGCCATGTTGGAAGAACTTGCCAAACCATGCCTGTTTCATCCAAAGAGCAAGCACACTATGCATAAATGCTATTATCTGCAGGACGTACTCGTCAAAGATTCCTGCAGTAATCCCCGCTAGAGCAAAAGACACCAGAACGACGACGATGCCCTAAAGAAGGATAGTCGGCCTCGAGACGACAACGACTTGCAGGAGCCTCATAAGACTGTGAACATTTTCTTTGTAGGCCCTGTGTCTGCCGAAACCAAATGGCAACAGAAGATTCTGAATCGACGCATCAATGCCATAGGATTCGAGGAAATTCAATAGCTGCGGTGATCGAAAGTCCCGATCACCTTCTCTTAGGATGACCAATGGACAAACATCCTAAAAATCGGGCACTGGCCGCTAGTGGTTGACCTAGTGATACTCAAAGTATGCATGAGGCAGGTACTGATTGACGGAGGGAGTGGACTGAACATCCTTTTCCGCCAGTCCCTCACCGATCTTGGCATCTTAGTCGACAGCCTCAAAAAAGAGGACAACTTTTCGTTCTACGGTATCATACCCGGACAGAGCTCGGTACCGCTTGGCTCCATAACTCTACTGGTCACGTTTGGTTCTCGAGATTACTATCAGACTGAGCACATCACCTTCTAGGTCACAGAGTATGACATTCCGTTCCACGCCGTCCTAGGAAGACTATCCATAGCCAAGTTCATGGCCATTGGGCACTACCTGTATTTGGTGCTCAAGATGTCGGGTCCTATTGGAGTTATCACTGTTTGAGGAAACATCGACACCTCCCGCACATGTGAGAAGGACAGTTTCGCCCTAGCAGAGGCTATCGACCTATCGGCTCGAATGGAGGAAATCCTCAGGCAAGTCCGCGCGCATCCTCCCAAGGCCGTAGAAATCCTAGTCAAGACACCAACCACTTCAGGGATCTCCCCCACACACTCGAACACTAAGAAGATCGCACTCTCTGACGCAGATCCAACAAAGACCGTAACTATCGGGGCAGGGCTCGACCACAAATAGAAAATTGCACTCGTCAGCTTCCTGCGCGCTAACATAGACATCTTTGCATGTAATTCCTCTGACATGCCTGGGGTTCCTTGGGAGCTAATCGAGCACGAACTCCACGTATATCCGACTGCCAAGCCAATAAAGCAGAAGCTGTGGAGGTTCATCCAAGACAGAAAAGAGGCGATCAAAGTAGAAATCACCATCTTTCGCTTCGAGCCCCTGCCAGAGGTCACAGGCTCTATGAGCTCCGGAGGCTCCCTAGCCTCAGGGCGAAGCCATACCCTGTTGCACCTCTCCCACGTTTCGATGAGGGTGAGGCGCTTGCTTTTTTTATTTGCGGTCTGGGGCCCTACGACACGTTCGGTCGCTTTGACTGCCTCCTCTAGCATCAACTCGACCCGTTTGACTGTGACTTAAACGTCAAAGTTAGGAAGGCTATGTGTAATGCGTTCGAAGCACAAAAAATGCAGAGTTTCAGAGACTCACCGATGATCTCCGAAGAGATCTCCTTCGGTTCGCCAGGTGAGGAGTCCACGAACAGGTCCTTTGGCCACCAGGCCAAGAGGGGGCTGATTCGGAGGGTGATAAACTCCTCTGCTAGATTCCTCATGCTCATTCTTTGGGCCACCATTCACGGGAGTTGAATCCTAGATTTGATGGTAGCCGTGTCCGTCGCCACCCTAGCTTGGCGGTGGTACATGACGTGGGCATTGGTGCTGCGAAGGGGGGAGTCCACTCCGACAGAGATGTAGAAACACCTCTAATCCTACTTCAAGTACCACCTGTCGTTGGATGCCCTCGCCAAGAAGCAATCGTTGAATTCTTGGCGGAGCTGAAAGTTAACGCTCCTAAAAGCCAGTGCCCTAGTGACCCCGTCGTCGCCAACCCTCCACTTTGGTTGGCAGTTCGCGTCGTGCAAGGCCGCAAAGACATCCGTGCGGCCCTCGAACCCTTCCGTCCTCATGGCCCACTCAAAAATTACGAGGCGTGCGACAGCGTTTGGTGATAGTTGGGGGAGCTAAAGGTTGTAAATCGAAACACCTCTCCCAACAGATTCGATGCCAGGATCTCAAGCCCGGCCTCGAGGAAGGCTTCGAAGATCATAGACTCATTGTCTCTCGGAGTGGAGACCACTTTGCGCTTCGGGATCCAGACACTGATTGACTTATACACCTTCCCCGGGCAGGCATCATTTACAGAGTCCAAGGTTAAGCGTGTCCTCTTCAGCTTGAGGGTCTGCTCGTACAAGTCTGTGGGAGACTGGAGGTCATGAGGGCCATAGTGCTTCGACGCACTCTTTGGAGCGACGGCGGCCGCTGCGGCCGCTGCTTGGGTCTGCACTGAAGTGGAGCCTCCGGTGGCATGGAGGCTCTTGCCTGCGGATGCCTTATTCGTTATCTTGCGAAACTGAGGCTCTACTCCGAAATAAGATGAAGAAGGGACTTCGGAGGTTGGATGCTAGAAGTTTAGTAGAGAGCGAGAGCAGGAGCAGAAGTGTGCTTGAGCGCAGAATGAGCCCCGAGGGCTGAGAGGGTTTTTATAGGCAGTAAAAGACGTGCAACGCGTTTCCCAGAGCCATTTTTTACTAACCTCGCAAGCGCCTTCCGCGGTCTATGATTGGTGGGGCCAAGGTAAAAAAGGCCGAGAGCACGTAGCGGAGCGATGGTTCGGTTCTGGATTTTTGGCCTCATTCGGTGCCGTTTGGGTTTTCGAGGATGACCTATCAGTTCCGCTGTTCATTTAATGCTCTAACTACGGCCGGTTAAAAGCTAGGCTCCGAAATCTATTGCTTCGAAGGGAACTGCTCGAAGTTATTATTCATCGAAGCTTATTTTACCCCTTCCGACGAAGGACCACATGCGAAGGGCTACTGTTGGGAAAAAATATTTTCACCATAACAAGACGATAATAACAAAGACTACGAAGCTCCCTCCGAATGCACAAGCCATAGCTTCACTCTAAGTCACCGCAAGACCCTCTGAAGACCAACGACGTAGAACCGCTTGTCATTACGAAGCCCGCTTCGCCAAAGGAGCTGCGTACCTCGAAACCACTCGGAGGTGACGTCGAAACTATGGACTCTCCATCCTCTCCGACAAGACGTGTGTCTAGCCATATTCATACGGAATGTTACTAAATTGCTCCTATGTAATTCATTATATAATACTGTAATAGTCGGTTGAACGTATGAGGTAAACTAGTATTACCCTGTTGTTACCACGTCTATAAATACCTTCTCCCTTGCAGGGGGAGGGGATCGAACACTTGTAGTATTAATCAATACTACTCCTGCACAAAGGTTATTATCTGTTTCAGAGGCTTTGGACAAAGTTCAAACTCCTGTCTACACTTTGAACCCTTCGAGGTTCTAAATATTAAAAACCTGTTGCGTATTTATAGATTACGCCAACGGTCTCTTTTGTCCCAAAATTTAATGGTGAAATGTACCGATTTCCGAAGCTACATATGTACAGTACGTGCGAATTACGACTAGAAGCAAAGCATGTGTAGCAGAAGCAACAGTATGGCACATCCAAAGAATGAGAGGCAGAGAGGGCTCGGAGCAGCAGTAGCTCGTGTACCAGGACGCCCTGTTCGACGTCAGATCCCACCCCCCTACCGCCGCTGCCGCTGCTGCTGCGAGAGAGAGAGAGAGAGACCGAGGACGGCATCAGTCAATGCGACGCCACAACTAACTGGCTGGCCGCTGGCCGGAGAGAAGGCCGCGAGCACGTGGTGATAGTAGGGAGAGGACCCGCCCGGCCCCTACGACACGCACCGGCGGCAGCTGGAGCGAGACGGCGCGGCGCCGGCCGCGACCTGGACGATCCTTCCGCCTCCGTTGGCAGCGAGGCGCCGAGGCGTCTTCTTGCAATGCGAACATGCGATGCGATGCGATGCAGTGTGCGTGGCCGGCATGCTGGATTTGCGGCGATGGTGAGTAGGCAGGCAGGCGCACGTTCAGGGGAGAAAGAATCAAAAGAAACAAGGCGAATCGCATCGGGGTTTTCATTAAATGGCTCTGTAATATTTTGGCAGAGGAGGAGAGTACTGGAGATGCCCTGTCACGGAGTAACAGTGGCCTGCGTGGGGCGGCAGGCTGCAGCCGATAGGGCACGCACGGCGAGGTTACGCATGCCGGGAGCTTGGCCGGTCAACGCGTCGGCGGAGAGGAATGCGCCGATTTGAGCGGGGACGGCGCCGGCCACCGTTGCGAGTTGCGACCGAGGGGTTGACCCATGACCGTTTAGCCTCGAGGAATATAGATCAGATGAAGTGACGCCGTTTTGGCGGTCAACTGCGACCAAATCTGTTTGGAGGTAAGCATGGTTTGCCCATAAATATGAAGCGAGGAGAATGAAGTATTTGTTCCTTCCACCTGAACTGTCAGTGTAGGACAATTTAGGGTGTGCCTGATTTCCTGTATTACACTCAAACTGACCTGCTCCGTTAGATTTGACCTATTTGATTCTGGTCTCAATGTCCATATTACGAGTGCTTTGTTAGCTGTTTAGATGAACCAACCTCTCTAGAGAACCTGTACCAGAGTGGGATTGGCCTGAGATAGCGCACATGCCCCTATCTTTTTTTTTTCTCGCGCCAGCCAGGCCGGAGAGGAGCAAATTTGGATTCCGTTTCCTCCGGGCCAAGCGCAGCTGTCCTTTTTTTGCATGCGCTGGGACAGGTCCATGGTTTGCTGTTGGGGACCAACGAACCTTTTTAAACAATCTATTTTTATTCGAAAATACATTATTTTTTATGATCTTTGTAAACAAATTGTAAAGTATACCATTGTCTTGGTTTGATGATAGGGTCCTGTCATCATTTCAATTGCCAATAAGACTCGTATCACTAAATTAACAATTAACAGGGCCATAATCTCACCATTGACTTATGTCGGCCATTGATTTGGTGATAGAAGTGCTCTGTCATTAAACCAACGGTCGAGGCATAAAACATCCATAACTAGATATTTGATAATAAAGCGGCGGAGATCCTGTCATCAAACCAACAATCAACATGAGCCAATAGTCAGATTCTTGTCTATGTTGACCATTGGTTTGGTGACATGAGTCATGTCAACTGTTGAAATGGTGATATAACCTATGTTGTCAAATCAATGATCGATCACTCAAAAATATACTTTTCAATAAAAAATAGATTATTTAAAAAACTCGAAGACCGACCAGCTTGTTGCATATGCGTCGGGCTTGAGCGAGGCTTCCTGCAGGAAACCAAATGCCCCCTTACATCCTAAATGATACAAAGTTGGGTTTACGTGGCTTAGCATTAGACCTGTTCAAATGCGAGCTAAGTTTAGAATAGTCCTAGTATTGGAGTTAGTACTATTGGTTTGGATCTGATACCCGGGACTGGGTTATTCGATTAATCTTCTTTATTAATTAGGATTACTTAAATAGTTTTTAAAAATTTAAATTATTGTTTTAAATGCTTTTTATGTAAATTAGCCCTATCATACCTTCCTTTGTTATATCTGTGCATTATGGCAACTTGTTGAGTGATTTGCTGAGTATTCAAAACACTCACAATTGCAACAATCCAACATTAGAAGAAGAGTAATACAGTGAAGAAGATGATGGATCCAGTTGAGCTGTTCTAGTCAAGTCACTTGTGAAGTTGGATCGTCGTTGTGTAATTTACTTTTTGTTGTTTACAACATTTTATTTATTTGCGAGGTGTGAAGTCGCCTCTCTAGACATTTAAGTTCCTTTAATTTAAATTTATGTTTTATGATATTCAATATTATCTATCATATAACTCGATTGATAATTGGGTGAGGGTTTTCTACACAATAAGCGTTGGAGTTTGGTTGGAAAATTTTAGACATAACAGTAATCATCAGGAGTCGTCCTTTATCATGCTTGAGTAAGCTTTTAGGATATTTTTAATTAAGTTTTGAGATGTTGAGATCTACTAGGTTAGGTAGTATATGGTTTGTCTTCTCCGATCTCTATAGAATTAGGATTGTTCAAAGTTTTTTTTTTTTTTGCTTTAACTATCTCTTTTTCAGCAGTTTTTTCTTGGTACCTTTTGTTAGTGGTTTTTGTGTTCGCAAGTTTATCAACAAAGTCTTAAGAAGACTTTTGTTGGGTTGACGGCATCTATGCGGTGTGACATAACTCGGAATGAATTGCTGAGGTATATTGCGTTGTATTGTAATTGGCAAGAAAAAATAATAGTTCAACCGAATATGCTGGCTTAAAGAAAACAATGCAGCACAAGAGTCATTTGCATTGGCAAGAACGTTTCCTTTTGTCTATGTAATTGAAGGAGCGATACAGCTACTAGACATCCTTTTGTACCACTGCCAGACTATATTAAGCTTCACAACGTATGTAATCAGCTGATGAAGTACAAACATAAAGTTCTGCAGTGTAAGCCAAAATAGCAAGCCAAGCTATTCTCTTCGATCTTAGGCCAGCGGCAATGGTGTAACCTGGTAACCATGCCTCAAGCTGCTGAGGCCTCCTAGAGCTTCCCATCGTCTCCGCTTGCGCTGCCATTACCATTTTGAACAAGCTTCTCCTCTGAAGGTAGATTTTTCATGATTTTTCTATTTGGTCCTGAATTATTCCACAAGTACCACACACGTGTTTTTGGAGGTGGCACAGCTCCTGCCAGAGGAGCAACCAATCCTGGCTTCCCTTCATCTATAACACTGTCAACTATGCCATAATCCTTGGCTTCCCAAGGACTCATGAAGTAGTCGAACTTTGTGTCCTCATCAATCTAACAAGAAATGGCAATCAGTAAATCAGTACAGCATTTTTTTTGCACTGCTCTCTGAAAAAGAAAAATATCGTGTAACAAGTTCACAATGGTTACCTGTTCTTCAGGCTTTCCAGTGATTCTTGACATTATTTTATTGATCTTTATTTTCTCGTACATCATCTCTCGTATTTGTAATCCCATCTCTGTGACCTGCCAGATGGCATAAATTAACACATTGTACTGGAAAAAAGGACGATCTATTTCTGAATGGAGTTTGCTGAACAACATTGCATGACATAGTAACAGTGGAACACATATAAGTGCACAATGATCAGAAATTAAGCCAAGAGAGCATGGTTTCTAAAATGCAAGTGATCATCAAACAGTAAAATGATTATAAAATGTAAAGGCAGGTTGTGATTTTATTTCTGGGATGTTCAGTTGAAGCAAAGTTTCTCACCATTTCCCATGATTCCTTAGGCAATTTCGACCGAGCTCAACCAGTATTGCCTTTGTGGCAACCATTTTTTCAGCCGAGTAACACACAGCAAAGACATAGGTATCTACAACCCTTAGGCAATCTTAATTGTGACACCATATTTGTGTTTATGGCAGAACTGTTCAACAAGCTTAGACATTATATGGGCATGACTCAAAGTCGTCAGATCAAGGTAAGTAAGCACTAAGCAGTTCCAACATAACCCATAAAAACTCCCTTCAAATAAACACCCTCTTTGATGAACAAGCAATAATCTCTGAAGATATTCTTTCAAAAAATATTACCAGTAAACAGACATCGTAAAAAATTTCTTTTTTGCTCATGCAGCTCAACAATTTCACGTCAGCTATGTTTGCCTCAATCATATATAATAACAGTGTTTTTTATAATGTTAGTTTTTTCGCAAGAAGGAAATATTAACATTTTAACTGCATAAAACACTTTTTAAGGCAAACAACAGGGGTTGCAGAAAACATTCAAGGTGTTGTAAAAATAATAGGATTCTATGTTATTTTTATAAGTCCAAGCTAACTTGGCTACAACAGAAAGTTATTTTATAGAAGGCAAAAGTTGCATCTATATCACTAAAAGTTTGTGGCTGTTGTTTTATAGTACCAAAAGAACCAGATTATCAGATTCACTTTATTAGTATTAAGTTGTATGCATCAACTAGTTTAACCCAATCTCAAGAGTGGAATAGAAGTGGGCTGCAATTTTTATTTAATTGCGTGCTAGCTACGATTCAAACTCAAGACCTCTGACTCTGATACCATATTAAGTTGCATGCACTAACCGATTTAGCCCAAAAACTTAAGCTGATGGGGAAAGGCAGGCAATTCACTTTGTATTCCAACAATTAGCACCAAAAGTTGCCCACGTTACCTCATTTAGCATTGCCGCCACTTTGGCTAACAGATCCTCCTTTTTTGACTTATTTCGACTGAAAGGACTAATTGAAATGCCGATTTTGCCATGGTTTGGGTACAATGAAAACAAATTGGTCCAGGCTAGCATTTGATAAAAAAACTCAAAATGGATTATCTGTTAGCTCAAGTGATTGAAATGCTACATGAGGGAATGGAGGCAACATTCAGACATTCAGTGCTAACAAGGTGAAACGTAATAATGTATACTTACAGTACTATACACTAAGGACATGATTTAAGTGCTGTAGAACCAATTTTGCCTTGATATCACTACACATTGACCTCATTAATTACAATACCAAGTTACTAACCTCTACATATGATCAAGCTAATCTATGATCTAGTATTACATCCAAAATAGTAAATGAATTGAACATTTGAACTACATAAAAAACTTACCTTCCCACCCGCACCCCCTGATGGTTGATGGATCATAATTCTTGCATTTGGCATGCAAAATCTCTTCCCCTTTGTCCCAGCACATAGCAAAAATGCACCCATGGATGCAGCCAGTCCAAAGCAAACAGTTGATATATCAGCCTTGCAAAATTTCATTGCATCATAAACTCCCATTCCTGTAAATTGATTTGCACATGTTTTATTGCAGCATATAATACAAATATGGCTAGTGTTCGAAAAATCGACTATTGGTAGCTGATCCGCCGGCCAGGGATTAGGGATTAATCGGTTAATTGGTAAATATTGAGGTTATAGCCTTACGTAAGAGCATCCAATTAGCTTAGTCATGGGTCCGTGTTGTCGCTCACATCGGAATGCCAATTGTCTAGCAAACCACGTGATCCTGCATCTCACCCACCCTCTACCATCCATCCGTACCCCATCAGATGGCAATACAGTGTGCCCTTCTCAATAGACTAAACAAAAAAATTTCATAAATAAATAAATCACGAAGCCATGATTATTCTCTCGCCTTGCCGCCGCTCCAATGCTCTCCCTCCTCGCCTGGTCGCCTCCCACGGCTGGCCAGATCAGGGCCTCCCTCCAGTGGGATCTACAGTCCAGGCCACTGGTGCCTCCACATGTGTCACGCCCGCAAGTAAGGCCGTAACCTCAATCGCGCGAAGGATGTGTCAGGAGTGATTAGCCCCTAATCGATGTGGTGCATGGCTAAACACCGATTACTCAGCCAATTAATCGGCTGCTCGGCCGATTTTTTAATCAAATTATATGACATTAATAAGCGAACTAAATATTTCCCTAAAAATTGGTATTAAAGTTACCAAGAAGCCACATTCATAGAAGATTCAAGAACATTCCAATTCAATTTAGATAGCTAGACTTCAAAAAATCAAGTACAAAACAGAGTAAAAGGGACTTAAAAACTAACATATAAAAGAAACAAAACTTATTGAGGTAGCTAGGTATTGAACTCGAGTGAAGCAGATCTGGTGGACAGCAAAAGATTTAAGCAACTCTATTGGAATTATGTCATATGATGATGTCACATGCTTTCATATTTCAGCAAATGCCCTAGATGTTTTGACATATTCCACAATTTATTCCCATGTTTGCAGTAACTGGTGATAACTAACTGTCTAACTGATAAGATTGGCCTCATGTACTGCAAACAGGAACATGTACAGCAACAGGGGCATAAACAGTGAACACCACCAGTGTCTCCTAAAGGCATAAACAAGGTGGTTATTAAAATGCCCATACTCACGATCTTACAATCTTTTCTTTTTCAGACAGGTCATACTTATAATTATAAAAAATCATGATTTTCATGGAGCGATCTGTAACGAGCATGGTTGGGATAAGGGCCCTTAGGCCTAATCAAGGTGTCCTTGGACCTAAGTGGAGCAACATCGCCATGGAGGCAGCCACACAGCAAGGGCAGTGGGAGAAGAGGGAAATTTAATGAAAAGAGATACAGTCCCATTATTATATAGATGAGATAACTTGACCCAATGACCCCTAAGAAGTATGTCTCTAAGATTATGGAAATAACTAACAAATCTAATCTCTAATTTAAACAATCATGCAAGCCCTGTTTGCATGCACAGTGCTACCAGCCCTGTAGTGGTTGACTATTGCTTCTATATGTGCCTTAATGGGTTGCATGTGACACAATCCCAATCCTGTCAAAATGATTAGGATCCTATCTAAGATCTTGAACCTGAATCTATTTTCACCGCTACTGATGACCTCAGCCCTCTAGGTTGTTCACTCATGAGAAATCTCACGAAAGTTAAAGTTGCCCTGTTGCTGCCACTACAGCACTGAAGAATGTTTATAATGCATATCCCAGGTATCCAACAAAATTGATTACAGAAAAAGCATGTGTCGATCTTAAGATGAAAGAAAAACAGATTGTAAAACTTCAGACACTATTTTCTTGTAATTGATGAACATCTGGAATCAATTAAGTATGTATGAATTTGATAAATGCATCAGTAAAAATATGCAGCATGAAACTTCACTAGTGCAAAACTAGGAGTTTTTTTTTTTCAATTTCTATTGTTGGAGCACACAATTCCTTAATATGCAAAACATTGTGCTGCACGTAATTGGATGGATAGTCATGAAGTTGATGTCATTATCATGCAGCATACAAGTTATTATTTTGTTATTGCTAGATTATATGTGTGCATATTTCATACACCAAATGACCAAAAAGATTAAAAGGACACATAAAAACAGGGAATCAAAACTATGCAGATAATATCAATTAATTATAATGCATGTTCCATCCGTTTCACATTTTATGTTCATATTTGGTGACGATTTTCATTGCACATGACCCGTCCATTGAATAAAGCGAGAGTACAGTTATTCCAATTCACTTTGCACTTGCGTGTATCATGAAAGCTAATCTCAAGAAACCTTGTAAAACCTAAATGAGACCTCATGAAGTATGTTTGAAAATTTCATAGTCTCATGAAGTCTTGCTCATGTTTCATGAGGACATGAGGTTTCACTGAAATTTCAGAATGCTCCATGATGCAAAGTGGAATTCATTTCAACATATCCTGGTGCAAAGTGAGACAAAATGCACTTTACCTGGTGCAAAGTGCAATTTACTATAAGTAATGTAAAGAACTAACAGGCAGACATGTAAACAATAGGCATGTGTAATTGTGTACCAATAATGTGTAATCCTTGCTTCAGAAATGGATTCTAATTGGCTGCAAAAGATTGAGTTACAAGTTTGCATGCGAATGAATTGCATTATGATACCAAGGTTGCTGATTGACTGGACCAAGGTAGGCTGTTTGGGCTGGTTGACAAAAAAGGAGGATTTTCTTCAAAATTTCAAGAAAAAAGGCATGGACAGAATGGCTGTTACATGGATAATCAAATGGAATTGGCGATTGTAGCAGGTAGATAAAAGGATAAGGTTTTTATTTCTCAGAAAGCAGTGACAGTGTGAAAGTATATGTTTTGGCATTTTGCAGTGTCAATGTAAGGATCCATGAACTTTCTGGTAGCATGTTTTTTTTTCACATATAACAAATTGGCCACTTCTGATTGGGTTATGGGTCCATTGGTTATGTAGTCATGTCAAAATATGGGAAAATCAACAATAAAGGACTGGGTTTGTGTGCTTTTGTTCTTTTGCCCCAAAGTAGTTTGGCTTTGATAATATGCCACCAAGTTTGTAACACAGTAGAGAATGCGCCACCACGGACTGATTTGTTCCTCTTCTTCTACCTTTGTCCTTCCACCACATTGTTCTCTTCTTTCTCCGACACTCTCATGTTGGCAAATGGCTGACAAAGCTAGCTTTGCTGTCACAACTGACCATTAGATCAAGGGCACAAAGACACAAACTCTCCTAAGCAATTAATGAAACAACATACCCACAAACTTATCCCCACAGACCCCAATGCATCCCAAAAAATAATCCAATGCTCCCCAATATCATGGAACCCAAAACAGAACGATGAAAACAATAAAAACACAACTACCCGTGTGTGCATTTGCCTGACACAATCACATTCATAAAGGCTTAGCTGTGAGCACGCCCAGCTGTACTATGATGCTACCTGCCAGTGACTGCTATCGCTACCTGTCTTCAACTTTATCATCTCTCGTTTATCTTCCCCCTCTCAATTTGTGGAGAAGACAAGGGAGACTGGCACAATCTTCTTAGCCTGTGCCTCTACCGCATCTAAATCCATCTCCTCCTCTTGTAACTACTGTTCTGACAGGAACATCAGTCTACCATCACCTAGAGTAAGGGACAGAGATGACTAACTGATGGTCTCCATTGGAGAGGAAGAAGAAAGGTGCTATGGGCAAGCTAGGGTAAGGGTCCGAAGACCGGGAGGATAGTGCACTTGCCCTCTAGTAGCTTCGTTAGGGTTTCTTGCTGCTTTGAGGCTTAGGACTAACTTTAGAGATTCATTGTTTACTTAATAATTGAGTAAATGAGATCCCTTTATATATAGGGAGGACTAACTTGATATTCAAGAAATGAAGGAAATAATCCCTACTATTATGGAAACTAAACTAATCTCTATCTCTAATTTCTAACTAAAACCAATACCTAGATGTAATACCAAAATAACTATATCTCCATCCTAAATCACCTAACTTGCCATATGAGCCTATTGCTACAGTCACCGTTCACAATATGCTACAGTACCACGTGGGTAGTTCTCATCTCGGTTAGTGGACTGGCCCTGTGGCTTGGCCTCCTGGCCTAATGCCCTTGACAAAAGGATGGAAAGAGGTAGGAGAAAATGGCATGCAAGGCCATCCTAAGTAAAAAAAGGTTAATTGGATAGTCAGGGTGAAATGATCTTTGCACAGCTCCATTATGGTATGACTGACAAAAATTGGGAAATAGTAGCGAATAAGAGAGGTTCTTAAAAAAACATTGCCATGTAAGGGTGTGTACATTTTATAGTGGGATTCTCAGGGAACTAGTCTAATTGCACCTATTATATTGCATGAATCAAATTTAATCTGAAAAATTCAGGCATTTACATTACACAATTTTAAAATGAAGTTAGTTAATTTTTTTCTATCGATATGAAGAGCACAAAGCATAAGTACTTACAATAAGAAGCTGAGAACACACACCTGCTGTTATGGAGCCTCCAGGTGAGTTAATAAACAATTTGATGTCCTTAGTTTGATCTTCTGCATCCAGCAGTAAGAGTTGGCTGATGATAAGATCAGCAGTCATGTCATCCACCTACTCAGCACAAGGCATTCCAAACAGCAGATACATAACTGTGTAGTCAGTTATGGAATAATAAAATACTCTTTTGACTAACACATGCAAATGAAGATTATAAACAACTAAAACAAGTAATGATTTTCATTTGTGTACAGAAAACGGTAGCATGAAGATGAAGCATAGTGCTTAACCAGTCACCAAATCATTAATTAATAGTCATTTGTAATGTCAGAAGAATGATCTGCTAATTATTCCTAGAAAAAGTCTCTCGTGAAGTCTCTTCTGCTAATTATTCCAACCAAAAAAGTATTTCCATGCAAATATGCAATCATCATTCATCAATCTCAAATAAATAGCCATATTTATTTAGTAAGTCAGCTGAACAAGGGAAATAAAGTAAAACAGAATACAAATGGGGAAAGAGCTTGAATTTGACCCTAATTATTTCAAGTATCTAATGTGTTATAGAAGATGCAAGACTACCAAGGTAACATCTAATCCATCAACAAACACTACTCATATGAATGCAATTATCTGCACGAAAGAATCTTTATTCACAGAGTTGGCAAAAACAAAACAAAACAATGTCCCATCTGCAGATCTTATGCATATTCTAGAGCTAGGAAAAAAATTAAGAAAAAAATCATTCAAGATGACAACAACTAGAAAAATTTAGACAAAAACAATGTAAGATCACATGATGTAGACTACTGGGCACTGTTGTTATCATTGTATGCCATTTAAATTCTTGGATGGCCATTGAGAGCTACTTATTTACTTCTAGTTCTATGCATACTACTGTAAAAATGATAATTGAAGACACCATAAATTTATATAATTCGATGAGCTTTTAACATACGCATATGAGAACACATAATATTGAAGGAAACAAATATGTGACAATGGGCACATAAAAAGATTATACTGGACCATATTCTGGTGAAAAAATTGAATTGCAATGCTTTTATACTACCAAACTTGTTAAACACATTACCAATCTAACAATTACACTCTTTTGTGAAGAAATTGCATTTCTATTTGAACTCGTTAAACCATAAAATTTACTTTGAAATTTTTTATTCTGTAGAATGTATCATATACTACGATATACTTGGTTATTACCAATTTAACAAGAACAGCAATAAGGGTAAAAACATAAAAACAGTGCTATTTGGGGGAAGAAGAAAAAAAAGAAGCTAACAGGGGAGCCCAGGAAGACAATGCGCTGGCGAAGAAGCATGTTGGTGGTGTCAAGTTCTTCGAGGCGCGGCTTTCTGGCAGCAGGCCGTGCCGCCGCCGGCCCGGATATTTTCCACCCGGAGGAGAGCGTCCGCCGGGCCGCCGCCGCCGCCGATGCACGGACCGTAGCTCTAGGCGCCGCCCTCCAGCAACCCGAGTTGGGGCAGAGGAAGAGGGACGACGGAGAGGGGGAGGACGAGCAGGAGGGAGAAGCGGGGAAGGTCGCCATGGCTGCTGCGGCCTCCATTTCTCTTTGGCTCGCGGCGGCTTCTGCTGCTGCGGGTGTGTAGGGTGTTATCCTTCAAAGCCTCAAAGGGAAAGGGGTTTACAATTACCGGTCGGAGGAAAAGATTGGGGACAAGATGATGGGCTCCCGGTGGCAGCCGCTCACAAGAATTATATGCCCTAATGCCTCCCAGTGAAGAACTATTTATCCAAAACAACTCCTCCAGTTAAAAACAACTCTGTAAAAACAAAGAAATAGGTTCTGTATTTTTTTGGAGAAATGTGGAGATGTTTCTGTTAATAAAATTTGACCAATTAGGCCTCCTTTAAAATAGAGAAATTTTTGTAAGAATTATTAAGAATTAATCTAATTTATGTAAAAATCATGTAAATTTTTTGAATAAAAAATACTTTTTGTATAAGAGTAATCCTACTTGTGGATCATGTTACTTTTGACCGAAAAAAATGCTTCCACGTATATTTTCATTAGTGTTTTTAAGGGGAACATTACTACAACATGGAAGGTCCTATTGACTTTTGTTAAAAAGAGTCCAATTTTATGCACAACTCCACAAATATATAAAGAAAAGGCTTCATCATTGGTGTTGTTAACTTCTGCTACCAAGTGTATTATAGAGTTATTTGCTATAAACAATCATATAACTACAAAAAGGACGTAGGGTGTATAGAAAAATCACGTTGCCTTATTGCTAACATATATCTTTACAATGAGAAGATGTTTCTTCGGGTTTCCTGGCTAGCAGGCCCGCGTTGGCCTGGTGGGCCGCTAATGGGTCATGCCGGCCTAGCATGGTACGTAAGTGAAAGTTGCCTAAAGGAGATGAATAGTTAATCTAAAATTTTTCAAAGAAAATTATCAATTTAGACTTCCAGGACCTAAACTATCCGGGTTTAGTAAGATACTTCGAGAACCGGATGAAAACTAAACTATCCGAGGTCCGGATTATCTGGCTATATCCGAACGATCCAAGCACTCCAGAACAACAATAACTAACATCTGTAGAATTAAACCTAGCTAATGATCTATAATGCGAATATTCAATGTGACAGATCCTTGCTAGTTAACAGATAGGACAATAAGTTAATGAAGACTAGCAAGTACAAGATATGAATACGATAATTTTTACCGGAGTTCGGATTTCACGATCCCACGTCTCCGTTGAGGAACCCCAAAGAGCCGGGTCTCTTTCAACCATCTTCCTCACTAAGCGCCCCTTGAGGTTGGCATTGGTTTTCACTCGTTACCTCTTTGAAGCCGAGGCGAAGCCTTGTACAAACTTGTCCGGTCACCCACAATCCCTTAGGTGCTCGTGGATCGACGTCTAGCCGTCTAGGAGGGGTTACCTCCAAAAATAATAGATCGATTGAACTTTACGCGATCCAAAACCGTATGCTCAATATTTCTCACGAAAAAACAATACGCACACCCACACCAAAGCTTCCAAGAGAATGGATCAAGACGAACTCAAAAAGTTTGGCGAAGAACTCTCAACTCGAATCTCAATGATCCACTCTAGATCTAGCACAAGAATGAGAGAGATGGTGCAAAAGCAATGGCTACTAGGGTTTTAGGAAACATGTCTCAATTATGGGAGAGGGGAGATATTTATACCCCTTTTTTCAAAACTGGCCGTTGAAAATAAAAATCGCGTATTGTTCATCCGGATGATCCGGACCGAATCGGATATTCCGGACTCAAAAATAAAACAAATAGAACGATTATTTCGGATTATCTAGCTTTGACCAGATATTCTGGGCCTCAAAATAAGTTCGAACAGAAAAGAATTTTTGGACCATTTGGCATTGACCGAATGTTCCAGGCCACATAATAAAATCCAACAGAGAGCAATTTTTAGATCATTCGGCCACTGTCTGGATGTTCTGACTCACAAAAATAAATTCAACAGAACGAAATTTTTGGATCATCTGGATAAATTTGGATGTTCCGGACTTTAGAGAAAATCCAAACATAACACCGTTTTCGGATTATTCGGCTTAACCCGGATACTCCGACATGCAAAATAATGCGGAATAGAACCAAATCTTCGGATACTCCGGACTAATCCGGATTATCCGGCTTTGTTGGAAAATCTAAATTCAACTTAGAATAAATCCAAAAACTTTCCAAAAAGATTTTTCTTTAAGCACTAAATTTTAGACCACTGTTTCATTGTATCCCTCTTGATAGTATGACATACTTAGACTCAATTTCTTATGAAAAATAAATATTTCACACCATTGAGACTATAATGCACTAAAGAGAGCATTTTCTGCACGATAGATTGAATTACAATGCCACTTTGGTTTCGGTTTCTGCATTCATCTTAGCAACAAGATTAGTAGCATTTGATCACGATTGTCATTAATACACCAAAATAAATTAGGGACCTAGATGCATCAAGATGCACTTTCAATCTCCTCCTTTTTAGTGATTGATGACAATATGATCAAAGAAGTAATAAACAATTGCATAAGAGATGGATATTAATAGTAAAGCTCCCCCTAAATACATGCATCATCATAAAAATAGTAAACTTAACATATATCATATTTAGGGCATAAGTGAAATGGACATAATTAAACATTAATCTTAAGTAAAGTGTTCATTACATCATGTCATCCATGTCATACATCAAAGTATAAGATTGATAAAACATTATCACAAGCCAATTGTTCATGACACGGATTATAATTTGTGGAGCCAAAAGTGAGAAATACTAAGGAGCTAAGCAACGATGATGACTTCTTTGACTTTTCTTCCCTTTTGGCATCAAAGACACCAAAAAGAGAGAAGGCAACACAACGGCTCACTCAGAGTCATCCCCGCTCCCATCATCATCATCACCATCATCCTCGTCAGACGATGATGAAGACTACTATGGAGGAGGCTGCTGCTGCTGTTGGGAAGACCCTACGCCAGATCCAAAGAACTGGGCATATGGGTCAGTGCAGTCAGCGAAGATATTCAGATCAAACTCCTCATCAGAATTAGACAAAGGCTCTATGGGAGGATATCCTAATTACAAAAGCAGCAGGTTGATCATCTTGTTTCTCCTCTCATCCTCCTAGGCACGCCTCCGATTGCCGTTTCGGCATCACGATGGCTGAAAGGATCCGCTTGATCGGTGAGCTAGAGGGGCTGGACTGAGGCGCGGTTCTCCAAGAAGGAGGAGCACGCCGAGAACCAGCAGAAGTTGGCGGGGCAACTGAGGAGGACTGGCCTAGAGTAGGGGTGGTAGCCAACCCGATAGGGCTGGGAACCCACCAGGGACCCCATCCCTACGGGGCCGGGTTCGGATCTAAATTTTGCCCGTGGGCCCATTAGGTCAGGGCCTTGCTTTAGGTCAGGGTTGGGTCCAGGTCTGTTATTTAACCCGCGGGTCCTCGCGAGTCCACGGCCCAATAGAAAAAAGACACCTAAGTTAATAAAACATATACATGTAAGTCCAAATCTCATTTCTAGTTGACTGATTCTAGCGTCAAGCCATCCAGCCACTATCCGTGAAACCCCATCCAAGCAGCTAGGCTGCCAGTTCCCCGCCCCACAGCGCTCTACCGTCCAGGTGGCTAGGCCACCAGCTCCCTCGTCGTGTCCCCACCGTGCCAAGCACTGCCATCCCCACCACACAAGGCCACCCATTGCTACGTCGTGCGTCGTCATCCACGTCATGCCACGCGCCACCATCCACTCGTGCCGCGCATCGCCGTCCCCGCTGGAGCGCCCCTCCTCACTAGAGTGGCCCCCTCCTCATCAAATGCATGTGCTGGTGCCGCGTCGCCAGCCCACCAGCCCTAAGCCTCGCTGCCTTCACCATCCTAGAGTTTAGCCGGTTGGATCTGCTGCCTCGACCACCATCGGCTAGATCTACCGCCAGCTACCATAGCTCCTTTGCCGCTGGCCGCCATAGCTCCTCCGCTGTCGGTCGCGACCTGCCTCTTCTGCTCCTCCATTCGCCCCCTAGCTGCCCCCTCACTTGCCTTCCAGCTACCCCTCATCGGCCTCTTGCTGCCCCAGCGACCGGGTCTGTGGGGACCCGCTGGGTTTACGGGGACCTAGCGAGTCTGGGTTCAGGTCAGGTTTTCCACCCACGGAGGCATGTGGGTCGGGTCTATGTGGGGGCGAGTTCGAGTTTGGTATTCACCAACCTGGACTCGATCCGCCCCGTTGCCACCCCTAGCCTAGAAGAGCTCTAGAAGATGGTGCCTGAAGAGTGTATCCACGGTGCTCTACCTCATGGATCATCTTCTAGTGGGTGACTCGATCAATCACAAGCTGAATGTATGGGGCATACACGCAGCTCTTGGTGGGAGAAACTAAGGTGGTCCAAATCTCGCTCCAGAGGAAGTGAGACACACTGAACAACCCCCAGTCCTCTCGCATGATCGATAGCAAGTTGCGGGCATTGCCCAGCAATGACGATGAGTCCCCAAGCTTCGACAGAAGAGTCTTCCTAAAAAGGCTGTTGAGCACTGAGAAGAACAGTGAAAGACCCTCTGCCTTGCCTCCAAAGAAATTACCCGGCTCATACAGATAAGACACTACATCAGCTGCTAGCATGGGTTCTTGATCCAAATAAAACGCAGAGAGATCATTGCTGTCTAGGCCAAGGATAGCAGCAAAATCACTGAGAGTGATCTCGTACTCACCCCCCTCTAGCCTCCAATGAAAGGTAGGCTCTTCGTTGTCCACGGTCTGGAAGAGGGTGGAGTAAAACTGGCAGATAGCTTCTTCACACCAGTTCTGCTACATCTCCATGAGGCTATAGAGATTCTTGGCCTGGCAGATGCGGATCACTTGATTGAACACCGGGTTGTTCTTCTTCTTTATGGAAGTCCAGTTGATCCATTGTATCTCCATGACTAGGTGCCGCTTGAGAAGCATGACACTCTTATAGTAGTCCTGCTAAAACCTAGAGTAGAACCGATAGTCAGAGGCATCTCTGAGATAGTCATGAGGATCTTGATTGTGCTCCCACCCTGCCTCAAGGGTCTGCCTCATATAGTTGACCTCGGATTTAGGAGTGACCCTGCCAACTTGAGGAGGCTCTTAGACTTTCCTCCGGACTAGCTAGAGAAGGTCATCACTGTGACTGGATGACTCAGAGACAGGCTTCTTGCCCTTGCCTTGAGGTGGAGGCCTCACAGAAGGGGCAGCGGGAATCTGGATACCAATGTCTGGGAATCTGATGCTCGGCTGGCAACCTCTAGATGCTGGCCTCTTCACATGGCTGAAGGTTTGATGCCTGGCACCAGAACCTCGCGGAGGAGAGTTTCTCTGAGGAGAATCCCCGGTGTCGCTATCATCACTGAAGGGAGTCTTTGGGTCGTGCCTAGACTTCTTGCACCTTTTGTCAGACATGATGACAACTGCTACAAGGCAACAAAGGATCAAAAGCTGAACCAAGGATATAATCAAGGAATGAAACTTATAAATATAACCTAACCCGAAACCTCTGGACTTAACTGGAGCCTCTAGGACCCGGACTATCCGAATGGATCCAAAATATCTAGGTTCCACAAAATCAAAATCATCCGATCTCAATAATGTGGCTAGGGAACATCTAAACAACACTACTAGGACTAACTCTAGCTAAAAAGATTCAAGATTTAACGAAAGACTAGAGGAAAACGACCGATCTAGGACAAAAACGAAGAATACCTTAAGAAAAGAACATGGAGGATTCAAGAAGACGATCGGCGCTTCCAAAAGGGTCCTAGGCTCTCCCTCAACGGATCTCGTGATTCCCACGGATGGTTTTTGAAGAAAAATGCCAGCGGAATCGTGAGTTGGAGTGAGGGGTGAAGAGGAGAAGCGGGGAGGAGAGAGAAGGCTAGAGGGTCTGGAACCCCTCTTATAAAGTCCGCCCTGGACACTTCGAGATGATTTGGAGTATCCGGGATTCTGAGCGATCTGGACTATTCAGATGGACTCGGATAATTCGGGAGCACCAGAATGAACCTCAAATTTAGTCCTAGGCCTAGAGCATCCGAGTTGAGCCAGATGTTCTGGGACATCTAGAATTCTCAGCTCACAAGGAGTTCAAGGATGACAAGTGCCATGAACTTTTGACTTAAAAACAATATTTTATCACAAGCATTTTAGACATGTATAGGCATAAGTAAAACATGGCAAGGTAAGCATATACATCAATATAGCATAGCTTAAAATCATAAACAAGAATTTGAAGGTTTTGCATTTTTATTTAAATGTATCACATTTCATATGAGGAAGGCAATTAATTTACCTTCTCATTTCCAATATCGACAATTTATATGCAAGTGTATCAAGCTATGTTACGAGAATCAAGGATATTTAGCTCATTTCTTAACTCATAAAACCAATGCTCATCTAAAAGCTTGGTAAAAATATCGGCAAGCTGTTTATCTATTCTCACATGAGTTAGGCTGATATCTCCCTTGATCTCATGGTCTCTTAAGAAATGATGGCGAATATCATTGTATTTAGTTCTTGAGTGGTTGTTGGCTATTTTGATGACGCTCTCATTATCACACAATAATGAGATTTTGGTGACGTTGTGCCCAAAGTCTTTCAAGATTTGTTTCATCGAAAGGAGTTGAGCACAACAACTATCGACAGCTACATATTTAGCTTCAACTGTAGATAAAGCTATAGAATTTTGCTTCTTAGAAGACTATGAAATAAGTGATCTTCCAAGAAATTAGCAGGTTTCAGTGGTGCCTTTTCTATCCACTTTGCAACCGGCATAATCGGAGTCCGAATAGCTGATAAGATCAAAGGTTGAGCCTTTTGGGTACCAAAGTCCTAGGTTTAGAGTATGAACCAAATATCTTGAGATTTTTTTAACAGCAACTAAATGACATTGTTTTAGTGCAGCTTGAAATCTTGCGTACATACAAATACTAAGCATTATAACGGGCCTAGATGCACATAAATACAATAAGGAACCAATCATGGAGCGGTATATCTTTTGGTCAACGTCAGTTCCTTGTTGATTTAAATCAAAATGCTCGTTAGTTTGCATGGGGGTCTTGATGGATTTGGTATTCTCCATGTTAAATTTCTTAAGCATGTCTTTAATGTACTTTATTTGACTGATGAAGGTTTCTTCTTTGAGTTGCTTGATTTGAAATCCTAGAAAGAACTTCAACTCCCCTATCATCGACATTTCAAATCTTTTGGTCATGATCCTACTTTAATTTGAGTGAAGCTTTGAGCCACCATTCTTACTTTGTTCCTGACGACCATGCCGTGCTCATCTTGCTTATTACGAAAGACACATTTGGTGTCTATTACATTTTGCTTCGGTCTTTTTACCAATATTCATACTTCATTTCTTTTAAAGTTGTTGAGCTCTTCTTGCATGGCCATCACTTAATCCGCGTCTTTAAGAGCTTATTCTACCTTTACTAAACAAGAATGAGTAGTTACTCCCCTTCGAAGATCTCCAAGTCTTTAAAGTCTTCGAGTCGCACCGTGCTCCCACTAACCCTTTTCGAGAGAAACTCTTTCTCAAGAAAAACACCATTCCGGGCGACAAACACTTTGCCTTCTTCCCGGTTATAGAAGTAATATCCTTTGGTTTCTCTAGGATACCCCACAAAGAAGCATTTATCAGATTTGGGAGTGAGCTTATCAGACGTCAAACGCTTTACATAGGCCTCACAACCCTAGATCTTTAGAAAAGACAGCCCGGGACGCTTCCCAGTCTATATCTCATATGGTGTCCTCTCTACAGATTTAGATGGAACTCTGTTTAGTGTGAAAGCAGCAGTTTCTAAAGCAAATTCCTAGAAAGACAATGGAAGATCAGTTTGACTCATCATCGACCGGACCATGTCCAACAAAGTTTGGTTCCTCCGCTCTGACACTCTATTCCACTGAGGTGTACCGGGTGGAGTCAGCTGTGTTACAATTCCACACTGCTTCAGATGATCATCAAACTCATGGCTCAAATATTCACCTCCACGATCCGATCATAGAAATTTGATTGTCTTGCCAGTATGATTTTGTACCTCATTCTGGACTTCTTGAACTTTTCAAAGGATTCTGACTTATGCCTCATTAAGTAGAGATAACTATATCTACTAAAGTCGTCGGTAAAAGTGATAAAGTACTGGAATCCACCTCTGGCTGTAGAACTCATTGGTCCACATACATCAGTGTGTACAATGGCCAATAGCTCATTTGCCCTCTCACTTTTACCAGTGAAAGGCGTCTTAGTCATTTTGCCAAGCAAACAAGACTCACATGTGTCAAATGATTCAAAATCAAATGACTCCAAAAGCCCATCTATATGGAGCTTCTGCATGCGCTTCTCATTTATATGACCCAAACGACAATGACAGACATAGGTATGATTCAAATCATTGAGTCGATGTTTTTTTTAATTAATGTTATAAACATGTCTATCCTCAAGATTCAGAACATATAAGCCACTCAACAATGGACAAACACCATAGAGCGTACCATTCGAAAATATCGAACAACACTTGTTCTTTATTACGAATTTAAAATCGTCTTCCTCTAAACAGAACGAAGAGATAATGTTTCTGCCCAAGACAGGAATAAAATAATAATTATTTAACTCCAAAACTAATCCTGAGGGTAGCGACAAAGAATAGACGTCGACGGTCAACGCAGCAACTTTTGCACCATTGCCGACGCGAACATCCAATTCGCCTCTTGCGCACTTCCTAGTCCTTTTCAGCCCCTGCAATGATTTACAAGTGTGAATCATTGATCCGGTATCAAATACCCATGAATCACTTGGACGAGTAGCAAGATAAATTTTGATAACATTTATACCTGAAGCGGAAGTTACACTTCCCTTCTTTTTCTTTTATTCTTCCAAGTACAACTTGTAATTCCTCCGCCAATGGCCAGGCTTATGGCAGTGGTGGCAAGTGTCAGAGCTAGCAGGGCCTGACTTGGACTTTCCAGCCGAATTAGACTTAGAGCTCGAGATCGCATCTGGAGCTTTAGCATTTCCCTTACGCTTTCTCTTCTTATTCTCCTTTTGAACCATCATCACATGACTAGGATTTTTCTTAAGGCTTTCCTTGGCTGTCTTGAGCATCCCATGAAATTCAGATAATGTTTTCTTCATGCCATTCATATGGAAATTCACGATACATGGCTCGAAGCTCGCAAAGAGCGACTGAAGAATCACATCTGTGGCCAAATCATTATCAAGTTTAGAGCCAAGCTTCTCCAGATTCTCAACGTAACCAATCATCTTGATCACATGAGGACTCACTGGACTGCCTTCCGCCAACCTGTACACAAACAAGGACTTTGAGACATTATACCTCTCAGTTCGTGCTTGGTTCTCAAACATGCCCTTCAGCCCCACGATCATATCGTAAGCATCCCTATCCTCATATTGCTTCTGAAGCTCAGAGGACATGCAGGCAAGCATGAGATAGCTGACATCAACTGAATCACTGGCGTGCTTCTCATAAGCTCGCCTTTCAGTAAATGGTGTATCATCCGTTGGTTCATCAGGATGGGGTTCCTCTAGAACATAATCTTTTTTCTCCTGTTTGAGAACGATTCTCAAATTCCTGTACCAGTCTATAAAATTTGTTCTAGACAATTTCTCCCTTTCAAGGATGGATCGCAGATTAAAAATAGAAGTGTTCTTTGCAGTAGGTGCCATGATCTACAACAACAATGTAAGGTTTAGCACTATGCTATGTTGATCTTCTATCAAATAAAAGATATACTACAATATGTAAAATGATCGCTTTCTCTCTAACGACACATTGTGGAACAAGATCCATATTCATCTAACTCCTAGTGAGCTTTGGCATCACTGCTAGAAGATTAGTGACATAGGTAAGCAACACCTTGCTAGTCACATCTCTATGTGACTCTTATTCGTTAGGGTAGCATCTAATGCCCGACTCCCAACTCCATGCCCCAAAGCCTAAAACCGTTTTGATAGCTTTGTTAAGCAAACCAATACTATGCATATGGTGTCCGACACCACCCTAACTGATTGACATAAAAGATGGTACCCTGCTTTGACAGACTCACCATACAATGATCATAACCTTTGTAGGTGTAGCTATTAGAAAGAGCATCAATACTTAATTTTCTGAGGGAAACTATTCTAGCATGGTAACGATGCCTACCGCACACGGAACATGAAAGAATAGTATGACAGGAACAAAAGTAAACATCGCAGGCAATCATATTGACTGTGACATAGTATGGCCCCTTCGCATGGTGATCTCTATCTCCATGGTTCTTGTCCTTCAGGTCAAACCGCTTCAAGCCTCCATGAACCTGTATCAGTCTATACACCTAATAGCACTATACTAATTATATGAGCTGAAGCATCACATGTCGGCACGCAGGTCGTATAACATTTGAACAACATTGGGCTGTAATCAACCATGACACGCATGCCATGTTATTTACAAGCGAGTATCACATACTTTTGTAAGGCTATAGCAGTCACAACATTCTTTGCAAAAACAAGTTAGACGGAGACTATGCGCAATTGAAAACAGATCTAGAACTTCCGGCTCAGCCGGAACTTCCGGTTGAAGGGACTGGAACTTCCGACTCAGAGCCAGAACTTCTGAAATCAACCTTCTGACTCGAATTTATTTTTGGCCCGAAACTTCCGGCTACAGTCGGAACTTCCAAAAATAACATTCTGTTTCGACGATTATTTCGGCCCCAGAACTTTCGGTCCAACCGGAACTTCCAAAAATCCAACGGCAAAAACAATAGATCCAATCTATTTTCATCACATATCTCCATATGTGATCGATCCAGAACGAACACTACGCACGTAGGCTCTGATACCACTGTTGGGTTATGGGGAGGCTACGCTAGCGCTTAATTTCAAAAATTTACCCCGTTAGCCCAGGAACCATGCGTGTAATGGGATCATGGATTGTTACCTTGAGCCTTGAGACATGCTTAGGCAGCGGAAGTAGAGTCGATGAAGCGCGTCCTCGATCTGCTCCTCACAGGTCCGTCCGTTCGTCAGTGGCGAAGTCGACATAATCCGACGTTCTCCAAGGAAGAAGAATAACACTGATGCAGCAACGGTGCCTCTACGGTATCCACACGTACAGGGATGGGATCACCTCGTGCCAGTGTGCTAGCACCACTTGCGAGATCCGGGGAGATCGATCACAACACTTGCAATCGAGGAGAGAAGAGAGGTGGCGGCTAAGGTTCTCAACTAGGAGCAACAACTACAACCAGCAGCCTTTTCGTGCTTGCCCCACCTCTCTTTATATAGTGCCCCATCGTGGGCCTTTAATCTGTATTAAAGCCCAACAGATCTAATCTGTTCGCTTGGCCCAGAACTTCTGGCTATAGCTGGAACTTCCGAACCCCGGAACTTCTGGCTACAACTGGAACTTCCAAAAATGACCTTCTGTATTGAATTAATTCTTGACCCGAAACTTCCGGTTACAGCTGAAACTTCTGGTTCGTCCAAAAAATCAAATACTGGGGCTGACCCAGAACTTTTGGTCCTACCAGAACTTCCGGATGCTCCGAAACCCGGAACTTTTGGCTACAGCCAAAACTTTCGGTTCCCCCAGAATTTTCTTAGGGACAATTCCATCATCATCCACATCTACACTTGTGCACATAATCTTCCAAATATTTCGATGCATAGAGATTAGATGTAATTTTATTTTATGTCTCCATGCTGCATAGTGTGTACTATTAAAGTAAGGTGCACGACTAGTTGACACAGAGAGATAGTTATTACTAGGATTTAATTTTGAGTAGTCAAAAGGATACGCAGCTCCTTTCTTTTCTCCAACGTTGTTCTTTTCGGAGCTAGCGGAATTTGATTCCTCCGACATCTTTTCTCTTCAAGCGGTTAAGCCTTCGAAAAGAGCCTGCTCTGATACCAATTGAAAGTTGCCTAGAGAGGGATGATTGGGCAATCTAAAAATTCTCAATTTTTTTATCAGTTTAGACTTCTAGGGCCCGGACTATCTAGGCTTAGTCGGATACTCCGGGAACCGGATGAAAACTAAACTATCCGAGATCCAGATTATCTAGATATATCTGGATGATCCAGGCACTCCATAACAACAATAACTAAGATCTGCAGAATTAAACCTAGCCAATGATCTATAATGCGAATATTCAATGTGATAGATCCTTGCTAGTTAACAGATAGGGCAATATGTTAATGAAGACTAGCAAGTACAAGATATGAACACGATAATTTTTATCGAAGTTCGGATTCCACGATCCAACGTCTCCGTTGAGGAACCCCAAAGGGCTAGGTCTCTTTCAACCATCTTCCTCACCAAGCACCCCACCGAGGTTGGCCTTAGTTTTCACTCGTTACCTCTTTAAAGCCGAGACGAAGCCTTGTACAAACTTATCCGGTCATCCACAATCCCTTTGGTGCTCGTGGATCGATGCCTAACCATCTAGGAGGGGTTACCTCCAAAAGTAATAGATCCGTTGAACATTGCGCGATCCAAAACCGTATGCTCAATATTTCCCACGAAAAATCAATACGCACACCCACACCAAAACTTCCAAGAGAATGGATCAAGACGAACTCAAGAAGTTTGGTCAAGAACTCTCAACTCGAATCCTAATGATCCGCTCTAGATCTAGCACAAGAACAAGAGAGAGGATGCAAAAGCAATGACTGCTAGGGTTTTGGAAAACGTGCCACAATTATGGGAGAGGGAAGATATTTATATCCCTTTTTTAAAACTAGTCGTTGGAAATAAAAATCACGTACTGTTCATCCGGATGATCCGGACCAAGCCGGATGTTCTGAACTCAAAAATAAAACAAACAGAATGATTGTTTCGGATTGTCCGACTTTGACCGGATATTTCGGGCTTCAAAATAAATTCGAACAGAAATGAATTTTTGGACCATCCATCATTGACCGGATGTTATGTGCCACATAATAAAATCTAACAGAGAGCAATTTTCAGATCATCCAGCCACTGTCTGGATGTTCTGACTCACAAAAATAAATTCAACATAATGAAATTTTTGGATCATACGGATAAATCCGGATGTTCCATGCTTCAGAGAAAACCCAAACAGAATGCTATTTTTGGATTATCCGACTTGACCCGAATACTCCGACATGCAAAATAATGCAGAATAGAACCAAATTTTGGATACTTCGGACTGATCTGGATTATCCGGTTTTGCTGAAAAATCCAAATTCAACTTAGAATAAATCCAAAAACTTTCCAAAAAGATTTTTCTTTGAGCACTAAGTTTTGGACCACAGTTTCAACGTATCCCTCTTGATAGTACGGCATACCTAGACTCAATTTCTTATAAAAAATAAACATTTCGCACCATTGAGCCTATAATGCACTAAAGAGAGCGTTTTCTCCACGATAGATTGAATTGCAACGCCACTTTGGTTTCGGTTTCTGCATTCATCTTAGCAACAAGATTAGTAGCATTTGATCATGATTGTCATTAATATACCAAAACAAATTAGGGACCTAGATGCATCAAAATGCACTTTCAGTAAGGCCACTAGGCCATGCTTAGCCAGAGGCATGGCACATGGGACAACACGGCACGATTCGTTAGGCCAATCTGCCTAACAGGCTTTGCCGGAATCGAGACATGTCTAGCCGTGCCTCGAGCCGGGCTAGCATGGCCCACCCGGTTGGACATCTAGAGATGTACCTTAAAATTCTCCTACTAGTATAGATGTTCATCACGTTGCCATGTGCTGAAAAAAGATCAAGCAAGTACAATCACTACTATAGAACACATTATCAATGGTAGTTCAAAATCACCATCAGTTATGGGTTTTGAACCGTCACTGATTAATCAAAACTGATAGTCCATCCATAACTATTAGTGCCAGTTTCACAATAGACATTAGTAGTGGACTATTAGTGACAGTTCTTATTAAGTACCGTCACTGGTAGTGTCACCAACAAATATATTTAATGGGCATTTCTCTTTATATGTTATATATAAAGCACACATTATTACACCATATATACAAATGCACATATATGTTAAATTCATACTATAGCTTACATCGAATCTTATGCATGCAAAATCTAAAATCAAATTAATACAACATATATTAAGTTAAATCGGAACATATTTACATAATTATAATCACAACATATTTATATAAACGTGCATATATGTTTTCATAAGGTTCGAATGTGAGAAATTTTTATTACAAGGATAAGCAACCTATAAGGATAAGCTTCAGAAGAAGGCAAGACCCTACGGCGCACAGTTAGATCATCTATGCTCTCTCTTGGACATAGATGTTGCTCCTCAAAGCAGAACAATTGCCTTCTCTAGAGCAATCTGTTGTGCCAAATATTCAGTTCCCGCTGACTTGCAAAAGAAATAATTCCTAAAGATACAATGCACAAGTTCCCTTCATGAAAAGAAAAATTGGTGGCTCACAAATTTCTCCCCTAGACATGTGCGGGAGGAAGAACACATATTTATCCTCGTCAACCATTGTAGCCGCTCCATGTATTTGCACTTATCAATACACAAATAAAACAGGCAGCTGGATCATAGGTAAAAGTGTTAGAAAACTATTATTGTTTTAGTCACTAATGTTTCATCAATTTATATAGTACTACAACATCAATGTCGGTTGGTGTCATCAACTGTCATTGATAGTGTTTACGAACTGGTATTGATAGAAAAATTAAGAAACTTAACGTTTTTGTGTTTACGAACCGATAGTGACATCTCTTCACTGTCACTTTAGACATAACCGATAATAAAATATAGCTACTTAACATTTTTGTGTTTACGAACCAACAGTGAAGAGAACCTATTCACTATCAACTCAGACACGATCGACAATAAAATACTATTACTTAAACTAGTTTGTCTGATAGTGAGTGCGGGGTTTTGGTACGTGTAACAAGAGGAACGAAATATACATGGTGATCCGACCAGCATTCGATGGCAATAATCACATGGGACCCATGGACGGTTCATTGCGCCAATAATGTATCTTGATTGATGCACTAACAAGGCACCAAACAACCGATCGATCCAAGGAAACGGTATGGTTTGACCAACGTGAGTGGCTAACCCTGCCGATGTCATGGGTCTGTTGGGATGTACTTTGCTCTGAATTTGGAGATCTTAATCAGATTCCTCCTTTTAATAGCAGCTTTCTAAGATAAAAAAGTTGAAGGACAGATTTCGACCTCCCAGTGTACTCAAATGTATCCTTCTCATATGTTACGTCTGGTGCTAAAGATTGCAAGCGGATTAGCTTATAAGCTGATACATGACAACCATGCATGATGTTAATTAGCTTATTGGTTTAGAGGCACTGAAGTTAATTAGCTGGTGATATGTAGGATGCAACAGTAATCTAAAGCAGAGGCCATTTCAATTTCTTTGTTTTCTTTTCTTGGCCGGCTCAAAAAGATAGGATGTTCCGCTCCAAAGAAGATAAAGATGTTTAGGTAGGAAGGCAGGGCATGAGAGTGGCATGGATTTATTCATATCATCATAGAATGGTTCAATCAAACAATCGAAAAACCGAAGACGTCATTAAAGCATAGTTAATTAAGCATTAAGTATGAAAATGTTGAAAATGATTTTATTTTAATTTTTAAGGAAACCATAATGCTTAAATTTTTTGAAAAGCATATCGTGATAATACGGCGATCAGCTTAGCCAGAGCAGCTGTATTGAGCGCGGGCATTAATTAACCTTACATTTGGGGCTAACCACCTCTATTTACTTTCCATTTTTCTTTTCTGGAACCTTTTACATATCCAAAATATAAGGATATAAGTTTTATACACAGTCTTCAACGTATAATAGTAACCATTAATTAATTTCACAATATATTATCAAAAACTATTAAGACAACAACGTATGAAAATACTTTCAAAAATGAATTTAACTATATAGCATGCACAACATTAGATCTAAATGTTTTTAGCTTAATTATTAGTCAAAATTTATGAATATTGATTTTTTTGAAAACAAAGACATCTTATATTTTAGAACGGGGATAGTAGTATACATTATACACCTCATCGGACAAGATCACATATACACGTAGATAAGTAAATTAGCTTACAGCATCAGCAGGCACGCTCTATGATGATATGATCTGTACGTACGTATCCATGCAGGCACGCAGTGCGCATTACAGCAAGCAAGGCAAGCATGTCTCGCCGGCAGACCGGCCGCCCGGCGAGCCCGGAGTCCGATCGGGGGTCGCCGGAGTTGTAGCTCGAGCTAGCTGGCTAGCGAGGACAACGTACATATATATGCAAGTATATGTTCACATGACGGCGCAGGAGTTGACGTTCTCGTCGCTGAACATGGTCATGTAGCGGACCTCGGGGGCGGAGGGGTCGGCCATGGCCTGCGGCGCGCTGCGGACGAAGCCGGCGGGGGCCTTCTTGTCGTAGGCGCCGCCGACGTAGGGGTAGGTGGCCATGGCGTACGGCACGTACGGCCACATCTCCGCCGCCTTCCCCGTGCTCTTCACCCGCTCCAGCACCTTGCTCGCCTCCACGTACCCCGTCACCGTGCACCGGCTCTGCTTCGGGTTCACCGCCACGCTTGTCACCCCCCTCATCGACTTCACCGCGCTCTTCACCCTCCTCTCGCACCCCTCGCAGTCCATCTTCACCTTGATGTTCACCGTCTGCACGCGCATCCCAAAACATGACACCACCAAATTAACACACCTCAGCTAAATCAGCTAAATTACAAACTCATCTACGCCTACAAAATTCAACAAACTAACTAAAGAATATATATCAAGATCAGGAACACACACACACACAAACACATGCACATATGCTTGACAAAACCTCACCTGGAGTGGCCGCTTCTTCCTGAGCTTGAGGGCCTCCTTGGTCTCTGTCAAGCTGCAGAGATCCTCGAGGTGGTCGAAGATCCCCATGTGTCTCCACTGCAAATCTCTCTACCTGGCTCGCAACAAGTCGATCACAAGGCTAATCGACTATCTAGTCTCTGCTTCTGCTTGCTGTTTTGGAGCGAGAGGAGGCCGAGTGCTAGCTAGCTCATGTGGGCAGAGTTGTGGGGGAAGGGGAGGATCATTTATATAGAGAGAAAATTCACCCAAAAAGAAGTGTACCATTCAAAAACTGTACAGCGTGGCTGATTTTGTATGGTTAGGATGGATGCCAGAATTTTCTTCTTATTTTGTTGGTAACATCATATTGATGGTAGAAGGATACACAAAACGATTATTGGGAGAACCACTGAGCTTTCAGATTTAATGCCTGAGTTGGGAAAAATTGCATTCCTGGTGCCTGGATGGCCCATGCCCTGCTTGATTGGCCGGTCGGTCCATGCGCTCGTTGAATTGTTTTCATAATATTTTATTTTCTTTTGGTGTCGTTTTAGGGGAGATTAGATATTTTGTTTTGGTCGTGGAATGCACATGTCGATTTAGCTTTCTTGTTTTTTTTTTCCTTTCAAATTCTTGTCGTCCCTTTGTAAATATTGGAATGGAAAGCTTCCTTCTTTTTTAAAGGAGAAATTAAAACGCTTGCACTAAATTCAGAATTCATATGTTTGAGTTTGTTGTCCCATCTTGAAAACACAATATAATTCTTAATTTATTATTAAATTTGAAATGGGGAAACAGAAAAGCTGCTTTCATCAGTCATCATTCGTATTGTTTGATTTTACATTTTAGATAGATGCTAGCACTACGGAAAACAGGGTTCGCCGAGTGCCAAGGGCACTTGACGAAGCCCATTATGTATTTGGCAAAGAACACTCGGTGAACCCGCTGTCGGTGAACAGGAGTTCACTGAGTGTTTTTTATTGAGCACTCGGTGAATCCTTCACGGAGTGCCACACACGACACTCGGCGAAAAAAAGTGACATAACGGTGTGCGCACAGATATGACGATGGGTTTACCGAGTATAAAAATGTAGCACTCGGCAAACAAAAAAATAGAAAATAAAAAAAATAGGAGGTGACATTTCATCGAACACCTAGCGAGCGTGGCGCGGCGCGACGTGTGGCAACGGCGCGGTGTGGAGGGAGGGAACGGTGGTGGAGGGAAGAGGGAGGAGGAGAGCCTAAGATGAGGGGGGTGGTTTTAAAGCTGCAAAAAAAATTGTCTCGCGGACATTGAATTTTTGGGCTCGCATGCTTGAATTTTCGAGCGCGCGGGGAGCAGATTTTTGGGCGCATGCTAGATTTTTGCTGAGTGTCAGATAAGGCACTTGGCAAACATTTTTTTGCCAAGCGTCTCAAATCTGGCACTTGGCAAAGATTTTTTTATTTTTGTCAAAAATCTTTTTTATTTTTTTCTTGACAGTTTTTATAAAACATTTTCAAATTTAGTGGGTAAGGCCTAAAAATAGACTCAAAAACATGAATATAATCTTTTCGGACAATTTAGTTCATTATTTCATGTACTTGCAATTCAAATTTAATGTATTTCAATTTAAATCCTAGAAACACACTTAATGAATTAAAAATAGTAAACTGACCTCAAAAAATACTAAATTTTTACATGAGATAAGCTATGTTGAATTTTGATTGTAGAAAAAGTTTTAAGTTCAAATAAAGATTTAACCATTGATTTGCTTTCAAACCTAACTCATTCCTTCTCTGAACCCTAATTCCTCCTCGGAGAATTTTCGATTTCTTAACATCCTACGTGACAACTGTCTCAAAACATTTTTAAATTTTTATCATAGTATCTATGTATCATATCATAATACCATGATATGTCTCGTGTTTTTCAGACTTCATTTGATTTTTTAAAATTAAAAAACCATTAAGCTTCACATTGTGGATCGAGTGTCGCATCCTAGATTTTTCAAAATTTCTTTCAATTTAGTGGATAAGAACTAAAAATAAACTCAAAAACATGAATGTGATTTTTCTATAAATTTTGGTTCATTATTTTAGGTACTTGCAGTTCAAATTTTACCTATTTCAATTTAAATCCTAGAAACATACTTAATGAATTAAAAATAGCAAACAGACCTAAAAAATACAAAAATTTTACATGGAATAAGATATGTTGTATTTTGAGTGTAGAAAAATTTTCAAGCTAAAACCAAGTTGCAAATATCACATACGCATGAAACAATTTTTCACACAAAATGATGGCTCTTTTGGGTTTGCCGAGTGTTTTTTCAAACCCAGATTTTTTTTTGCCCGCATAAAACGCCGTCACGACGTCCATTAGCACCGTTATTTTTATTTTTTGCCGAGTGTCTAAATTATTGCCGAGTGTATTTTCCTGGGGCACTCGGCAAATAATTTGTTCGCCGAGTGATTTTTCAAAAACACTCATTAAACCCATCTTTACCGAGTGCCCGAAATAATGCACTCGGTAAAGATTGTGGCGCTCAACGAAGATACAGTTTCCGTAGTGTAGAAGGGAAATAGAAATATACTACAATTAACAAAACATATTTACGATTTTACAAACAATTAGATCTGAGAATAACCGTGCACCAACTTTTCTTCTTGACTGTAACCTTATAAACATTATGATCCATCCAAGTTTGGGCGGTCCAGTCTTTTGAAGGCAACCAACCTCTCCAACAACGCAAGGTATCCGGACGGTGACATTCCAACTCAGCAATCATGCAAAAAACTTATAAACGGATTGCTTTCCATCGGATCTTGTTCCTTGGATCATTCTGAAAAATGTACCTGGTTTCTCTATCCTAGTTTCAGCTACATAATCCTGCACTAGATGATGAGCACCACCGTTGTAGTGTGTTGTTGGTCTAATCTTTCACCGAGTTATAATGACTATGATTTGATAAAGATGATGTTGATCGAAGATCTGACTACAGCCGTACCCAAGTGGAACTTTGTGGTGTACTTTGACTCTCTTTAAGCGAAGCCCTCACGATTTCATAAGTTTAACTAAAACAGTCAACAATGTGTGGTAACCCTATGTTAAAAAAGGAGGTAAGCACAAGGATAACAACGAAGAGCTTCATCTTCGATTGAATTTCATGTGTTGAAGACTGAATTTCCTGTGTGAACAATAACCAAATGTTGTCAACACGTGCACCTTCTTTGTACACCACCACATGTAAATCCACTTAGAGCATGTGACATATTCTGATGTACTAATCTTACTGTTCTCTACTATTAATAGAAGTAGAAATGGAAAATGGGCAAAGTCAACTTTGATGATATTGGAGGAAGGATAACCACCTTCCTATTATTGCAAGTCTTAGATTAAAATTAAAGCCCCTTTTACGTTGGTCAAAGTTAAAAGTACTCTAGAGATTAACCTACAGAGGTGTAACACATTTTGTCCCTAATTTTTTTAATTGTCAGGCCAATTCAGAAAAGTATGTTGTGTGATATTACATTGATGAAAGATGGTTGTACTATACATTATTGATGAATTGTGATATATGAAGATGAATGTGAATTGTATATGATTAAATGTGATAATAATATGAATGTCAAATAAATAAATAAATAAATAAATATATATATATATATATATATATATATTGATGTCTGTCAATGTAGGGTTTGTATTGAAGGTTCAATGGTGATATTACATTGATGAAATGTGATATGAATATGGATATGTGAAATGCATATGTGTTGTTAAGAATGTAAAATATTTTATACATTTGATTTGTGATGGTTGTATTCTATCATTTTAGAGGGCATAACTAGCATACCTAAAGTTGGCTAGTAAATATTTCATAAATAATATACATATCATATCATATGTAATTATCAACAGTCACATATAAATTATAGTGGGCCATGGATGAGGTTGCTACTTATCATAGATGAGAGCCATTTGTGACCGGTCATTATTATAATCTGTCACAATGACACATGTGACAGGTAGTAAATTGCTAACTTTGAGGTAAACCCTCATCTTTGATTGGTCGTTATCACCAACCATCATAAATGATCCATCTGTGACGTGTGGTAAAACTAGCAATCTCTAGGGTGGCCCTGATCTATGACGTGTGATTATTATCAACCTCTACAGATAACAATATCTGTTGCAATTGATTACGAGTTATGACCTGTTACTGATGAGGAGTCATACACTAGTGAGTGCAACATCTTTCGTTCAATTATATAAAAATTATTCAAAATATAAAAAGCATACACCGTTGATAGTTAGATATATAAGATGCGTATGGACATATCAGAGTCGATGGTGTCCTCATCACTAGAATTTGATGCATGTTCAAAAGACTTGCAAAGTTAAGTATATCGTAGTACAATATTTATTCCTCGAAATTGATACTTTAGTCACAAAGGGAGATGGATCTGTCAATCTGTCATAGCCAACAATTTATTCTTCCGGAGAAAATAACTTTACCGATACAGTGATTGCTTTGCATTTGTTTGGTTCATGTCACGGATCAGTAGTTTTCAATCAATACGCATGTAGGGTTCTTCGTTCCTTCTTTGCAATGGCTTCATATACACCTGTCCCACTTTATACTCGTATCTACTTTTGCTGCTTTGCAATTTGAACCTTTATTCAATTGAATAGGGAACTTTGTGCAGAACCTAACGAAAATGAGATCAATAAAGGTCTCGAGAAGCTATATACTTGTTCGCTAAGTTTTATGTGATGATGAAATCCAACTAGGGACCATTTGGAACAGAAGATATGAACTGTGTCAAAATTCTGGCCGGGAGCAAAAATAAAATATACACGTATATATACACACATACACAGATACACTATTATTAGGTTTCAAATGATTAAATAGTCGTCTGTAATGCCACTGAGTACGTTGCAAACGCATTGGCTGGGACGGTTTGAAAATATATAATGACTGATTTTCTGTAGAATGCAGTGTCACATTGGAAAATACCATGGCTTTTTACACCATTTCACTGGTTAGGATTCTGATTGTTTCTCATCATTTTTATTATGTTATGAGGAGTTAGAAAGATATAGATATACCTTATGCACATGCATTTGGTGTGTGGCGATGAAAAGGAGAAATCGAAGATTCCGAATGATTGGCTTGCACCTGATATTGTTCATTGAGGCGTCCAAAAAGTTATGCCAAGTTTCTTTCTCCTAGGTAAAGCAAGGCCAGGCTGATTCCAAAATTGATTCAAAGTTTTTCTTGCAACGAGAAGCACCGTGCTTAGACATAGGGGTGGGCATTCCGTCTTGACTGGAAATTAGGTCAAGTTTTTTCGTCTAAAAATGTTCATTTTTTAAAAACAGAGGACCGAAATTACCAATAGAAATTTGAAGACTGGTAATTCGGTTAACCAAAATTTCGGTCTCAGTCTTCAGTCTAACCGATTAGACCGAACCCTACTCAATCGCTACTAGTCATCGCAATGCTTGTCCTGGCATCGTCCTGCCACCCTCCCTTCTGGCCGCCGTCCCCTTCTCTCCATGTGTCACAGTCTCTGAGCTCGCCGGGGGCCGGGCGAGCAACGCACCGTGCAGCTTCTGGCCGCCTCCCTCTACCCGATGGCACGAGTTTATCCAATGGGACAGCGAGGTTCTACGTGCATGTATCAATCGATCATTAATCGCACGCATGTAAGAGGATGAGACGTCGAGACGAGTTGCTAATTAAACTTTTCGGTTTCGGTCTTTTCGGTCTTGATCTCAATCTTTTCGGTTCGGTATTTCGGTCTCGGTTATTTTTACCCACTGCTGCTTAGACAGGTAACACCTTTAAATGGCTCTAAATTCTTGATATTTTTTCAACGAGAGACAAGAATGTGCCATATATCCAGCTCTGTTTCTTCGGGAGAGAGGAAAAAAACTTTTGTGCATGCACCGATGATTGATTGCTTTGCTTTTGGGGGTGGGGCGTAGTTTTCTTGGTCACGGCTTGTCCCTCCGCAATCACTTTGCGTACCCATCCCCCATTATCTATTATTACTATATTCTCCCTGCTTTATTTCCATTTCGGTTATGATCGCTGGAAAATTTATTTTGTTTTTCTCCTATCAATTTGAGAACTTCCACTTTTTTTATGTTAGCGTTAAATTAATCATGGGGGATTGGGTTGTAACATGATAGCACTAAATCACACATGAATTATCTGGTTAGCATGTAAAATAAATAACGAGATAAGGTTGATCACAAGATGTATTCTAAAAGCATTTATAAGAGAATTGCTATTTTTTCCCCTAAAATCTTATATAGAAACTATCCTAAATTCTGTTGATATCTAAAAATTAATTAGGCCACAACAGTATCTCTTTTTAATCTCAATTCCTATATTTTAAAGAGGATTAGAAAGGAAGTTCCTACTTTTGAGAGAAATGAGAGATGATTTAAGGGATCACTTAAGATAGCGAATCATTTAAAAATATTGTTGTAGGAAAATAAAACTTGATGATATCATTGATTAGGTTGAGTATATATTTATAGTACAAGACCAATCAGAGTACGTAACTAACACGAGAACTAAACAGAGTTCATAAACAATACGAGTAGAACAATACTATTCTAACACCCCTGCAGTCACAACATCGATGTGTCGAATGTTGAGACTGGAACGAAACTTGGTGAAGACCAGTGTCGGAAGCCCCTTTGTGAAGATATTTGCGTATTGTGATGATGTGGGAACGTGCAAAACACGAACATCATCGACAGCAACTTTCTCGCGGATGAAACAGAGATCAATCTCAACATGTTTTATCCGCTGGTGTTGCACAGGATTCGATGATAGGTAGATTGTACTGACGTTATCACAATACACTAGCGTGGACTTAGACAGGGAGAAGTGGAGCTCGTGAAGGAGTTGACGGAGCCAAGTTACTTCAACCACTGCATTTGCCATGACACAGTACTCAGCTTCAGCACTAGAGCGAGAGACCGTGTTCTGATGCTTGGATGACCAGGAAATCAAATTGTCGCCGAGGAAGACAACATAGCCAGAAGTTGATCTTCAAGTATCTGGATATCTTGCCCAATCAGCATCAGAGTAGACGACAAGAGCATCCGTTTGAGATAGCTGGATATGAAGACCCAAATCGATAGTGCCTCGGATGTATCGCAGAATCCGTTTGAGCGCAGCGAGATGAGGCTCTCGAGGATCATACATGTGAAAGAACACTTGCTGAATAGCATAGGAGATATCTGGACGAGTGAAGGTGAGGTACTGTAATGCACCTGCTAGACTGCAAAAGTCTATTTGGTCGGCAACTAGGGCACCATCACTGCTGGATATTTTGGTGCAAGTATCAACAGGAGTATTGTAGGGCTTGTAGTTGATCATACTGGCGTGCTTTAGTATATCAAGACAATATTATTTCTGACTGAGGAATAGACCAGAGGACTACCGGGAGACACAAATGCCAAGAAAATGATGCAAGTCTCCAAGATCTAACATTGGAAATTCAGATTGTAAAGCTGAAATTGTCCACTAAAAAAGTCTGTCAGATGAGGCAGTCAAAATAATATCATCGACATAGAGTATGAGATATACAGTGTCAGTCCCACGCCTCAGGATAAATAGTGAAGTATTGGACTGAGCTTCAGTGAACCCGAGAGACAGCAAGAAGGAGGCAAGTCTATTATGCCAAGCCTGAGGAGCCTGCTTGAGATCATATAAGGACCTATTGAGGTGACAAACCATGTCAGGTCGAGAGGAGTCAACGAAACCGGGCGGCTGAATGCAATACACTGTCTCTTGAAGAGTGCCATGTAAGAAGACATTTTTAACATCAAGCTAATGAATCGGCTGCTGATAGGAGACTACCAGACTGAGAACAGTGCGAACTATTGCGGGCTTCACAACAGGGCTAAAAGTCTCGTCATAGTCAATCCCAGGGCGTTGTGTGAATCCTCGAGGAACCCAACGGGCCTTGTAGTGGTCTAGAGTGCCATCTGAGTGTAGCTTGTGTTTAAAAATCCACTTGCCTATAACGATGTTGGCACCTGCGGGTCGTGGAACAAGATCCTAAGTGCGGTTTGCAAGGAGAGCATTGAATTCTTCTTCCATTGCGGTTCACTAGTTAGGGTCGGCTAGAGCAGCACGATAAGTCCTAGGTATAGGAGACAGGGATGATGCATGGAGATTTAGCCGAGTAACATTCATAGCATGGTCATTGATTACAGGAGAAACACCAAGCTGTGAGGGTGGAGCAGGGATCCCATGTGATCGTGCAGGCCGGGGACGCGTCGACACATCATTGAGCCGAGGTAATATCAGTGCAGAGATTTCGCTAGGGCCGATACTATGCGAGGAGCCTCATGGGTCGCTTGCTGCTGAGCCACTGGGTGCGCAAGCTACTGGAGCGAAGTATTGGCCTGCTAGCGCCAAAGCAGAGGGAGACGGCCCACAGGAGAGATCACATGGCCCAGATGGTGGGGTGCTTGGCTTGCCTGGAAATGCGAGAGGTGCAGGCCCAGTTTGGGTGGCCGGCCTATTAGAGGAAGCAGCTTGGGCCTGAAGGGACATGGGGAGGCTACGCTAGCCAGCAAATTTTAATTTTTAACCCCGTTGGCCCAGGAACCCATGCGCGTGAGGGATCATGGATCGTTACCTTCTAACGCGAGACGCGCTAGTGCAGCGGAAGAAGATTTGGAGAAGCGTG
>KE372323.1:449470-461582 GCA_000418225.1 Zizania latifolia
TACAGGGATGGAAACACTCCACGCCGGCGTGCTAGCACCACTCGTGAAGTTTCTAGGGTTTGATCACATCCTTTGTGATTACTTGGGAGAGAGGAGAGGTGGCGGCTAGGGCTAGGGTAGAGCAAAAAGCAGCAGCCCCTTGCGTGCCACCCTCTCCTCCTTTATATAGTGTCCAGCATGGGCCTTTTAATCTAGATTAAAAGCCCAACAGATCTAATCTGCGCACCCCGGAACTTCCGGTTACAGCCGAAACTTCTGGTCATCGGAACTTCCGGATCCTATCCGGAACTTCCGAAATTACCCTTCTGTATCGAATTAATTTGGGTCCAGAACTTCCGGTTACAGCCGAAACTTTCCAAAACAGACCTTCTGTATCGAATTAATTCCGACCCGGAACTTCCGACTCCAGTCGGAACTTCCGAAACAGACCTTCTGTATTGAATTAATTCCGACCCGGAACTTCCGGTTCATCCAGAAAACCAAATTCAGGGGCTGGCCCGGAACTTCCGGTCCTACCGGAACTTCCGGATGCTCTAGAACTCCAGAACTTCCGGCTATAGCCGGAACTTCCGATTCCCCCAGAATTTTCTTGGGCACAATTCCATCAGGGCCGGCCTGTTGGAGGGTGTAGCTCGGTCCATGAGAGAGGGTCCATGTGTGGAGACTCACGGGACAACACCCGCTGGCCTAGGAGATCACCTGTTTTGGCAGAGGCATCACCGAAGCCTTGTGAGGAATGCAGACAGGAGCCTGCAAAGAAAAATCCTCCAGAAAGTCTAAGTTAGTAGTACTGGAAATATGTCCGATGATCTTGACATAAGGAAACGAGTGCTCGTCGAACACGACATGCCTTGATATTATGATCGTATTTGAGGCAGGGTCAAAACACTAGTACCCATTATGGTGTTGAGGGTAGCCAAGAAATACACACATCACCGATCGGGGTGCGAGTTTATGTAGGCTAATGGCAGAGATGATAGGATAACACTTGCAACTGAAAATGCGAAGATGAGTATATGTGGGATGAATACTATAAAGGGTATAAAAGGGAGTGTTATAGTTGAGGGTTTTAGTAGGGTGGATGTTAATGAGATGAGTGACAGTGTGTAGGGCCTCTATACCCAAAATGAGCTAGGAAGACCAGCCTAGAAAACAAGAGACCGAACGATGTTATTAATAGAGCAGAGCATGCATTTGGCTTTACCATTTTAGGGAGAAGTATAGAGACATGACATCCGCAGAACGACACCATTCGTGAGGAAGAAGGAACATGTGACGAAATTGTCGAATTCACGTCCATTGTCACATTGGACACTGTGGATGGTCGAAGCAAATTGTGTATGGACATAAGCGAAAAAATTCGATAGAGTGGTGAAAACATCGGATTTAAAATGAAGGGGAATTGTCCAAACATAATGGGAGTAATCATCTAAGATAACAAGATAATACTTAAACCCTAAAAGATTAGTGACAGGAGATGTACATAAATCACAATGGATTAACTCAAAATTGACTGAGGCCCTACTAAAAGATGAAGAAAAAGAAAGACGACTATGACGATCAAGTATCTATATACCAATCACTTGTAGTAGGCTACGATAGTGTCGTGGTGCTGAAAGAGCCGGCAAGAGAGGCCTGATCCCACTAGGGGGAGCACCACTGGGCTAGCTAATAGGAGTTACCCGCTGAGATTGTAGTGTCTAGGGCATAGAACCCAAGGCTACTGGCGCTGAGTAGTAGCCCACATCTGGCTGCTATTATGGAAACACGATCGAAGATGGACCCTCGAAGACAGCACCAATGAATAGAGGAGTCGAAGGTCATGGACCAAAGACTCCGCAGCCCAAAGGTCCCGGCCACATGTGAATAGTACCAGCCCATGGATTGTGAGGAGAAGGCCACGCCTGGCCCGCCCCGCTGGTTTCTTGACTGCCATTCTCGATAAGCTGCTGGCTTTGGTTGCTGCTATTATTTCCATTACCACCGCCACCGCATCATCATCGATTGCGAGAGGAGTTGTTGCCACCACCTGAAGAATTATTGCCACCACCCGAAGTGTTGCCACCATGATTTTCGGTACCCTGGCCAGAAGACTGCGCTGGGTTTGGACCCGTTGCAGGTTTGGAGTTGTTCTACTCAGTGGTACTAGCGAGGTAGATAGCAGAGGTGGTGGTGGAGTTGCGTGACACGCCGTAGAGTTCTTCCAAGTAGAACTAAGACTTCACCTCGTAAAATGACGGGAAAGGTCGCTGCATAGGGATCAGTGACTTAAGGTGACTGAATTTGCCACTCAATCCATTTAGCACAGTGAGGACGAGGGTCCGATCGGCTATGGGCTCTCCGAGATCGCCGAGGGTGTCAGCCATAGTCTTGAGCTTGAGGCAATAATCGGCAACGGAAAGATCGCCTTGTTGAAAGGTATGGAATTCTGCTGTCAGGTTGAGGGCGTGGTGTTCACGATTGCCAAGAAACTGATGCTCAAGAATCTTCCAAACGCGATGGGCGGTGGTATGTTGAGTGAGAACCTCCTAAAGAAGATCAGAGAAGATAGTGCCATAGAGCCATTCGAGAACAACGCAGTCCATCTGAACCTAAGTTGCTCGATCAGGATGATACTCATCAGAGAGAACGTGGTTCGTCAAGGCGTACTTGCCGAGAGCCACAAGGAGAAGACCACGCCACCGGTTATAGTTCGCCACTAGGATGTCAAGAGTCACTGGCACTAGAGATTTGACATTAAGGACGCCGACTGCTTGAGAGTGAAGTGCAGCCAAAGCGTCGTCGTCCAGCGGAGGGCAGGATGTGCTGGGAGGAAAGTTGGACGTCGATGTGTGTGGGGGCATCGTGTTCTCATCTGATGGCAGTGTCATGTTCTCTGGCGGTAGTGCAGGCGGTGGATATGCATAGGACAATAGCATCGAGAGCGCGGCTGCAAGGGGCACACGCAAGGCTTCGGCCACTGTGGTAGCGGCTGAGTTGGCCACGGCACCAGCCGTGGCGGAATCCAACTACAGGTCGGCAGGTGGAGTAAATGCAGCCTGAACAGCTGCAACTACAGCACTTATTACAGCGTCAAGTACTACGGCTTGACCGACAAGAGGTGAATCCGGTGATGACATAGCTGTCGGCCTGGGTTCAGCGCAGGAAGAAACATCGGTGGAGCCCGCGTCGACGTGCGTGGGAGAGCGGAGCTGGCGCGACGCGCAAAGAGGGCACGGCGCTAGTTCGGGCCACGCACAGAGAAAAGAACCGTAGGTGGGCCACACGCGGGAGGGAAAACCGCTGGCAGGTCACGCGCGGGAGGGAAAACCACAGGCAGGTCAGGCGCGAGAGGGACGCCAAAAAAAAAGCGTCGGGAAAGTCGCCGAAAACAGCCTGCGTCGATGCGCTGGGGAGCGCGTGGAGCGGCCTGTGTCGACGAGAAAAGAGCGGAAGCTGGATCAAAAGTCTGATACCATGTAGGAAGATAAAAATTGATGATATTATTGATTGGGTTGAGTACATATTTATAGTATAAGACCAATCAGAGTCCGTAACTAACACGGGGACTAAACAGAGTCCATAACCAACACGAGTAGAACAATATTATTCTCACAACTGTTGCATAGTGATTTTTTTCTAAAATATCTAAATTTAATTTTAGAGAGCTAGATAAGAGCATTGTTGGAGATGTTCTAAGGTGTCTCCTGTCTTTTATTTTGCAAGTCACCTAATTAGTTAAGCACTTTACTTCATGAGCCATTAATCTAAGCCAATTATGCAACCACATGTCCTAGGTGGGAAGGACCTTTATAGCATAGTAGGATTTCGAGTCTTGGTATTGTTGGCCCAAGTGATTAGATGATAGGTTTTAGGTTTAGCCACATACACTTTCTTGTTTGTGTGAGTGAAAGTAGTTCCATACGAGAAGGCAGTGTTAGACAGAGTTTCTAAAAAGGCTTGTTATGAAATCCTTGGCCACACATAACATGCAGTGTGGTGTTACTGGTTGGCTGTCAAAAGTACAGTGTATATTGTGGGTAAAACTGTGTAACCTCTGCACAGTGTTAACAGTATATTCGAATACCGTGTTCGTGGTTATGGACATGCTCGGTGATTTCAGATGATGGTAGATAACAAGAATTATAATGATAGTTGTGTGCAAGTTAATGAATATAGTTGTCTGGTCCTATGTGGACATGCCCTGTAGGTGGATGGTTGGTAATAATAATAATAATGTTTTGAATAAATTGTTTTATTTCTAAAACTGTTGTTTTATGTAGACTTTACACTAACCTCTCTTTGTCAGTTGTGCATATGCATACTATTTTCCTGTGTAATTGTTGAGTATTTTATATGCTCGCCCAACTACCCTTCTCATAAACTCCGGAAGAAATGATCCCGTTGTTCCCAGAAGAGTTTGTAGTTAAAGACCCAATAGATTGTCTATGGCATGTTGATGGAGCATCCACACGTCTATTTCTTTTCTGTTGTGTCTCTGTTTGGTTTAGTTTATTTAGTCAGACAATGTAAACTCTAACCATAATGCTATTTATAGTCAATTTATTAAGTAAAGTTAGTTTCGTATTTGTGATGTTGGCTGTGATATTATCTTTATGCCTATATATGCTAGCATGATCCTGATCAACTAGCATATACACACAGAGTGTCCTAGGTCCCAACACCTATATGCATCAGCAGCAAGCATATGCAACAGCAGCACCAGGTTCAATGCCCGCTACCTCAAGCACTAGCAACCCCATCTATGCTATCGGAGTTCAGTGAGTCAGGCCTCCCACACCACGAACCCAGTGAAAACCAACGACTTGCTCTGTGCCATAGACACCAAGAAGTTGGACATGCTTTTCCATGGGCAGTTAGTTTAAGGTACGCTACCTATGAAAATTCATTTCTATGGTTCGTCCATTAATTTATGTGATCGTTTGTAGATTTTCAATATCACAGGCGGTTAAGTTAGAACAATCATTTATGAAATTAGATTTTTACCGGCATTCTACATAAACCACCTATCAAAAAAATAGATTTCTATTGGCGACCTGTATAAACCACCGTCCTATGGAAAACAGAAATCCAATTTCCACATAAATCCAATTTCCACGTGCAGGTGGTTTATGTAGACCGCAAGTAGAAATCCAATTTCTACGTGTGGTCGGCTCGACCGCCTATGTAAATGTAATATTTCTACATGTCTTATGTCATAGATGGTTTTGTATCCGTATAAGGAAATGCTAAAATATCTAACGGTAACAATCATTTTCATAGTAATGTAGGGAATTAATATTCTTAGAAGCAGCCGTGAGTATAATCAGTTGATAAGAATAATCTAAATATTAGTTTATTTTTAGATTATATATGTAACGAGTGTTTCCATCTTGAGTAAAGAATCTAGAGTATTGGATGACCTGATTTAGCTATAAGCTAGCTGGTATTTTCCAGCTTCTTAATAGTCCGGAAGCTTCTGCTAGCTGCCGCGAGAAATACTGTAAGAGATACGTACCTGGACCCGTGTGGACCGCTGCACGGTCGCGCGCCCGCGCGCCACGTAGAGCGTTATACGTTCTCTATCTGGTGCTAATCCGGTGGGCGCGCGGGCCTCGCCACGCGCGACGGACGATGACCATTGCATGAGACCTGGGCATTCGGGCGGTGCGACGCGACAGGACACAAGACGCTTCGACCATTTCGTCGCAATTATATTGATTAGCACGGTCAGTCACGTTGCTTTCAGTTGTTAAGGCTAGCTAGACGGGTACGTAGGGCAAGGCTAGGGATTACTACTGACCCGGCCTTTACGCGTGCAAGACCGGCCGGCGGCCGCGGGCAGCAGCACAAATCTAAGGCCATATCATCCCGCTCCGGTCGCTTGCCCTGCCGCTTCCCTGTTGACAGCGAGCTCGATCGCGTAAGCTGGGTGCCTGTGGGCGTCCGTTTCGTACGTGGCGTGGCCAATCCGGCGGGGCAGCGGCGCCATGTGATTATATTAAACCTTAACAGTGATTGCATCAGCTGGCGACGAGATCGGGGCCAGTTTGGTTGTCCGCGTGCGCCCTGGGCCCTGGCTCGCATGATATATGCATTTTCTATATGTTTGGTTGTGTGTTTCGGCCAGGCTATGCGAATGCAAAAACAATCGCCAAGCCAAGTATAAGGGAAACTCGAAAACATTCCTTCTCTCCACAGCCTGGCCCGGTTGATCTAGGTGCGGAGCGCTGAGGCTTGCAAGCTCTCTTGCTCGCCGTGTCTCTGCCTTCCACGAATTTACAAAAAAATGCCTCTAATAAATGATTTCTAGGTATTTATAAAAACTGTTTTCTAGAGAACATTTTAAAAGCCACCCTACAGATAATGTCATATGGCCATCTAGATTCGAGGGTCTCTTATAAATTTGTAGTTCCTTGTCCGTCTTCTTAGAGAGCGGTAAACGTCTCAGGACACATTCGCACCGAGACAAATTTGCACCGAGCCTCCCATGGGATAAAAAACCGTTCTGAGGACGGTTTCTGTTGCCTCGCTCCTAATATGGTGGCTTTGTTCGAACCTTATAAATGAGTAATTGGTGGTCGAAAAAATTCATTTAACTCGAACAAAATTCATTAAAAATAGAAAAGCGAGGAGTTGTCTACATATGTAATCGACGAAGCACTTCTGGATTGCGTTCTCACCTAGTGCATTTGTTCACGTAATTTGTAGAGGGCGGTCACGCTAGGCCAGTTAGTCTGAGCCCATAGAATGCAAAGGTGCAATATACTTAGTAATATATAACAGCACAGCGTATAGCTATTATTCTTTGGGATGTCTGAACCTAAGTAAAACTTGTGTCTTGTGTTTATGAAAGTTTTTAACCTGCTACCGAACATTGAGTTATCCTGGAAATTTCTGTTGACATAGAACTTTGAAAAGTTTTATCCTATTTCTATATTTTTATATTTTTACATGAAAAAGTATATAAACCAAACCCTGTTAAAAATTCAACGAGTCCATGGACACCCTAACGAGTCCATGGACACCCTAACCTTTGAAACCAGACATCTAACACCACCCCCCCACCCCCTCCCCCCTACAAAGTGGTTTTGTCTAATTTGCATGCATGTTTGATGATTTAGCTCGGGTGCTAAATGGACTCAGAGTCAATTTTTTAGGGTTAAATGGAGATGCACTTCTTTTCTACACTTTTTATATCATATATTCCAAAAGAGCCTTTGGATAAATGAGAAACAAACACCACCGACACAACAGCTCTTTGCGACGGTGACGATCACCACCTGCAATACTTCGAGCTAATTAGTTTGGGAACTATTTAATTAGGTGTCAATATTGTGACGTCCATGACATAAAACAGGGGCAAGTCAATATATAGGAGGAAAAGAGATAAACGAAAGAATATAATATTTAACCACTGAAGGGTTATTTGGATCAAACGGAAAAATAGTAGGTTTAATGTCTGGTTTAATAGTTCAGGGTGCTAGATAGAGTCGGAGGTAGAGTTAAGGAATTTGAACTTTCTGAAATAATTTATAATATAATATCTATTTGACATTAAACATGATACAGTGTCAAATGGGCAACATGGTGTTACCAATGCTGACAAACATAATAGATTAGTTGATGAAAAAAACAGTTGCAGCTCCATTAGGTAATTTGCGCAGCAAAACAAGTACGAAAAAATCAGACAAAAGGCAGACAGATATTTCCATCAAACAACTAGGGATGCTCTGTATTTTATACACTTGGACTATAAGCACGCATTCAGTTCTGTACTTCAAAATAAAAGAAAATATCCCATATTTGGGCAAGAAAATCCATCGTGAAAAGATCTGATACAAATGCTATGCTCCAAGATAGATTTAAGAAAAATGAAAACAAAACCAAGAGGGGAGCAAACAAATTACAGCGCAATAAAGTCACAACAGTAATTCTATTAAGTTAAATGTGAACTGTTAGTAAACATTGAAGGCTTACACCTCTTGCTAATGATGTAAAACTGTGAACCATGGCAAACACAGCAAGAAAATTCTGCCCGTCTAACTTATATCAACGTCACCCCCAGAGCTGGCTGAATCCCCATCGCTGCCATCACTATCACTGCTGCTGCTCCCACTACCGCTTCCACTTCCACTGCTGCTATCGCTGCTGCTGCTCTCGCTAGAACTAGAGGTGTCCTGCTGCCCTTCTGCATTGACTTGAGCTCGCAGGGCCTCAGCGGCATTGAGTCCCTCGTCAGCCTCATCATTAACATCGACATCAGCAATTTCATCATCAATGTCAAGCTGATTTGGTACGTTGATGTCAAAACCAAGAACAGAAGCCCCTTGTCCTGAGGCCATGTTATTCGGTGAGCCATTGTCGTCATCACCAAGTATGTCTAGGTTCTCTTCTTGGTCATTTGGATCAGGTGAACAGGAAAATGGATTTGTGGTAACAGGTTGGTACATAGTGCTCCTGTTATTGTTTCTCAGGCCTGCAATTGACGAGCTAGAAATGAGTACAAATGATAAACCTTAACCAAGAAAATATTGCCCGTAATTCAGACAATATCGACAGTCTTTAGCAATCCTTTTAGATATTTTATAAATTAATCACGCTTCTCAAATGGGAAGTAAGGCATGGAAGAGAACAATATTCAGTACCCTTTAGTCTGTAAGCTACCTTTTTCATCTTTGAAACAAATTACAAAATGTATGCCTTTAAGTTGTAGAATTTCTACAAGTGTGTTTCTTGGCATGGGTCAGAATGGCAAGTAGAACAAGGTCAAACTATGTTTGCATCTATGCCAAAAGGAAGTGGAACAAGGTCAAACTATTTTTGCAATTATGCCATCAAGTGTGAGTGTGTGACAAGATCATCTGATGTTACAATGACAACTTCAAGAACTGCAAACTACCACAGCAACATCCAAGACTCAAACATTGAACTTTTCCCTTTTAGTGTCTACCCTACAGGGGGATAGGGCACACAACCCTTGCCTTTGTTTTTTTAGCTAAAACTATGTAAAATGCATTCACCGTCTCTACTATCAATTATCAAAGCAAATTAAGAAACTAAATGATCCTCATGAAAATAAGAATGTGCTGAGCAATAAAAGGTGAACTATGGGGATCACATTACCTGGATTTTCAGGCTCACCAATGTCAATGCGCTCAACCTCAACCTGTAGAATGTTTATCAAAGGTCAGAACAATGATTAAAATAGAAGATTTTCTTGAAACATCAAGTAGTAAACTGCAAACATGATATCACAAAGGTTGACCAAGATCCCACAGGGTGCATAGCATATTAATATTATTGTCAGCTACTCAGCTGACAAATTTAGTTACGAATTTAGAACAATTGATTTTTTTCAGGAATCTAGCCTCAACATGTATAACCTGGAATAAATTAGAAATAATATGAGAAGCTTCTGAATGAACCAAAAGGAAGATCCTTGTAGGCTTGTATATTGAGACGGTCAGTCAAAAATACAACGAATTTATGGGCCTACACCCAAGTTTCAGAAAGTGTCAACTTCATGTTAAGTACAGATTGGTACAAGAATGCATCTCCCATCCAAATCAAATGTTCATAGTTTGAATCTCTACTTTAAGGCTTTAAGCTCACTAAAAAACTGAAAATCACTGTTGATACCAAAAATAGAGCAGCAGATTCAATGGTACAGTTGCATGACAACAAACTAACAAACTTATGAAGAATGAATTTGTGGTAATGCCAACAAATTTCCACATCCAATTATAACATTTGTATTGACCAGGTGATGACCATAACAAAATCCCCATCAGCGACATGGGTTGTATTTAGCTTTCTTAGATAAAAATAAAAATAATTGATATGATAGGAAAAGAATCCCTGGTGCCCAGTCCAATTGCCATCCAATCCAAAGTTAATTAGGGTTTATGGTGTTATATTTCTAGTTCAGAAAGTTGAGGGTGAAAAATAACTGAATTTGTAGTTCAGGGTGAAAAATGGACTTCAACCAAAGTTCCAAGGTCAAAAATGGACTTTACCCTAGTTGAAATATCCCTTGTTTGGCCTTCTGAAATACAAATTGATGAATGATAAAAATCAATAACATTTACTTTTCAATTAGATGTTTGAAGACTATTGTTTTTTGTATACCACCAATAACCTACAAAGGTACCATAAATTTCAAAGATTAATCACTTTACTCTAGAATAAATATAACATAATCATGTGGATGTTTGAGGATTTGAAGATTGGTTCTTGATAACAAAAATCTCTTGGCAAATACATTATGTGCTTTAGCGTTTAGCGGCGTAAACAGTACACATATATTATTATATTGTATCATACCTGTTGGTCAACGTTATCTACTTTTTCTCTTATGCCTCAATCTAATGGTGAATAATAACAAATTATAGAACGATAAACCAAAATTTATCTAGGGCATCTAAATGGCTGATAGAACTAACTTACAGGAACAGAGTGTACAGCAGGTTTACTCATGGCCGTTGACTTTCCAACTTTCAATAATGGAGGGGAATGAGATTCACCCATTCCAGTAGTAACTGCCGAAGAGGCTGCTGCAGACTCTCCTGGAACACGGACGTGCCTTAATCTCTTGACAGCCCTATGCAACCGCTCCAGGCGAAAGTTCTCACCATCAAAAAACAAGACACCATCATTATCCTTGTACTCTTCTTGGCTTCCCTCAAATGTGACCTTTGGCTTGCCAGGCTGATTATTGTGGAATTCCACAGTAACTCTGTTATCTTTGGTCTTCTGCAGAGACCCAGCTTGAGTCTTATCAATTGATGCTGGCTTAAATTCATCTGTGAACTCAAACATAAGAAAATGGTTCAACACACAACCTAATATGTATTCATAACATAAAAGAATAAGGATAAACATATTACATATATTTGTGTGCCTTTCTGGCAACAAAAGGTTATTTTGAACTCCTTAATCCAAAAATGGACCGTCACATAGAACGAAAGCTAGAAAGCAACCAATGAAATGATACTTGCACCAGACTTTCAGTGAAGCAATATGGTCAAGTTCATCATCAAAGAGTACCAAGGACTTCGTTGTTATGGCATCTATATATCGTCGCTGTAGTGATGTGGCATTTTTTTGCATCTTGACATGTGGATGCCATGGCGTATGTGTGTGTGTGGCATCTGCCATATCGGCGTGGAGTTCCCGTGGCGCAAAATGGCATCCTATGGCGGTCACAAGTGATGTGGCCGGCACCAGAGGGGGGTTAGGGTGAACCATGAAATGCGTACCTCTAATCCCAACTGACCCGTGATGAGCCCAAGCGACCTAGCATGCCCGAGTGACATATCAAGCCCTAGCTGTCACCGCACGTGCCAAAGGAGGTGAGGAGAAACCACCGCCACCACAGGATCTGCTAGTTCTTGGGATCAAGCCGTCGTCCCTGCCACCAGATCCAAATGTGTGGGCCAAAGATAGCCGTCACCGCCACCAGACCCAAACGTGTGGGAAAGAGATGCCATCACCACCACCGGCATTGGATGACTTTTGATAGAGGAGCAAGGATGTTATGGTGGTGTGGTGAAGCATGGTTGCACACCACCTTCACACCTTTACATTGCCTACGGTGCGCAGCATGGCGACACCATAGACACATTAGCGTGGCGAATAGTCAGATACACTAGGATATGTAAAACATTCAGCAAGCCAGATGGTGTAAAACATTCAGAAAACTAGATAATGTAACTAACATACTAGTAATGTCATGTCCGGAGATCAATTAATGAGAAAATTAATGGGCAAAGGGTGCAACTTTATGAAGCAATTACAGAGATGTGTGAGAAGCGAGAGCGACACACAAAGTGAAGCACAACAATGTTACGATAGGGTAGCATGAGCAGTCGAAGGGGATCCAGGTCTGGTGGGGATCGAAAGGCTCACAGAAGTCAAGTGCGTGGCTAACCGAAGGCGGCGGTGGCTCCTTCGGTCTAGGCATCAGCGATTGCTGTTTGGATACGACATCGGTGACAGACAGATCCGGTGGGTGAGGAGTCATGGTATGAACCATGAGGTGATGAGTGCTTGTCAACCGGGTGATGAAGATTGCACGATGAGGATGAAGGAGAAGAGGAGGAGATGACTCGACCGCGACGGAGCTGTCACG
>KE372323.1:490181-502972 GCA_000418225.1 Zizania latifolia
ATATATATGTACATAGATCTCTACACAAAGCAATATATATGAATTAGACCATGCATAGTTTAGTAACGGGTGGCAATATTTGTCCGTCACTAAAGGGGGGCCTATCGGTTCACCTGTTTTGGCCGTTTTGTGACGGGTCGTAATGTCACCCGTCACTAAAGGTTTCGTTAGTAACAGGTGATTATTGTAACCCATCACTAATATTATGGTTATTTTAAAAATAATAATTATTTTTAGGCAGCATCCTGAATCAAAGCCAGGATTTGGCAGCCAACATATCCAACATTCCAAAGTACATCACAAACAATTCATCACAGAACACAGATAATTCATCACAGAAGATTCATAACCAAATTAATATCATATATATTAACTTCTAACTCGTTATCTTGAAGAAATTGCATGGCTAAAATAAAGTTCCATAAGAGCATTCCCTAACTTCTAACTTCCACTAGGGCATTCCCTAAGAGTGATATCAAGAGCTTAAATAATGTCCTGCAGAGATTCTCTCTGTCTACCCGCCATGAATTGTTTAAGGCTGTACATGTCTAGTTTTGCAGCCTCTTCTCTTTTATGGTCACCCTATACTCCTTCTCCCTGAAGAAAAAAGAATCAGTATAATATGTACAATGGTTATCAGTGTAGAAAGGAAGATGGAAAGAAAGGCATCATACCCTAAGTTTACACCACATACATCACAACCTCAATTGCACCATTGTTGATGTTGAAATGGAATGCGCATACTATGTCAACTTATAACGTGTTATCTTAAAGAAATTGGCTAAAATCAGTAGTTAGGTAGCACCGTCCATCTATGGATTTATGCACCGCAATTGAGACTGCCTCAGTACTTGCTACTACCACTTAAATCTCGGTGGTCTGCTAGTGTAGGTGAGGTGTGATGTACTTCTCACAATACTGTCTTGAAAAGTACTATTACAATAAAATTTGTACAAAGCTAGTTAGATAAGGCCAAGTGTATATATGTAGTTATTTGCTTTTCTGACATATGCAAAGAGTTTACCACCGACTTCTTATTGATGATCGAGTTATTTATTATGTAGACATATAACTAGGTCACAGAGGATAAACCTGCCGAGATGTTTTACAGGAGAGCCTTCCTTGCTGAAGTTACATCTATTGGATTGCCAAAATAACAGATGTCCTTTAGTTGGTCTATTTGGTTGGTGTCGACCTCCCTGGCTATTTGCTTCCTCTTTTTCTTCACAGTATTGCTAGGACCCTCACCTGCCATTATAAAAAATCAATTTAAGTATATAAACAAAATATGCATTCTAGTACGTAATGTGAGTTTGCTATACATACTGCTATCACTGTCCTCTACTTTTATGGCTCCTGCGATCTTCTCATCGCTAAAATTATTAAAAACAGTAGCCATACAAGACTTTTGTGGTCCCATTGTTAGTTCCACATAGTCCCCTTCTATGGAGGTAAAACCTGCCTCCATAGCTCGCAACCTCAACCATATTGGTGCACCCATCTCTTGTACATATCTTAAGGGTGTCACCATATTGAATGTTATGGTTCTCGGCAAATCTTTTTGTTAGAAACTACAACAGTGAGATAATATCGCATCAGTTTGTTAGTTTTGTTACCACATGAATAGAATATGCAATGTACAATAATAAACCTGGTGACGCCCTTAGACATAATGACGGATTCTTAGGAGGCAAGACTGAGGAACATAAATTGATACCTATATTATTGGTATGGATTAGTACAACTAAACGTTGCACTTATAGTATGGGATAGAAAAAAAGTAAAATAATACTGTCTCATGGTATCACCTAACGCTGGAAGCACGATGTCTAGCGGAAGTGCCCTATTTATCACTTGGGAGGCTTGCCATATCCCTAATTCATGTTATATTTAATAACAATGAAAAAGTACAATAATAGTTGTGTAAACCAAAAGAATGCATCAACAAGCTTGTCAAAACAAAAAAGAGCCTAAATATCACACACACATCCTCATACTAATAGCCTTCTCTTCATTGAGCTATTCACAAAGCAACATATTCACAAAGCAATATATATATTCACAAAGCAACAAACCTTAGCCTCCATGGAGGAGTAGGAGTAGGAGGAGGTTGAGGAGGACCTTAGGAGGAAGATGCACGAGACGAGGCGGTGGCGAGGAGGGTCGATGATAGAAGAGGATACCGACGGAGGATGCCATGACAGGACAGAGACCGACGGAGGAGGCAACAATGGGATAAAGGCCATGACGGTGGAGGAGAACAATGGCGGAACGCGTGGACCACGATGGCGGAACGACGGCGGGGGAGAAAGTGTGGCCGCTAGGGTTTAGTGTTCTATGTGATATAAAAACGTTCTGTTGGTGCCCGTCTATTTATACACATCAGTAGTGATGGGCGATAGTTTCCGCCCATCACTAATGATCTAGCCATTAGTGACAGGTGGAAACTACCACCTGTCGCTGGATCAGTAGTGACGAACAATAGTTGCCACCCATCACGTATTCTTTGACCCATTAGTGACGGGTGATAATTCGACCCGTCACTAATGGGGGTGCCCCCTATTTAGTGACGGGCCACATGATGACCCGTCACTAATAAGACAACATCACTGACGCGTCAAAAATGGTTCATCACTAAAAGTGTATTAGTGACGCACATCATTTATCTGTCAGTAAAGCTCTATCACTAAAGACTATTTTTGTGATAGTGATTTCTTAAAAGTCTAGCCTTGTGTTTAGTATATCTTTTGTTTTGCTAGGCATGTCTAGTAAGGTACTGTTGATGCCAAAATCACACTGGAATTTTTGCACTTTCACACTCGAAGGCCTGGGAGAGTGTGCTTAGCTCCAGTGCAGGTCCTAATTAACCCAGAGGTGTACAGAGTGTGCCAGTCAATTTGACCATACAATTGACAAGGAAATAAATGTACGATGTCCTAACACTATCGGAGATAGCCTATTGGCATCGGCTTCGATAGCACTTATAAAAACTACGATGCATCGTGTAAAGCGTATAAAATATAACAAACTCCGACAATCATCTCAGGTACTGGTGTCCTGCCATGTCAATCTCTATAGTTTGAACTAAATCAATGCAGCGTAAAGATATCGTATCAGAACCAACATGAATGAAACCGAACCGATCCATCAGATAATAGATAACCCATCAGCTAAGACTCCGATGAACGTCGTGCTGATAGATTAGATCAAACCAACTCGTGCGTGTTTCTCCCAATACCATGGATTGGACTCAACTGAGACAACATCATGTTTACGATCAGCATACAATCTAATTTGAAACAACCTACTAACTCGACGTGATTGGCAAACGCATGAATTCAAGCAACAAAGCACATTATGAAAAAGCAAACCAATGCGTTCAACCGATAACTAGCAGACCTAGTCAATCTAATCACAGTATCAAACTCAACCGAGAAAGCCATGAATAGACTAATTAGTCTACCAAGTAGGCTATCCCCTTTATGATGAGAGATCGGACCCAATCGATGCAGCCTGATCATGGTGGGGAATCGCCCTAATGCTACATACCTAATGTTGGTGATACGCCAAAGGGTTGATTGATTGGTTGTATGAACTCCTTTAAAATGGCTCCGGGCTTACCTATTTATAGCCGGGTAGACACGCTATCTGTGGATAACACTGAATCCTAACTAACTCTAATTATTCACTAACTAAACGATAAACACCACGAAGCATCAGCCCACATCATGCGCAGCCCGTCTTCGTCCATTAAGCTTCTATCAGTGGCTCATCCGCCCAGCCACTTGGTTTATCATGCCGATGGTGCACTGGTCTAAATTCTGGTGTCAACACATACCCCCTGAGTTCGGAATGCGAAACATCATGTTTCAAAATCTTTCCTCGAGAACTCAATCGTCAGATCACCGAGCGGATATAAAAGCTTGCCCGATAAGCCTCCTCCAAGCTCGGTCACCTTTGCCATACACTAGCATCTTTTCTCCTTTTGTTCTACCATAGCTTCTAATGACCAGTATTCGCCGCTGAACAAGAAGTTGAAGATGAGCTCTTCTCAACCCACTACATCTGGCGATCATGATCTGGTTCGTCTTCCACGGCTTACTTGATTCCATTTGCACATTTCATTCTTGTTCTTAAATTCCAAGTTCCTACTGAACTAAACTCCAACTTGCCAATCTCTTCACATTCTGGGAAATCAAATGTTCCAACTCAACCGGTCAGCGCCGATAGTAATCATGACCCGAATTGGCCCCAAAATGAGTAGTTGCTTAACTTTTATTCTGATGAGAACAATAGCTTTGAAGACTCCCTACTAGCCATAAGTTCCTCGACCACATGCTGATTCTATTAGGTAATCTCTATCTTTATTGTTTACAACTTTCTATGAATCCATTGGCTCATCTTCTATTCTCCTTAGGAATCCTAGTCGTTGGATAGAGCTTTTCTCTCCAGAGAACCTATACAAAGTGACCTATTGGCTCTACTCGACCACCTTCACCATCTGATCGGCCTCTTTTTCTAAGACATCAAGGTGGCCCGAGCCTGACTCTAGTCTATAGCCGATCAGCTCCCCGAGGATTTAGCCGATAGTCTTTTCTGGGCCTTCTCCTGAGATCATCAATCGGCCTATCACAATGCGTACTCTAGCCTTGCTGATCACGCGATGCAAAAGGTCCATCGCCAAAGTTTTGACTCAGTCGATGCCGAGGTGCGTGCTGTCGAAAATCACCTCCAATTCCTGCTTAAGCTGCCTGATCAAGATCAAGCATACCTGGATCGGCTCAAAGTAGAGGAAGACCATATCCTTCAGAAGATAAGTTTTTGGACTGACAGACTAAATAAGCTCTATAATTATATGGTGACTCGGCAAAAATTTTTGGACGACCTGTCGATCAAGATCTAGTTCAAGAAAGTCAATCTCATCAATCTGAACGAGGAACGCTCCCAGAAGCAACAGGTTCTCTGGGCGATCGACGGAAGCGATGAGGATACCACTGATACGATTGTGCACATCAAGAGGACCCAAGCTGATATAGCTTCTGCCTTAGAACATTTCCTTAATACCTTGTAATCACTGTGATCGGGTCTTGTAATCATCTTTTCTGTAAATGATATAATATCCTTCGAAAGACTTGTCTCTTGTGAATTTATTTCATCGGCAATCACTTCCTTTCTTTCTGCCGATGAGTCCTTGAAACTTGCATAAGAACTTTTAAACCACTTGGCCGAAAGAATGCTTTGATTGGCCTATCAGCATTTTCGAAATTTTGAAATCTCAAAAATTTTGAGTTTAAAACCTTCTGGCCAATTTTGAGTTTAGAACCTTCTAGCCATCCGGTAGGAAATCTTCGGGTCCATTGGCTTCGAACAGGCACGATGCTCCTCGAGTCAGTGTCGTTGATGAATTTTGACTGACACACATAAATAGGCACGTGCCGGTTGTGGTGCATCTATAACGGTGAGCCGCATGCCCCCTGAGTTCAGGACATGTGAAGGCACGTTTTGAATTCCTCTTGGAACCTCGTGTCGCTTTAGCTTTGCATTGGGAACTCAACCGGCGCTATTCTCTTGTTATAAAGCCTGTAACCTTTTCCTTCCGCTGCAAGCTTCCAAACTCTCTCTCCTCTAGCAGAACCTCTTGAGTTCCCCATCGCCGCCGGTTTAGCTCCACCACCATTTGTGTTCCTGGTCTTACCTGGACGTTCGACGTCATTTGCCGCCACCATCGATGGCTTCTTCATCATGTACCCCTGTCATGGTTTTGAATGACGGCACCCCCAAGGTACCTTTTTCTTGCTCCTTCATAATCTGACTGAGCACTGTAGATCATTCCTCTTCTTGCTCCTATAGAACGCTAGGAACCAATTGTTGATCCCGCTAGATGCAAGTTTGTCCACGTACTGGTTAGGGCCCTCTAGCGAAGCCAATTCGGCCGAGTTGATTAATTGCAAAACTGATTGCATTCTGTTTCACGTTGCTTCCTGGGATTTGTCTGATTGGGATAATAGGTTCAATGCCTGGCCCAACATGGTTCCTAGATGGAGGGATTAGTATCTACCAGTATTGGCCGTTCACCGTGTGTACTGGGATGAGATGAGAATTGGTCACTATATTGGTTGGTTGCTGGCCGATCCGCAAGTAGACTATTCACTGTTGGTATCAGCGTACTTCTTCTGGTCCGACGCTCTGAATGCCTTCATTTTTTGGCCACGGGATAATGAGACCTACACTCCTTGACATAGTGATGCTGACTGGTATTGACATCGTAGAGATTAATTATGATGTCGATTTTTGGATCAAGACTTTGCATCGTCTTTAAGCCAGTGGTTTCAGCAATAGGAAGAGATACATTGAGCACCATAACTAGAAGTCTGACACTGTCAGCCCGAGAGAGCACGTCGCTTTTCTCAATATGTGGCTAGCGCACTTTTTCTTTTGTGACTCCTCATACGGCCCCTTTGAGGATTACCAGTACCTTGCCAAGCGCCTAGTCAATCATAACAAGCTGTCGATTGGCCATATTCTTCTTGGATCCACCTTCTGTATGCTGCATCAGATCATGGAGAAACTCTTGTGAGGAAGTCCATTGATTGGATCGATGGGCCTTGGTGGTTCGTGCAGATGTGGCTAAACCTATACATCTGCGAGGCTGTTACCCATCCTCACTTGCTCAACCTCCGCTTTCCTGGGGATTATCGTGAAGATGAACAACCTCACACCCGCCGATGCACATCTTTTAGAGAGGTGATAGCCATGTTTGAAGGCTCTCCCTTATCAGCCGATGGAGTAGGTGAGTTCTTTAGGCTATTTTACCTAGGCATCATGAAATCCGTCCAGGTGTGGTTTGTCTACTTCTATACTGATGACTTTGAAGATCTGAGTTATTTTTGGTCGTCGGAGATTAGGCTAGATAAATCTTCTACCACCGCTTTCTTTGCTGCCATCCAGCCTAGACTAATCCCTATTAGCCTTCCTCAGGGACCATCAGAACCATCCTTCAAGTTTTACCATCCGACGGTGTAATCCCGCCAGTTTGGTCTCGGTCAAATGCCGATGAATCTTTTCTTCGTTGGCAAGATTAAAGCTGGGGGCAGTATTTGGTTGTTGGAGCACCGATATGTTAAGACCCTACTACCTGACCTTGCTTTTCATAAGTTGGAAAGCTTTGCTCCCTGCACTGATGTCTTAGTCACTTTTAAGCGGTTTTGGAGTGAATGGCGGCTTCATCTCTTCAACCTCCTTTCATCTGTCATCTGCTCCCGCTTCTATCCCATCTTCCTTGGGGCCGATGAGGTATCGGCTTTATCCTCTGCTGAATCTTATTGATTCAACTGTATTATAAGTACTGAAGTGCTGCATGTTCTTTCTTGTAGGACACCTGCCCGGCCATGCTGATGCGGAGCCAGAGCGGGAGGCCGATCCGATATGCCTTGCTGTTGGACAATCCCAACTTGGGATGTGACGCGCGAACCCTGATGGCCTTATGGAATGCTGCCCCATCGATCACTGTGCCGCCTGCTCGTAGAGGGGTGAAAAAACACAGGGCACCTAAGGCACCGGGGAGCATTGCTCCGCCACCTAAGAAGGTTGCCATGGTCCCTCCCCGGTCGAAGCAATCAGCTCCTCATGACCTGCCGATGCCAACAAGTTCTCCTATCACGGCATCGGCTACCACTCCATCAGTGACATCGGCATCTGTAAGTAGCTTGATTGTGGCTAACTGCCTTTGTTAGATCATGTGTATGATCATTGATAAGTGATGAACAAATTGGTTTGATGATTGAACAAACTGTTTTGATTGGTTTGAGTGGTCGAGCACATTGGTCGAGTTGTCGAGCACTCTTTTTTTGGCCACTCAACACTTAGCCTCGAGAGAATTCAGCACTCGAGATTTTGTATTGCACCTTGTAAATACTGTTATGCAATAAAGATTCATCTTCAAGCATCAAGGAGTGTGGTATCACGTTCTTTCTTCTTAATGTTCATCGGTTTGCATCATTTTTGCTTAATCTGTTATTTTATTTTTACTTGTGATTTAATTCGATTTGATTCATCCAAAACCTTACTAGGACATTAGGAAAGAGATCTGAAATGTTTCATTGGTCAATTCCTTGTATTTTAGGAGTAATAAAAGTTTTAATTTTCGGACCGGATCTGCTCTGTTTTACGCTGCTGCAAATCCGAAGGATCATAACTTTTGATTGGGAACTCAGATTTGAGTATAATCTCCTGGGAAAGTTTTATATTGAAGTCTATGTTCTTGTGTTAAAATTTCAAATCAATCCGAGTTATGGTTTGAAAGTTACGCTCATTTTACCGTTTCTTGGTCAGGCTGTTTTCAGCTCTTAGGAGTGCTCTCGGGAAATTTGCTGAGTTCTCGAGAAAACTCTCGGGAAATTTGAGAATTCCTCGAGAAATTTCCTGAGTCCTCGGGAATTCTAGTCTGGTTGGGGATTTTGCTGATTGGTCGGGAATTTGCTTTCTGATTTTGTTTTTGGTGTTATTTTTGGGGTACTACAACCATTCACCCCCCTCTGGTTGCCATGGTTAGCATATTTCGATCTTACAATTGATATCAGAGCTTGGTTTCTATTTTATTTTGATCTTAACCGATCTAAACAATCACCATGGTATCTGAGAGGTTTTCAACTAAGCCCTATATTTTTGATGGAATTGATTTTTAGTTTTGAAAAATAAAAATAGAGGCTTATATCATGTCACAGGGTTTTGACATATGGGAAAAAGTTTCTAAACCATATGATCCACGTTCTAATAATCAAGTTAATAACACTAACAATGTTGTTTTTAAAGCTAATTGCAAAGCTCAAAACTTGATTATCAATGGTGTTGGTTGTTCTGATTTTGATCATTTTGATCATTTTTCTTCTGTGCATGAAATGTGGAATAGTCTTTGTGCCTATCATCAAGGCTCTTCCACAATCAAGGAAGTGCGCAAAGACATGTACAAGAAAGAGTACATGAAATTTGAGATGAAACCAGGTGAGACCTTGGATGAGTACTTTATTCGCTTTAACAAAATTCTTAGCAATCTTCATTTAGTTGATTTTTCTTATGCTATTAATTATATTGATTCTAAAATTGTTAGACATTTGCTTAGTGGACTTCATATGTCGGTTTAAGAGATAAAAGTTACTTCAATTCAAGTGTCCGTGGATATGACTACTCTTACATTGGACACTCTTTATATGAAATTAAAAACTCATGAATTGAATGTATTTTCACGCAAGATCTCTCCTAAATCAATGGCTTTGATTTCTTCACCTTCTAATGAATCTTCTTCTTTTATATCATCTTCAAGTATTTCTTTATCAGCTTTAAATGCCGTGTCTGATGAACAATTTGAGCAGTTTGCAGAGGATGACTTGGCTTTACTTTCTAAAGTGACTAAAGCTTTGAACAATGTAAGAAACAGAAGAAGAGATGGTCCTGTTCGGTGTTTTGAATGTGGTGAGGCCAACCATATTCGTTCTAACTGTCCTAAGCTTTAGAAATCTACAAAGGAAGACAAGGAGGACAGCAAGCGCCCATCCAAAGAAGAAAAAATGAAGAACCGAAACTACAAGAAGATGGTGCATCAAGTCTTTGCCGCCCTCGATCAAGTTGATATAAGTGATGTGGACTCAATGAGCGATGGAAGTTAAGATGAAGGCAAAGGCAAAAAGAATGATCTCACTGGAATATGTCTTATGGCACGTGACATGGTAGGCTCAAGTGAGGATGAACTTTACAGTGACGAAAATGAGGTAAAACCTACTTATGATGATTTAGCTCGTGCTGTTATTTGTCTTGATACTAAACTGAGAAAATGCAATAAAAAAGCTAAGAAACATGAATTTATTATTGAATCACTCAATTCTAAAATTGATAGGCTTAAGTCTCTTATTCCTGATGATGATTCATGCAAATCATGTGATTCTTTACAATCTGAAATTATTGCATTAAGAGATGTTTATGCTTCTACTCTTCATAAACTCAATGATAAAATTATCAAGAATGAATCTTGCTTTGCTATTGGTACTACCATGCTTTCTCGAGTTGTCGATGAATTATTTGTTATGAAGAACTATTTGAAAAAGTTGAAAGTTGCTTTATATGCTAGTTCTTTAGTAAATGCTTTGTACTATAATAGATTCAAATAACTTAAGAATGTAAATAGCTCAACCATTATGAAGCATAATTTAACTTCTTGTTCAAACAGTTCATTGATTGAATTGAAACTGAAAGATGTTTATGGTAGAGTTGAACTTTTGCAAAATGACTTACTTACTCATGAGATGTTGTCTTGTTCAAACTATCTTAAACAAAAGAGCATTACTGATGTTTGTAAAAATCATGTTGCTTTGAGAAAAGAAGTTGATTATCTGCAAAGATCCTTGCAACATTTTTCAACTGGTAAAAAGAATCTCAACATGTTATTGGATATATCTAAAGTAAGCACAAATCATAGAGGACAAGGTTTTGATGCTCGTGCTTATTTTACTTCTCATCAACCTACTGTAATAAAGGTTATTCAAAGAGGTAAGATTGAGGTTAAACCAGAACCAAAGCAAATAATTTTTAAATCTACTGGAACCTTATCAAACTTAGCAACATCAAGTGCAACTACTTCTGCACCTAAAATAGTTAAACCAGTGAAGTATAATTGTACACATTGTGGAAAAGATGGACACTTTGTTCATTTCTAGTTTAGACTTGCAAGACAACAGAAAAAGAACAAGAAAAAATCATTTGCTAAATATAAGTGGCAACGATCATTTGTGGAATCTAGTATAGCTGTCGGGCCACAACATTTGAGGAAGTCAGGCTAATGGATGGTTCGATCGACAGCACCCTATTTTGGTAAGAGGTAAAAATGACACTAGTTTTACTCGAGGATTTTTGCCTGCTGGTGTTTCTGGTCGGGTGTCTCACTGCTGGATTCCAAAATTTCTTTTATCTAACCCAGTACTGAGACCTCAACATCTTGTGTGTAGGCCTCGAGAGTAAGGAGAACATATGGCTAGTAGACTCCGGATGTTCTTGTCATATGTCCGGTGACAAAAATTAGTTCTCCTCCCTTACACGTGCATCCCGGTTTGAATCAGAGACTTTTGGAAAGAGATCTGAAAAGTTTCATTTGTCAATTCCTCGTATTTTAGGAGTAATTAAGGTTTTAATTTTTGGATCGGATCTGCTCTGTTTTTACGTTGCTGTAAATCCTGAGGATCATAACTTTTGATTGGAAACTCAGATTTGAGATAAATCTCCAAGGAAAGTTTCATATTTAAGTCTAGTTTCTTGTGTTAAAATTTTAGATCAATCTAAGTTACGGTTTTAAAGTTATGCTCATTTTACTGTTCCTTAGTTAGGCCATTTTCAGCTCTCGGGAGTGCTCTAGGGAAATTTGCTGAGTCCTCGAGAAAGATCTCGGGAAATTCAAGAATTCCTCAGGAAATTTCTTGAGTCCTCGGGAATTCCAGTCTGGTCGAAGATTTTGCTGATTGGTCGGGAATTTGCTTTCTGATTTTGTTTTTGGTGTTATTTTTGGGGCGCTGCAATCATTCACCCCCTTCTAGTTGCCGTGGTTAGCGTATTTCGATCTTATAGCCTTGTTCTCATATCTCTATTGCTGACTCTATATCTCATCAGGCTATGGCTGCCATCATCGTTGCGGATGATCATCTAGTCATCATGGATCCCGTTGTGGGCGCGGTTGATTAGCCGACGGTGGGTCCAATGGTCGGCTCTCATTCTGCGTCGGTGGCCTCTGACCCATTGATTGATATTGCCACTGAGCTAGGAATTGCCGTCGCTTCTAGCGGCCCAAGATCTTCCTCCAGTGATCCTGTTCGGGCTGCCGCACCATCGACCGTTGCCGACCCCGCTAGGCTTCCATCGGTTAGACCATTATCTCTTTCTCCTGTATGTTTTGTCATTATGCTTATTGTGTTCTTCATACGCAGGATCTCGCTGATATGTTCCCTTTTGATATCGGGGAACTGGTCAGGGATGCTTCTATTGGCCAATCTGCCTCCACCGAAGTCGAGCCCATTTTTGATGAAGTCCGTGTGGTCCTGGTTGACATTCTGCAAAGTCTTTGGGAGCCAATCAGCGCGCTTGTAACTAACTTGGCGCCGATTAGAGCAAGACTCGCTGACATAGAGGATCGGCATCCCGTAGGTCTGATTGAGGATTTATCTCCGAGCCTATACTTTGAAGCCTTCCGGCCATGCTACCAGCATATTGAGTAGCAGTTGGCTGATCATGCCGAGCTGAGACGGAGGTGCCAGTATGGTCCAGCTGATCAGGATGTCATTTTGGCTATGATCACAACTCTGATCCAATGTAGGATCGAAACTAGCGACCAGAGGGGGGTGAATGGGCGCAATCAAAAAATACAGCGGATAAACAAAAACTTCTAAAAACTTCCTCAAGCCCAAGTATCCGACTTGCAAGTGACTCAATGAGATTCAGCACAAGACTGTGCAATAATAGTCACACCGGGCAAGTCGATACAAAAAATCTACCAAAAACTCACTTGAACACAGCAACTGCAGATGAACTCAAGTATCGATCAATATGCATCTATGAGGAGCACAAGCGTTCTCATGTGAAAAAGAGACTCGCACAAAACACACTCATGCAAATGATCGAGTATCAGCACATATTTCTCAGAACTTCTTAGGCACATAAACAAGTACTAGACATGTACAAGAACACATGGATAAACTTTTGTATAGCAATCTGAACAACGAGTGCATGTGAGCATTATATCAAACACATGTCAAGCA
>KE372323.1:521456-532164 GCA_000418225.1 Zizania latifolia
CGTCCATCCGTGTACCTGAGTCGCACGCGAACTCCATCACGGTCAAGTCTTCTCATCCTCTTCTTCATTCCCCGTTGACAATCACTCATCATCCCCATGGTACACACCATGGCTCCTCAACCATGTTGTGCTCAATCCCATACGCGACCGGCGGCAGGAGGGTTGTCATCGGTGGAGGTAAACTCAAAACGATGGGCGCCGATGACCTCTGTGGAAGGTAGACTAGTTCTTGAGACAATTCTTGAGCGATGGATCCATCCACCATTTTCTTGATCAGCCTATGTATAGTGTTTACTAATACGATGGACTGGTTGATAAGTGCATGATTAACTGCCTCGTTGACCGTGTCCTAGAATGATCTCAGGTTTTGTGGGCTCTGAATGCTCGATTCTCCTTGTAGAGATGGAATTGGGAGTTGGATCTTCTGAATCGGCCCGCGCCGAGTCATATTGATAGATTCCAGACATAGCTTCTAGAAATCTACAATGCTTTGCTGTAACTCTCTCCTCTACTCATCGAACAAAACGTCCATGGTGACCGGGATGATAACATTGTTGACTTCTTCAATCTCTTTCCTAGTCATGACACTGATGAAGAGGAAACATCTTAAACCTTGCGAAAGTGTCTCACCGGGCATGCCAAGAAAGCGTGTTGATGCAAAAATCGCACTAGGATTTCTGCACCTTCACACTCGAAGGCCTGCTTAGCTCTAGTGCAGGTCTTAAATAACCCAGAGCTGTACAGAGTGTACCAGTCAATTTGACCCTGCAATTGACAAGGAAACAAATGTGAGATGTCCTAACGCTATCGACGATAGCCTATCGATATCAGCTTCGATAGCACTTGTAAAAACTATGATGCATCGGGCAAAGCGTATAAAATATAACAAACTCCGACAATCGGCTCAGGTACTAGTATCCTACCGCGTCAATCTCTATAGTTCAAATTAAGTCGATGCAGCGTAAAGATATCGTATCAGAACCAACATGAATGAAACCGAACCGATCATGCTGTGATATTCCTTTTGATCCAAAGTAGAAGTAGCTCCCATTGGTGTAGAAATCGGCTTATAATTTTCCATGTCAAAACACCGAAGAAGATCCTTGGTGTACTTACTCTGATGAACAAAAGTGCCATCTTTTATTTGCTTGATTTGTAGTCCCAAAAAGTACATCAACTCGCCAATCATACTCATCTCAAACTCTCTGCACATAGTCTCAGAAAACTTAGAAACCAAAGAGTGAGATGAACAACCAAAGATAATATCATCCACATAAATCTATACAAAAAGTTGATCATTTCCTTGCTTGAAAAGAAACAAAGTTTTATCCATTTTTTCCATAGAAAAACTTTTTTCAAGCAGAAAAGTTTTCAACCTATCATACCATACTCTAGGTGTTTGTTTCAAACCATACAAAGCTTTAGACAACTTAAAAACATGATTCGAGAACTTTGGATTTTGAAAACCAGGTGGTTGCTTAACATAACTTTCTCATTAATAAAATCATTGAGAAAAGCATTTTTAACATCTATTTGATATAATCTAAAACCTTTAGATGCAGCAAAGGCTAAAAGGAGTCTAATGGCTTCAATTCTAGCAACAGGAGCAAAAGTTTCACCAAAAGCCACACCTTCCACCTGAGTAAATCCTTGAGCAACAAGCCTAGCTTTGTTTCTAACAATTAAACCATCCTTCTGTTTATTTCGAAAAACCCATTTAGTTCCAATGATGTTATGTCCTTGAGGAGGTTCAACCAAATTTCGGACTTTATTACGTTCAAAGCTTTCAACTTATTCACGTATGGCATTGATCCACGATTCATCAGTTAGAGCACGAGAAATATTTTTAGGTTTAAAAGAAGCAACAAAAGTAGAATGAGCACGAGAGTTGGGAGACGCAAACCTAGAACGAGTGATATGCTCATACAACGTTGAATGTGCATAGGAGTAGAAACATCTCGAGAAGTGTCTTGTAAAACATCTTCGCGGGACAATGTGATCTCTTGAGGACCATCCAAAGTTGTTGAGATTTCATCTCCTTATGGTCGGTATTGCTCCTCGACTACCTCTAGGTGCTGCTTAGACCTGACCCGAACGTTGGTCTGGCCGCTGGCCACGTCATCATTTTCATCATCACTTTCTTTAACGAAGATGCATTTATTGTCCCCCTGAATGTGTGCACCTATACCTATTACATCGGGTCCAGCACCAGGACTATCTCATCAAAACTTGACCAAAGTGCTCGACCACTCAAACCGATCAAAACCAAAGTGCTCAACACATATCAATATCAAACTAATTTGTTCATCATATATCAATGATCATACATATGATCTCACACGCGCGAGCCCCCGAGCGTGGGAATACTCGAGCGTGTTAGTCTTAGGATGCGCAAGGCCCTGTGCATGTGAGGTCTTGAGCGTGCAAGCCCCTAGCATGGGAGTCCTCAAGCGCACCAGTCCTCGAGCGCATTAGCCCCTGAGCATGCGAGGTCTCGGGCGCACAAGCCCCCAAGCGTGGGAGTCCTCGAGTAAGTGTGCCCCCAAACATGGGAGCCCTAGGGCGTGGGAGCTTTCAAGCGCATCAGTCGTCGAGCACCCATGCCCCCAGGTATGCGAGGTCTCGAGCGCGTGAGCCCCCGAATGCTTGGGTCCTCAGGCGCAGAAGGAATCCAAACGTTGTGGACTCCACCGGGCACCCATAAAGCTGCCTTTTAGTATTCTCCACCCGTAATTATTGCGTTACAGTTGACGGGACAGGCAGGCGTCTCTGCTTTGATGGGATTTTGCTAATGTTCGACCACCCATACGATGTGATGCGGCCAAACCATAGGATCATGTTGCATTCTTCTCGTAGCCGCTCGTTTTCGCCTTCTTCCTCCTTTGTCTTCTCCTCCACTAGCTCCCCGGCATCCAGGGCACCACTGCTTTTGCATCGTCTATCACCTGCTGAAGATCTGGAGCAGTCGGCGATCTCCCCTAAAGAGTAGCTTTCATAAAAAGTAGGAGTACACGATTAGTTTAAGTCTTTTGTAAAGGAACTTTATTTTTATGAATGAAATAATTCTTTTGCTTGACATGGAAATCTTTGTGTATCAAAGTTGTCAGCGTCCCGAGAAAACCTTGGGTTAGCCATATAGTACTCAATGTAGGGATCTAATGCAACGTACACGCTTATCGACATTAGGCAACACAAGTCCTCGAGAGCTTCGAGACTCTAGATTTTTTTAAGTCTGTAAGATCAAAATACGCTAACCATGGCAACCAGAGAGGGGTGAATGGTTGCAGTACCCCAAAACTAACACCAAAAACAAAATCAGAAAGCTCATTCCCGACCAATCTGCAAATTTCTCGAGGAGACTGAAATTCTGGAGGGTTTCTCGAATTTTCCGAGGGCTTTCTCGAGGACCATGGAATTTTCTCGAGGACTTTCCTGAGAGCACTCTCGAGAGCAGAAAATAGCCTGACCAAGGTATGGTAAAACGAGCGTGACTTTAAAACCATAACTCGGATTGATCTAAACTTTTAACACAAGAAACTAGACTTCAATACGAAACTTTCTTGGGAGATTTCACTCAAATCTGAGTTACCAATCAAAAGACATGATCCCCGAGAATTGCTGTAGCGTAAAAACAGAGCAGATCCAATGCAAAAATTAAAACCTTAATTACCCATAAAATACAAGGAATTAACCAATGAAACTTTTTAGATCTATTTCTCAATGTCCTAGAAAGGTTTTGGATGAATCAATTTTAATTAAATCGCAAGTAAAAGCGAAATCACAGAATAAGCCAAAACGATACAAACCGATGAACATTAAGAGAAAGAACGTGATACCATACTCCTTGATGCTTGAAAATGAATCTTTATTGCATAAGAGTGTTTATAAGGTGCAATCCAAAGCACCCCTCGTCAAATCATGAACAAAGCCCTAGATGGAGAGAAAAAGGTCAAACCCTAATTTTCTCTTCTTTTTTATTGTTTGTTCTTCTCTCCCCTTTAGTCTTTTTATAGTCCCTCATGGCTACCATCATGAGCCACGAAAATAATAACTTTTGGAATCCTAATCTAACTAGGAATCCATATTCCTTACGAATCCAACAAATTCTAACTCCTTTCGAATTTGCCTGCTTTTCATATATGCACACATCCCGCTTATGTCATATGGAAACCTCGTATCCTTTCCACATTCGTACACATCCCCACGTATGACATATAAAAACTTCTCTTTCCATATTTGCATGCATCCCCACGTATGCCATATAGAAACCTCATCTTCACATGCCGCATCCTCTAGCTCGAGCGTCCCGCATGACATCCTTGACCGTTCTGAGCCTCACCTCCACCCTGAGCCTAGCTCCGATCCCGTCATCGATCACGACTTGCCCTTAAGCAATGCTTGCACATGAACAAACCAAGAAACCCTTTCCGAGCATAAGTTCTTTCCAACTTGACTCAATCAGTCCAATCAATCATAACCAGAAACCCTTTCCTCGAGTACAAGTTCTTTCCAACTTGTCCCAATCATTCCAATCAATCATAAACATTATATATTTATTGAGTAACCAATTTAAAGCACATGATCCAACTCGAACATCAAAAATCCAAGTGATCCAAAATCCCGAGTGCTAAAATCTCTCGGGTGCTGAAAACTCTCGAGGGTTGAAATTCCTCGAAGGCTATTTCTCGAGGGCTGAATTTCTTCGAGAACAAAGTGTTAAGTGCCTGACAAGAGTGCTCGATAACTCATCCAAAGTGCTCGTCCACTCAAACCAATCAAAACCAATTCGATCAACACCAAACCAACTTGTTCATCATAAATCAATGATCATACACATGATCTCACAATCTCTCCCTTGATGAACACATTGGCAACACCATTAAAAAATCATTAAAAAGCTTGAAGAAATTTTTGATTTTCAAAAGCACAAGCACAAGCATTTCTTCCCCAAAGTTCTTTCAAAATCTCTCGAAAATTGATTTCATCAAAAACCAATTTTTTCTAATTTCTCCCCTTAAATATTTCTCCCCAAATTTAAATTCTTTCTCCCCCTTTGACAATGATTTCATCAAGTGAAACAAAAGATAGAAATTATCATGAGAACATTTTTTTAAATTTCTTGATTTGAGAGCTTTAAAGTGTACCTAAAGCAACCATGTGACAATGTTTGCAACACAAATGAAATAAATAGATCTACCAGCTGATAATCAAGTCCAAAAGCCTAAAGATGAAACTAAACCATAATTCTAAGTTCAAATCAGCACTAAGATTGAATAATTCAACGATTTATAATATTGGCTTTCACTAGGACCAATTCAAGAGAAATACCTCACACAATTCAGCCGCGTCCACAAAACCAAAACATCGCTTTTTATGCTCTTGAAAGTGCAATTCATTGTCATTGAAAATTTTAGATTTGATACATACAATTTTTGTATGAAATTTTCACAAGTGCCTATCTCAGTACAATGATCACTGATCCAGAGACAGATGGTGTCACCTGAGCTTCGGTCACATGACGTATTGTGAGGTTCTTGCACACATAAGCAGTCCCCATTTCAATGGTCTGGTCATCTATGATCATCTCTAATTTCATATCAAAGTGCAATGATAAGCAGTCTCGTGAGACGACCTAGGCAAAATGTTTTTTCATGAATGCAGAATTTTCTGTGCGTTTGCACACTTTCTTTTCTTTCTAAACTTTCTATGCTTTTGCATACTTTCTTTTCTTTTTGATTGTTTTGACATTGCATGAGCTATAGTACTATCATGGTAAGATAAACACAGCTAGAACGGGTGTAAGCATTTTCAACTCAAACTAGCCACTAGATCAGCACAACATATTTTTTTATCTTTCACTTGCATATTTATGAGTCATGCGTCATATCTCTCAAAAACTATGTCATAGGCTTATAAAAAGACTAAAAGACATGAAAGCAAGACCAGTGATCCATCAACTTCACAAGATATTGCTAGCAAGCACAAAGATTAACTGAAGGTAAAAATCAAAGCTCCATGTTTTCTTTTTTATTTTTTATTCAGAATGAAAACAATGCACAAAGATAAATATGGATGCATTACGATACAAATTAAAAAGCAAACTCCCCCTCAAAACAAACCCATTGGATAAACAATGCCCAATTCCCCTCGAAGAAAAGCAAAGCGAGAAGAATCGAAAGGTTTAGTGAAAATGTCTGCCAATTACAACTCAGTGTCAATGAAATGAAGCACAACTTCACCTTTCGCCACATGATCTAAGAAAATCATATCGAATATCAATATGCTTTGTTCTAAAATGTTGCACTGGGTTCTTAGCAATGTTTATAGCACTTGTGTTATCACAATAAAGTAGAACACGATCACAGTTCATTTCATAATCCTTGAGTGTAGAAATAAGCCAAAGAAATTGTTTTCAGCTTCAGCAGTGGATTGTGCAACAGAAGATTATTTTCTAGATGACCAAGCAACAAGTGATGTACCCAAGAAATGATATGTGCCGCTAGTACTCTTTCTATCAATTCTACAACCTCCAAAATCAGCATTAGAAAAAGCTCTTAAACTAACACTTGAGGAAGTAGAGTACCATTGGCCAAATTCTTGAGTAAACTTGAGATACTTGAGTATTCGCTTAACAGCTTGGCGATGTGAAGCTCGAGGAGAAGCTTGAAATCGAGCGCACAGACAAATAGAAAATTGAATGTCTGGCCTCGATGTAGTGAGATACAAAAGTGAGCCGATCATGCCGCGATATTCTTTTTGATCAACAAGCTCACCATCCACGTCAGGATCTAAAGTAGATGTAGCTCCCATTGGTATAGAAATTGGCATGCAATTTTCAATGTCAAAACATCGAAGAAGATCCTTGGTGTACTTACTCTGATGAACATAAGTGCCATCTTTTGTTTGCTTGATTTGTAGTCCCAAAAAGTACGTCAACTCGCCCATCATGCTCATCTCAAACTCTCTGCACATAGTCTCAGAAAACTTCGAAACCAAGGCGTGAGATGAACAACCAAAGATAATATCATCCACATAAATCTGAAAAAAAAAGTTGATCATTGCCTTGCTTGAAAAGAAATAAAGTTTTGTCCACTTTTTCCATAACAAAACCCTTCTCGAGTAGAAAAGATTTCAACCTATCATACCATGCTCGAGGAGCTTGTTTCAAACCATACAAAGCTTTGGACAACTTGAAAACATGGTTCGGGAACTTGGGATTTTCAAAACCAGGTGATTGTTTCACATAAATTTCCTCATTTATGAAACCATTGAGAAAAGCACTCTTAATATCCATTTGATACAATCTAAAACCTTTAGATGTAGCAAAGGCTAAAAGCAGTCTAATGGCTTCAATTCTAGCAATAGGAGTAAAAGTTTCACCGAAATCCAAACCTTCCACCTGAGTGAATCCTTAAGCAACAAGCATAGCTTTGTTTCTAACAATCACACCATCCTCATTCTGTTTATTTCAAAAAACCCATTTGGTTCCAATAATGTTATGTTTTTGAGGAGGTTCAACCAAATTCTAGACTTTATTGCGTTTAAAGTTTCTAAGTTCTTCATGCATGGCATTGATCCACGATTCATTAGTTAAAGCATGAGAAATATCTTTGGGTTTAAAAGAAGCAACAAATGCTGAATGAGCATGAGAGTCAGGAGACGCAAACCTGGAACGAGTGACACGCTCATAGAGATTACCGATTATTTGTTTAGGAGGATGTTGACGTTGAATGTGCAAAGGGGCAGAAACATCTCGAGAAGTGTCTTGTATAACTTCTTCGAGCGACGAAGTGATCTCTCGAGGAACATTCAAAGTTATCGAGACTTCATCTCCTTGTGGCCGGTATTGCTCCTCGACTGCCTCTAGGTGCTCATCGGGCCCGACCCAAACATTGGTCTGACAGCCAACCACATCAACATCTTCGTCATCACTTTCTTCAACAAAGATGCTCTTGTCCTTCCCGTGAATATGTGAACTTGTACCTGTAATATTGGGTCTAGTACCAGTACTAGCCTCATCAAAAGTGACTTCACAAGTCTCCACAATTTTGTTAGTTTCTAGCACAAGTACATGGTAGCCACAAGTATGAGCAGGGTAACCAAGAAAAATACCATCTTAAGATCTTGCTTCAAATTTATCTAAATTTCTAAATTTCAACACAAAGCATTTGCACCCAAAAACTCTCAAGTGAGAAACACTAGGTCTATGTCCAAAACGGAGCTCATAAGAAGTTTTGTGTAGCTTTGATCGTAAGAAAACTCTGTTTAAAATATAGCAAGCTACCGAAATTGCTTCAGCCCAAAACTTCCTAGGAGTTTGATGTTCATCAAGCATAGTCCTAGCCATCAAAACCAAAGTTCTATTCTTTCTTTCAATAACACCGTTCTATTGTGGAACTCTTGGTGAGGAAAACTGATGTTCAATGCCTTTTTTAGCACAAAAGTACTCAAAAGATGAATTCTTAAATTTAGTACCATTGTCACTTCGAATTGCTCTAAGTGCTCCCGGGAGTTCAACAGAAAGTCTAAGAACCAATTTTTGAAAAAGACCAAAAGCTTCATCCGTAGATACCATGAAGAAAACCCAAGAGTATCGAGAGAAATCATCGACAATAACAAGAACATACCACTTTCCCCCAACAGATTAAACTCGAGCTGGTCCAACAGTATCCATGTGCAAAAGTTAACCAGGTGCAGTTGTCATAACCAAGGTAAAAGGAGCATTTGAGCTAGAAACCATTTTGGCATGACGATAAGAAGAGCAAACCAAATCACTAACACCTTTAAGTTTCAGTAGGCCATGAACAAAATTCAAACCAATAACACGAGTGAGATGATCAAAACTAACATGGCCAAGTCTACGATACCAGAAGAACAAATCTTTAGAATCATTGGCAACTAGACATTTAATCTTCAAAGATGAAGGTGAATCAAAATCATCTTTAAAAACTCTTCCAAAACGTGAAATCTCAAACACAAAATCACCGGAGGCATCAAGAACTTTGCAACCAGTTTTTTAAAACACACCTCAAGATCCTCATCAATCATTTGTGATACAGAAAGCAAGTTATATTTTAGATTGTCAACTAAAGCTACATCTTTGAACATGAATTTGTCACTTACCTTGACTGTACATGTTGCAATGACGGCTCTAGTAGAAGCATCCTTAAAAGTCACTGATTCAGACTAGGATGCACGTGTGAGGGAGGAGAACCAATTTTTGTCACTAGACATATGGCGTGAACATCCGGAGTCTACTAGCCATATGTTCTCCTTCCTCGCTCTTGAGGCCTACACATGAGAAGATGTCGAGATCTCAGTACTGGGGTTAGTTAAAAGAAATTTTGGAATCCAGCACTGAGACACCCAACCGGAACCACCAGCAGGCAAAAATCCTCGAGCAAAACCAGTGTCACTTTTACCTCTTACCAAACAGGGTGCTGTTGATCAACCCATCGATTAAACCGAGGTCCGACCACTGGCCGAGGTTGGCTCGACCATTTCAAATGTTGTGGCCTGACTGCTCCACTAGTTTCCACGAATGACCGTTGCCACTTATGTTTAGTAAATGATTTTTCCATATTCTTTTTCTATTGTCTTGCAAATCTAAAACAGAACTGAACCAAGTGTCTATCTTTTCCTTGATATGTACAATTATACTTCACTGGTTTAGTTGTTTTAGATGCAGAAGCAATTACACATGATGTTGCTAAGTTTAACAAGGTTCTAGCAGATTTAAAAACTATTTGCTTTGGTTCTGGTTTAACCTCAATCTTACCTCTTTGAATAACCTTTATTGCAGTAGGTTGATAAGAAGTAAAATAAGCATGAGCGTCAAAACCTAATCCTCTATAATTTGTGCTTACTTTAGATGTATCCAATAACATGTTGAGGTTCTTGTTACCAGTTGAAAAGTGTTGCAACGATCTTTGCAGATAATCAACTTCTTTTGTCAAAGCAACATAATTTTTACAACTATCAGCAATGCTCTTTTGTTTGCGATAGTTTGAACAAGATAACGTCTCATGAGTAAGCACGTTATTTTGCAAAAGTTCAACTCTACCATAAGCATCTTCCAGTTTTAATTCAAGCAGTGAACAATTTGAACAAGAAGTTAAATCATGTTTCACAATGGTTGAGCTCTTTAGTTGTTTGAATTTGCTACAGTACAAAGCATTTACCAAAGAACTAGCATATAAAGCAACTTTTATCTTTTTCAGATAGTTCTTGGTAACAAAAAGTTCATCAACAACTCGAAAAAGTATGGTAGTACCAATAGCAAAACAAGATTAATTCTTAACAATTTTTTTATTGAGCTTATGAAGAGTAGAAGCATGAGCATTTCTTAATGCAATAATTTCATATTACAAAGAATCACATGATTTGCATAAATCATCATCAGGAATAAGAGACTTGAGCCTATCAATTTCAGAATTAAGTGATTCAACAGCAAGTATATGTTTATTAGCTTTCTTATTGCATTTTCTCAGTTTAGTATCAAGACGAACAACAGCACGAGCTAAATTATCATAAGTAGGTTTTACCTCATTTTTATCACTGTAAAGTTTATCCTCGCTGGAGCCCACTATGTCATGTGCCATGAGACATATTTCAGTCAGGTCATTCTTCTTGCCTTTGCCTTCATCTTCCCTTCCGTCGCTCATTGAGTCCACATCACTCATATCAACTTGATCGAGGGGGGGGGGGG
>KE372327.1:35308-58512 GCA_000418225.1 Zizania latifolia
GCTACTACCGCGCGTTGCCTCCCCGCGCGGCGTCCGGCGAGGACGCCGGCGGCGCTCAGGAGCCTGCGGCCCCGGCAGCCACCACCGCCACCGACGACGACTTCGAGGAGCGCGTCATGCGCATCAAGTCCCGCGTCGGACCAAAGAAGCGGGGCAGCGCCGCGGCGCGCAAGAAGAAGGCCGCCGCGCAGTCCAAGGCCGTGACGCTTCCGCCGGTGCCGCTGCGGGAGCCCCGGTCGTCCGTCGGCGTGCCCGTCGAGTTCGGGTTCAGCGCGTACAGCGAGCGGCTCAACGGCGCGCTCGCGGCGATCGGCCTGGCGGCGCTGCTGCTCGTGGAGCTCGGATCCGGGCAGGCACTGGTCAAGTACCACCAGCCGGCGACGCTGTTCCTGCAGGTGTACACGATCGTCGCGGCGGGCGCAGTGTTCGTGAAGTACGAAAAAGAGCTGATCAGCGTCTGGCCAGGACCGCCGGCGTCCAAGCCGCCGGCTACCGGCGAATGAATGGTTTTTTTTGTTTTTTGGTAGGGTGCATCCACTTTTTGTAATTTACCTACCTCCTTGAGTTACTGTACGGTATCGACAAACTGTGCTGTGAAATACTGAGATTCACTTAACCATGTGAGTAAAAAAGCTTTCTTAGTCATTCATTTTAATTCAAATGCGAGGAGAATCCAGAGGCTAGGCCTTAATCAGTGGTGGATCCAGACAGAAATTAAAGGGCCAGATGAATTAAGTGTGCCCAACCATACTTTTCTCGTGTTTAAACCTGTCGGTACCCAAATCACGACAAAAACATATGGGCTCAACAATACACAATAATATTTTACAACATAATATCATAAATTAAATAACAAGTACAACACACTTTAACTAAAACACAAATCCAATTAACCAACAAGATAGGCGAGTGAGTGGACGATGGTTAGGAGCTAATAGGTAGGTGGGATAACTAATAAGATACCCAATCTGGTGTGACCATGACAACGTGGCACAACATCATCACAACCCCAAGCTTGCTACCTTCAGGCATGACCTGAGCACTAAAAAAAGCTTAGAGTGAATGAACAGTTAACGCTAGCCTAAGCGCCAATGAGTTTTGAGGCCTTCGGGCAATCCTATCAATCGTGTATACATGATCAGGTTGCCTTGGTCTTGATGATAGGCCATTACAACCTGAGCTAGCTAGTTCTTTTCTCGTCCGTCCTCAAGAGTTTTGCTCACCCCCCAAGCTCACTGTCCTTGGGGCGGGGTTTTTGAGCTCGACCTCTCTAAACTCTAGCGAACCATACAAAACATGAGAGCCAACCACACAGTACAGTGAATATATTGTAACAGGACTCACTTTTCTGCCTCGACTATTACGTATCTTTTCATTTATGATGACGTGATAGATATCTAATCCCACAAGACAAATTTCATCATGGAAGATAACTCTTAACAGCTCTCTAATAAAGATAGGTAGGTGATGTCTTATAAAAAAGAGTCATTTGACACCACACCACCCGTTAAATCGTGTCACTTGCTATCAGTCTTCTCCTAGTCTCTAGCAAGTAGGGGCTTAATAGTGATCTTTTCTTGCAGGCGACATAAAAGGAGAGCAAGCAGTAGGAGCAACACCAAAGAAAGAATAGATCTACACCGTCTAAATTTAAAGATAATGTGATCTATTAAAGTCTATAGGCTATTTATAAACATCTAAATATAGCTGTAGGATAACTTTTTTGGTTCAGTCATTGTGATTCCTTCTCATCCGGATATTCTGTTTTCATTTTCTTATAACCCTACCTGTTTCTATTTTTTCCAAAATAGACGAAGATTTTCTGCTCAATTTTCATCCCTACTCCCTACTGTCGACTGCTTTTCTTGATCGACTCTAAGCAAAATTTTGAGACAACTCACTTTAATACAAGGGCCCCTACTAATGACCAATGTCATATAAAGTAGCTTTATAAATTATAACCCAGACATTCTTCTCCCAGACCAATTAAACCAAACAAAAAAGGCATGGAAGACAGGCAGAGACAAGTCCGCGTTTACTTTGATTTGTCCTGAAACGACAGATTCGCATGCGTGTGACCATTTCCACATGCTAACACCAGCTTATAACAAGCAGCATCCGGGTGTATATATATATATATTGTAAATGTAGCATTTTAGACAGCCTTGTGGATGATGATAAGCTGCAGCAGTGCAGCTTACACCGCGAGGAAAGAACGCAAGAAACAAACCATAAATATGAAGGGGGCATGCTTGCAAAATATTGCAAGGTTTGGTTAAGGCAAACGGTGACGCAGATCGGGAGGTGCAATGAACCAGCCCGCCAAAAACGCCACCTTGAATTAGTTGTCACAGTTGCTGTCACGGCTGTGACCTTGTCAGTACCTCGGCCTCTTTTGTCTACTGCCATTTGAGCTGCCATCGCGCCATCCACGAGGACCATGGCACCTGTAGTAGTCTTCTTGCTCGCCTATCCCCCTGTGCCCCAATCTGCTCCTGAAGCGGCCATCCAGCTCCCGCAGACCACCGCCGCCACTGCCACCATCGCCAATGTCCATGTCCATGTCCCCGTCTGCACCGTAGGGAAGCATCTCATCGTGGTCGCCAACCGGCCTCTCTTCCAAGGATCGGAGGTACGTTCTCCTGTCTCCAAACTTTCTTCTCTCGGAGAGTTCAGCTTCTGCATGTAGCTCGGCTAGTTCAGCAGGGTGTAGAGGTGGCTCAAAGGTGTCTCTTGCAACATCCTCATTCATGCCGCACCTTCTCATTTTTCTCTGCATGCCTCTATCATCATGTCCTATTCGGTCAAAGGGAGAACCATGGTGTCCGGTGTGGTGTCGCTGAGGTAAGTATGGTCTGCCAGTTCTGATTAATGGAGGTGATCTGCGCATTGCTTCAGGGGATCGTCTTCTATGTAAATGCACAGGAGCGCCCCTTCTTTGCCCAGGTGAATGGCTCCTATCTCTGTGAACGAATGCTCGGTCACCTTGTATATGCTGATGATGGGAATGTGGTACATAAAACCTATCTTCTATCATGTCATCTGAGAGATCTTCCATATGCCCATGCACCAGCAGCCTGTGGTCTGGAATATCTCTTCCAGTGAAACTATCAAAGTCCATATCTCTCATGAGGCTGCCATGCAATTGATTGTTCATTGATGGTGAGTGGTGCCGCCTATGCGGAATTTGGTGCAAGTGCCCAATGTCATCTTCAAAAGGCCACCTTCTGCCATTCATAGGTTCCTCAGCAAAGTAAATTTCAGGTTCATCCATTCTTGGGCCATAGAAGTTCCTTGGATGAGCACAGGGTCCAACACCGCGACCACCATAATGGTGGTCCAACCTCCGTTGATTGATTGTATCAGATGCATGCCTGCCACCTCGGTATTCTCCTTTGTTCTTCCCTCGCTCAGATTGCATAAACCTTTCCCATCTTTCATTCCTGTAAAAGAAGCACAAAGAGGACAAGAAAACAAAGATTGTTTTTAGCTCCAACCAAAAATAAGGCCCAAGTTCTCTCAAACTCAGTCAAACTCACCACAACATCCCATGAAACAAACAAACAAACCACAAGAATCATACCTATTGACATGAGCATACCCCAGTTCTCTCCATTGTGGCCCGTCAACCTGCTCATCTCTTTCATTCTGTACAGAAATTGTCCTAGAAGTGTCAGGATTGGATTTTTCACATTCTGACCTTTCAGATGCTGATTTCACCATTCCACACTCATTGTGTGGTTGACTGCTTGAGGCGCCATCAAGATGTGAAGCTTCGCACAGGACAGGATCCCTTGGGTGCAATTCAGAGGCTCTAGCAACCTCTTCACTTCCTGTCTGATGTTCACTTTTCACAGCATTTTTCTCATGGTCCTCACTACTATTGGCAGTTTCCTTACCAAGTGGAGACTGGCACCCTTTTGACTTTATTTTAGGACTTTTCCCCTTCTCAAGGCAGCTGCTATCTGAATCCTTGTGAGATTCCACAGTAGATTCCATTTTAGGGGAAGCGGAAGTTCCCAAAGATGATAGCCTTCGAAGATCTGCTGAACTGGCGCCTGTGCTCGTCTCAACACTCATGATGTTGTCACTGTTATTCACTGGAGAATTCTTATCTGATCTCAATAATTGTTTGTTTCTGGATTCCTTGTTGAAAAGGTCACCACTTTGATGCCCATCCTGAAATGAATGAGAGGAAATACCATCTTTAACATCAATACGCTTGTCATCTCTAACACCCTGCATGCCAACCTTGTTTGTCACAAGTGAACAGTCCAGATGTGTATCAGTGCCATGTCCCGTCTGCACATTTATGCCCATATTATTAGCATCCATACCATCATCAGAGATTTCATTGTTTCCTACTCTACCTCCATGATGAGGTTTATTGGTAGTAGGTAGCTGTGAAACAATATTATCGTCTTCTGAGCAGTCCATTTCAGCACTCCCTTGTGACATACCGTCAACAACAGCACAATTTTGAGAACTGGGAACTAATGATTCAGAAGGGTTTGAGGAACTTTGTAATGGATCACAAGCTTCAACAGCATCACGAGAATGAACATGACTGGTTGTTGGTTTGCAATCAACACTAGCCTCATCAGGATTACAGAATGCAGGTTCCGTAGGCAACGAGGGCTGGCTGGCTGATGCACATAATCCAACAGTTGGGTTGGCATTGCAGCCTTTCAAAGGCAATGGTTTTGTGGCCACCAATGGTGAGCACTGACCACTTGTTGATGCAAATGCAGGAGTTGGGATCACAGCAGTGGTTTCTTCACACTTGATAGATTTCTTAACTTCAGGATCAGCACACATGGTCTCAATGTGGATGGCATCACACAACCTTTCATTTGGTAGTGGAACGTTAGCAGTTGCTACATTAGGAATGGTCTCAGAATTCAAATCAAGGGCGGCTTTTTCAGGAACTTGGCATGTACTGACAGTTTTTTCCATTTCAGCGCAATTGTTAGGTAGTCCAACACTCTGTGACTCTAATAGTTGCATCTTTTCTACATCGTTCGGAATATGTTGTTGGGACTGTTCTACAGGCTCTTTCTTCACCAAACAACCAGATGTCATCTTCTCGATTCCAGCCACAGCTGATGGCATAGTTTTATGAGTGTTTCCATTGCAAGGCACAAGTCTGACAACCTTCTCGACTGGTGATTTATTTGTCCTTGGCATACCAATCTCCCTAGTGATCTTTTTGTCCCTTCCAGCAGGTTCAGATCTAACTGCAGCATTAGGAGCACTGTTCTCAGAATCATCAACGTGCTTAGCAGATAAAGAAAGACGTAGTTCAGGAACAGGAGCAAGTTCTTTCCAGTTTATGCCTAGCTCAGGTCTAACTGGTGGTTTAAGTTGCAAGTCTAAGGTAACATCAGTTGCCACACGCTTATTAGAAAGTCCATACGCACTGGAAAGGTTCAGAGTACTGTCAATGTTTTGACGCAATCCACTGCCTACCGTAGAAACTGGCGCCACTAGTGGAACACGTTCTTTCTGATGCTGAACTGATTCAGGGTAGAGTCTACTACTGCAATCGTGCATTGCAGGCAAGCTTTCAACAGGATCAAGAGGGTCCAATGGTACATTCAGATCCAAATTTGGTAATTGCCCAAAGCTACTGTCAAAAGATGATTTGAGTTCACTTGTTGCTCTAATGTCCTTGTGAGAATCTGCTGAAGAAAAACTAGAGAAACCCTGATCTATTTCCTCTTCCTTGACAACGGAACTAGAATTGATCTTGCCATTCTGATGAGATGGTAACTGCAATCCCAAAGTCAAAAACTTATGACTCTGTGTTTCATCAACGGAAGCAACACTACCTGCATTACTCTCTCTGATAGAGGGGATTTCACTTGAGCCATCGACAAGCAACCCTTTTCTCTCAGTCAAGGCTTGAATGAGGGACCTTTTGGCATAGTTTTGACCCAGGGGATTAAACATCCCGTTACCTTTGGCAATTGCATTGGTATCTTGTGACACATATCTGTTCAAGAATGTGTCCTTGCTACAGCCTGCCTCTGCATCTGAAACGGTTACTCCCATCGCCGGAGACGATGGCCTCATGGAGGGCGGCGGAACCAATCTATCAGACAAACAAACTGGCCTTTTCTTAATGGGCACACCAACTGCTGGCTCACCCAATCGCGGCCCAAGCCGATGACTGCAAACCTGCTAATACAACATCCATAATTCTTATACCAAGATAGAAAGAGACATTTAACCCACCAGAAAGGACCTCCAAGGAGGAAGCTTCATGTACCTCTTCCTTCTTGGCTACAGACATCTTAGCCTTCTGGCGGGCCACCAGCCAACATTCGGTGTCCTCTGGTACAAACCGCGGTCAGTGCTGGAAAGAAACCAAGAATTACAAGAGCAGAAGAAAATGCAGCAAGTGATGCCTACCAACCGGCAAATAAACGAGCAGCTGGTACGGCAGATCATAAGACAGGGGTACTGAACTACTGATACTTGCATGATGAAAGAAAATTTGTGGTCCTTTTGTAAACCAAAAGAGAATAATTCTGTACTGATGATTTAATTGAAGACAGCTTTACTGCTGTTCTAGTGGTAGAAGAGCAGAAGCAACAGATAAAAATCTAGCAAGCGTTAATGACGAATCAACCATGGCGCAATTAGAGAAAGAGTCAAACGTGTTAGAGATAATGTTATCTTAGAACACTACAACTCGGTTCAATCAAGATGGGAATGCGCAAAGAGAGATCGTAATCAGAAGAGACTTACAAAGCAGCGATTCACTTGGGCTAAAGCGGCACGGCGGCCAAGAACAACTAGCTTACGCTGCCGCCGTGCTGAAGCGAAAAAAAAAAGCATCTCACAGCTCGCTCGCCCCCAAACACGCTTACGTGAGAGTGAAGCATCCGAATATACCGCTAAGAAATCACCAATCTCCCCAAGAACAACCGCAACAACACTCATCCCGCCCCAACACTCCAACAGAAAGGATCAAAAGAAGCAACCATCTCAGATCGATCCAGCAAAACCCCGAGACAAATCTAACCTGCTCCAACTCTCCAGAAGCATCTTCCCCTACGGCCACGAAACCCCAAAAAAGCGAGATTCTTTTCCAGTACCTGATCACACCTGGCCTCTCCACCGGCACGGAGGGAGAGAGATCAGCTCGCTCAGTGCGAGGCGTGGGCGAGACGAAGAGCGCCTCGCTCGGCGAGCGCGGCGGGGCTTAAAGAAGGCGAGCGAGCGAGCGAGCACTGCCGCACGCTGGCAGTGGCACGCGACGGCGAAATCTACCCCTCCTCCCTCTCCCTCAACTGTCACTCTCCCTCCTCCCACCTCCCACCTCCCACCTCCCACCAATCTCATTTGCTCATGAGAGATCCCTTGCCTACTCCCCTCTCCCTCTCGCTGTCTCTCTCTTCTCTCCCCCACCCCCACCTCGCCGTTCCCCCCGACCTCTGCTTTGTTTTTTATACTCGTACTGGCCTATGTGGGGATGCGGGCATGCGGCTTGCGGCCGCGGGCGTGGCTTCGAGGAAGTTCCACTGTTCCCCCGTAGTGAGTCCATGCCGTTGCGATCCGGGTGCGGGTGGTGGTCCAGGGGACAACCGCGTGGGCGCACATGCCAATCCTGGCCGTCCGTGCAGGCCCGGCCCCCAATAAGGTAATACCTCGTCACCATACCACCCAAGCACGCCAAAAGATACGCTGGTTATTTATTATTTATTCGTTCTATTTCTAATTATACCTATTTCTATATTTGACACGTTTAATAAGATACAAAGTAAAAAAATCTAAACTATCACTCAACTAGTACTTTAAAAATTAGTACTACATATAACTAGTACTTTAGATAGAGGTAAAATAAGAAGATTTATGAGAAAATTTATAGAAGTCATAATATTTAGGATAAAATTTGAATGATAGAAATTGTTGTATTTTAGAACGGAGGAAGTACTTTATAGCTAGACTGAATGCGATATTTAATAGTATAATGAATCTAGATAATAAAAATATCACATTTGATACTAGATTATTATATTATAGGACGAAGAGAGTAGCAATATGCAAATTAACTTAAATAATTTTATTTTTATTACTTTTTCTGTTTTGGAAAAATAAGATATTATTTATTTGATAAAGGCTATATTTGATATAATTTTAGATTTAATATTTTTTAAGTTAGTCAAATCTAACTCAATTAAATCTTAGGTTAGAGCTATTGGTGAATTTAAGGTGCATTTGATAGAGATCTAGATTCCAAAAAAATATTTTTAAGAGAATCAGAATCATTCACTGAAACCATTTGGCTGGTTGTCTGGATTTAGATTCTAAAAAGAGAAAAATATGGTGATATTGATCAATATACCATTGGACATATATAATCAAAATACATGTAGATTGTATATTTCAAAATGACCAATACAGCCAAGTTCAAAATAATGATCCAAATTAGCCAATACAACAAAGATTCAAAATACACGTTCTTAATTTCATCCTATGGACTCGTTCGGCTGCACCAAATATCCAATATATGGCAGATATGCTCGTTAGTCATTTCCCTTTGCTGCTTCTCTCTCTTCCTCTCCTTATTATGATTTCTGCACAGCGACCATTCCTAAATGCTGCCGCCGCTGGAGCTCACGAAGGCCGACGCGTGCCAAATGCCCTCTTAACGTATTCAGTTATCACAAAATTTTTATTTTAGATTAAAAATAAAAGTTTGTTACACCCTATTTTATTATATAAATTGTAGATCTAATATAATTTTTTAAGGTATTCAGTTATCACAAAATTTTTATTTTTGATTAAAAATAAAAGTTTGTTACACCCTATTTTATTATATAAATTATAGATCTAATATAAATTTTTAAGTTAGAGTTGTACCAAATAGCTAAAAAACTGACAACATAGAAAAAATTCTTATAAATATTAGGTGATTTATGCAATTTTTTGTGATTTTTTTAAATATTCAAATTTAAAAGAGTTTTAGAGCATAACAATATCAGTAAAAATAAAAAACAATTTTGTCGCTGCCCAATATCATGTCATTGCTAGTTTTTTGTTTCTTTGTTTTTGTACAAATTTGGAAGAGTTTTGGACGCGAGTTTCCGCTCCGGCAGCTCTCCGTCGAATCCCTTTTAGGCGGTATATCCGGCACCATCTCGGGGAGGTGTCCTGATGGCGAGAATTGACGCCTAACACTGTACCATCACGGGTAAGCAGATGTTTCTGAAAACACCGTGCCGTTGCTGCGTCGTACGAGTAATCCACGCAGCAGTGCGCCATTATTGGTTGGTTTATATGCCCTGCATTTACCCAGATATTTTCCACACACGCTTCCAAGAAATCGAACCATCACGCACATCATCCCTCTGAATTAGTGTGTTCCAGACAAAGTGTTCCTAGTATGTTCAGCTGGTGTCACTGTCTTACACATTTTCGGTTTCATTCAAACGCGGGGCGGTCGACAGGCTTCCCAAGTTTCTAAACGGTACAGTATGATTTATCAAAAAACTTACTTTATTACTTTATTCGTTTCACAATCTAGATAAATATACAAAACATATATATTAACATATGTGTAGATTAAGATATAACTAAAAAGACTTATATTGTGAAACGGAAGGAGTAGTATTTTTTAGAACATTTTCTAAATTAACTTTTTAACTTGTTAATATTAATTCATTTTTTGTCCTTAGATTATTATTATTATTATAATCTTAGTTTCATGTGTAATCCACTCCCGATTTTGAACAAACACTCAAGTCTGTTTGTTTCAGCTTCTAATAGTTGTAGCTATTTCTAGAATCTGAAGCTAAAACAAACAGTCTAGATTATGAGAATCAGTAGCTACAGAATCTAGAAATAAACTAGAATATAGAAGCTGAAAAATAACAGCTTTTGTATATTCTCATCTGCTAGATATTCAGATTATCTAGATACTTCGACTAGCTAGCTATTAAGAATCTCCAGCTGTTCGAAGCTGAAATAAACATGCTCTTAATAACGACGTCCAATGTCTTGCTTGTGTCGATGATCTAACACTTATCACTCTTTTTGTTACAAAATATAATGCATGTGCACTTTTTGAAAAAGTAATATTTTTAAATTTTAACCAAAAATTAAAGTAACAATATAGTATCCAATTCCGCACAAATGATATTTGTGTTTAAAAATACTCTCATATATATTAATTTTGTGTTTGCTAATAAAATATTATGAAAGAAATTTATAGTCAATGTATAATATTGGAGACTATATAAAAAAACTAATATGCCGATATTTTCGAGAAAAGGTACTACCATGTATCTCACTTTTTTGAATATCTATTCGTTTTCAATGTCACTAATAATATTCTAATATAGCCTTGCACGCTAGGCTTAGGGTCCTTTGGAACATAGGATAAATGAAGGAAAAATAGAGGATTTAATATTCTTTAGGAATGACCACTGTACATGTCTTTGGATTAAATGATTTGTTGCATCGAATTCTAGAGGAATACTATTTATTCATCATGATTCCATAGGAAAAGAAAAATCTGATCAGACCTCATTGTAAGAATCCTGTGCACGAAGAACGAAAAAGTGATCTTCATTGTTTGCTCTCATTGTTCAATGGGCCCATTATCAGTGAGTGCAAATATGAAAATTATAGCATGTTAGATTAAAACCAAAATAAGATTACTATTCATTCAAAAATCCCTGCATTATTTCATTCATGTGTTTCAAACACTGCATCCTATAAATTTCCTATGTTTTATAATCCTCTATTTCGTACATACAATCCTAAAGTGCAGACAAGACAACCAGTGACATTTGCAGGGATGGAATAAAAATCTAATTGCGTAGGTCCACCGCTTCACCCAAATTTGCGCTTGCGTTGCGCAAATCATCAACCGATCGACACGTGGAGTGTTGACAATAGAAAGCATTTTTTAGGAAAAATTTACAGTTCTTGTAGAGGTATTAAGAGATATGATAATTTTTAATATTAATTTTGATATCTAACGGTATATTAATTACTAAGAAATATTAAAATTAATGCTAAAATTATGATAATATCTTTTCAAGGTCTTATCATGTTCTTTAATAAAAGCCAAAGACTAATGTGTCATTTGTGTGAACACTTCATAAGTCATCAGGCATGAGGTATCCACGTAACCTTTAATTACTTGCACGAAGTGAACTCTCGAAGTTAGCATACTTGTCACTGAAGCAAACCGTGACAACCTCTCAAATCGATGAGATCGCCACATGATGTAGAAATAGCAGCTGGTGGATGAACTCAACTACCTCTGTCTCTCTGTCAAGAATCTGAACTGGAGTAGTGGGTCGAATTAGTGGCTGCTTATGTAAGGATTTGTCAACAAATTAAGCAGAGATCGCCGAGTCGACAGCTAACGTGCAGCAGCTGGGAGCGAGCGATGCAGAAATTCAACAGAAGTTCTCGTAGCAGTTGCCGGCTTGTCGCTTTAGGCGAGCAGCAGCAACTTGCCGCAGTCCTCTCTTTCTTTTCTGCTCTTGGGTTGATATGATGATGTGGTCATTCTGCTGTCTGAGCATGAGAAAGAAGCTGCAGCGAAATACTTTACGTCGTACCATGATCTTCAATTCCTGATACAAGCTTTCCAGGTAGGTCTGTCTGAACTCTGAAGCTCTGAATATATAATGACAATTGACAACGAGCATGTGCAGCCGGGAAAGCATCCCAAGCATGCTAAACAATTCGCAGTTCATATCAGACTGGTCACTCTTTTATATTCTTTTGACGTGCAAGATACCTCTGGTCAGGATGTCCCTGGTCCAATTTTATCATTAGAACATGTCCAAAAAGCTCATCTTATGCGACCACAAAGATAATACTAGCCAACCACGAGTGTCTTGCAACAAATCTCAAATGTAATAGTGCCACGTTATCATCTGGAGTCTTCGGCCTCTTTGGAAGCGAGGAATTTTCAAGGAATTTTTGAGGATTTGTCTTAAATCTTGTAAAAATTCTGTAAAATTCCTTTGTTCCAAAGAAGCCCTTTACGTAGATGTGAGTCTGCTCATATCGACCTATTAAATATGGATACCTATTATCGATAGAAATACACTAACATGAATATTGAACATCTTAGATTATAGATTATAAGTATTAGATATAGAATACTCACTGTCCATATAAATATACTAATAGGAATACCGGACATTTTAGATTATAGATTACAAGTAAACTAATCTCTCAAATAAGGATTACCTCTCGGTTAGAAGAAGAAGAAATGTAAGTCTGAATGGTAAGTTTGTTATGTCTACTCGGATACACGCGGGACTTATCCTTAATACGGCTCTAATTCCTACGAGAATACGCATATCTCATGGTATAAGCATACGGCATTAAAGGAGACCATATCATGTAATCATCAGATCAAAACACACATCACATGTACATCTAACAATCGGATCCCAATTCGGTTTACTCGACAGCTTGAATTTACATTTATTTACTACTCCTTGGACGGTAAAATTTCCCAATTCTCATTATTCATTGTAATTAATTACATCGATCAATTATATACGAGCACACAAAATATATTGCTATTATATGAGCAAAGATCTAAACTTGTATAAAACTCTATACATTTACACGTAGAACTTACACAATACTCAAAGGTGAAGCTTAACCGTCAACTGCTACGCTTTGCGATCCGAAGTATTTTACAGTTTCGCGATCCATTCACCATTCAGAACTCTATGGTGCATTAGCTGAACATTTGTTCTACTTCTTTCACCGGGGCTTTGTTTTTTAGGGCTATAATTGGGATTAGTGCCACATTGATTGTTGAGAGTTTAGATACGTAGATGTACTGCCTGGGTGATTGTGTAAGATCGCTTTGCTTTCCATTTATAGTTGGGCCGAACAGTTAGCCAGCATTGTGCGGCAGGAGCAAGGGAGACGCTCGCGAAATAGCCCATGCGTACATCAAGTAGGAGACGAAACTTTCTAGGTGGGCCAAATTGGAGAGCTCGATTGGTCGGGTGGTCTTCGATTTTCCAAATTGAGGTCGCCGTATAAATCCGAGTCATAGTGCATTTCGGATTTCACCAGCAATCCGGATTCGACCCCGATTCGGAAAAGGTCAGTTCCCCATAAATACAGGCGGACCATCCTCTCGACACCTCGTATCATCGGAGTCGTCACCTGTCACGCCTGTTGTTCCTCACCCCGCAGCTTGCAACAAGACGATTCTTTCTTTCAAGAAGCGAGTTTAGAGTGAACGCGTGCGTGCATCAATGGAGCGCCGTCTTCATGGTGTCCCGGCGGTCCGCGTCGGCAGCAGTCTACACCTCGCATCTTTCTTCTCGACGCCCGGTCTCCGACGCGGCTCCGCACGATCGCCCCCGGCGCTGATGGCGGATGTCAGGGTCATCATCAGGAGGCACTTCCCCGTCGGGCCTAAGGGCCTGATCGTCGAGCGTCTGGCCGACGACATTGCTCTCCGGAGGCAGCCGTCGCGGAAGCTACGGCGCCCGGAGTGCGTGGAGCGCGCTCTCGCCGAACACGTGCTCCCCTTCGTCGAGCACCCGATCGACCGCCGCGCCGTGGCCATCGCGAGCAAGCAGATATGCGAGTACGTGTCCAGGGCGTGCGCCGACCCCCGCCTCGCCAACGCCGGCGTGCAGGTCCTCGTCTTGCTCGACACCTTCGCGTGTCCGACGTTGCTGCGCCCCGCGCCACAGAAGCAGAGCACCACTGACACCCCTGAGTTCGGCGTCGCCGTGAGGACCTGTCCGTGCATGGACATTGACCTGGAGAGCAAGCAGCTGGAGCTCACGTCTCCAACGTCGGCGGAGCGTGGCGACATCTTGAGGACCTGTCGATGCATGGAGATTGGAGTGAAGAGCAAGGAGCCGCTGAAGTCTGTCGGTACTATCGGAGACGGCCGGCCGGCGAAAGCCGGCGGTGTGGATCTGCTCCAAGGTTGGGTGCCGTGGTAGGATGTTGGAGCTACGTGGATCGGTGGACGTGGAGTATGGGTTCTTTTGCGTCTTCCAGTGACGCGCACTGCTTCTGCGTTCGTATCTGTTCAGAGAAGTCGAAAATTGAGTCGATTGAGTAGGTTCTAGACAAGAAACTTGTATTGATTCGGTCGTAAGGGTTGTAACTCAAAAGATGTAGTTAGTCATATCATCAAATATTTGTATTTGATTTTGATTTTGATGAGTAAAAGTTTGATCTTGAATTAGATGCATGTGTTTTTAACTGCTCTCGCGAACCAGAAGGCTACTATGAGCGACAGCGGCTGTCTTCTGCTTTGCAAAGTCTTTCAAACAGTTTCACCAATTCATCCATCATCCAGAAAATCTGAATATGCTAGCAAGTCTGTTAAACATTGTTTCACTGCTTTCATTGGGATTCTTACCATGTAATTCACCCATCTTCTTAATGTTTTCCTTGTATACATAAAGTTCTCTATAGAAAATTTTCTCTATAGAAATTTTATAAGATGCTTGATAATACCGTATATTACTTGTTAATATCTTTTACACGACTATTTTTATACGTTCTGAAATTGGAGCACGGAGCAGCTGCCAGCAGGTGCTCTCTTTAAAAAACAGAAACTGGTTGCTATTTAATTAAGAATGCGCTGTACTTAACATAAGTTCAGTGAAGGAGAAAAAACCAGGACAATAAGGGCTTGATTCTTACTTACTTAGTCTTACCATCTTAATCTCTTTTAAGATTATGATAAAAATATAGAAATTTTGATAATATAAAGTAAATTGTATTGCTGAGTCTTAGAGAGAACATTTTCTGATCATGCGTAGAGGTCTCATTCCACCTCTTTGTCGCCCTTGTGCGATCTGAGATAGGAGCAGCTACGTCACTGTGGAGGCATTTGTGCTGTAGCAATGCTTCATCAGACGAGCATTGAGGTTGATAGATCTCACGGTAATACGAGGTTGTAAGGCAAAAACATCCCTTGACCGAACCACCCGCTTTGATTGAACCGCGCATCTCAGTTCGAACGGCCAAAAACATCCCTTGGTAGGATTGTTAATTACAGTTCGAATGGATATGAAGACCAATTTTTAGGTGAGCAAAATTGGAGGCACAATAGAACTATTTGGGTGAGGCTTACCAACACGACATCACGATCCAACTGAGTCTGATCTTAATAATCAAGTCACTTTGAACTGAACTTTTGCAAATAGGACCTGATTTGGATCGTTACAAGTGGTAGTGATCTATAGTATCCTAATTTAAAAGAAAAAAATATTCTTATACCATAAAGTTAACTGTCATATTCTAATTTATTACATAGTTTTTTTCCTTTGTTAAAATATCACATAGTTGATAGACATATTCTCTTGTTATAAGGTGTATGTGAAATAACTTATTTGTCTCAATCTTCTTTCTTTTCCCTGGCTGGACCCGCCTGCCTTTGGCCACCACTTACGGCACTGCCTCTGGCCACTGCCTACTGCCCTGCCCCTAGTTTTAGACATCGTGGTTGAGAAAGAAGAGCACATTAGATATTGTTGTGTTGAAAAAGTCAAACATGTCAAAAGAGAATATACCTATCAATATGGTGGTATTTTAACAAAGTCAAAAAAACTTTATGGCAAACTATAACAATTAATTTCGTCATATGGGAACAATTTTTGGGATTTAGAACTATGTTAATCCGTAGCGATCCAAAATTTTGCAAAGACGCACCTACATATGAGCCCCTGTTATGTCTCGACTGCGCGACCCACCGGACTGCCCACCACCGCCTCCTCCTCCTCCTCCCTGCTAGTCGTTCTCTGCTATAGGGGTGGCAACAGATCGGGTTAGGTCCGAGTTGACTAATACCGAACCCAAACCCACCCTCGGTTGGACCTAGGCCCATATGGCCCCACGGGTCAAAACTCCAATCCAAACCCGGACCCATCAGGTCCCCGTAAATCCGGTCAACTAGGACTTGGGGGCTAGGGTGACCTGCAGCGGAAGCAAAGGGGGCGGTGGAGGTGGTCGAGGTAGGCCGTAGGCGGGCGCCGGAGACAAGATCTGGAGGCTGTGGTGGCCTACGGCGGGAGCAAAGAGGCGGTGGAGGTGGCCGAGTCGCCGAGGCAGGTCACAGGCGGGCGCCGGAGATGGGATCTAGAGGTTGTGGCGACAAAGTGGGCGAGCAGGGCGCTGGTAGGCTCCAAAGGTGGAGGCGAGGGCGGCGGAATGGGTGGGCGCTAGAGGTGGGGGAGGTCGAGTGGGCGACAGCCGGCAATAGGCTTCAGAAATGGAGGCGGCTGAGTGGGCGAGCGTCAGTGACGAGCCCAACGGAGACTGGGCCGACCAGGCGACGGCCGGTGGGCATATGGGGGCAGCGGCAGGGGCAGGCCACGGCTGACAGGCACAGGGACAGCCAAGCAGGGCGCCTGTGGTCTGGCTGCCTAGGTCTTAGGAGTGGGGCTGACGCGCAGAAGAAAGGAGATGGCGCAGAAGGAAGATGGACCGGACCTATTTTGTTGAGTTTTTATATACTAGTAGTGTGTTTATGCTAACGCCTACAGTAAAAATTAAAAGACAATAAATATGTTAAACTTGAAGCGAATAATAAAATAAATTAAGATTCACACCAAAATAGATCGACGGCGAATTATTATATTATTAAATTCAGATAAACGAAAACAAGTTTTTTTTATTGGCAGCAAGATATCACTGGTAGCATTATTACTTTATCTGCTAGCAAATTGCTACAAGAATTCCATATGTAACATACAGATACATATAGATTCACCCTAATCAGTGTGCGCTATCATCCTCGCCGTTATTTGAATGTTTCGAAATAGATTGTGTTGGCTTTTGTGATACGCTAATTCAGTGTGACATTCACTGGATGTTTCCCTTACATTAAAGCAATCAAGGCATCACCTCACCAGCGTTAGCAGGGATCGTCCATAGAGTAGTGGTCCATATGGCAAGGCATAAAATAGGGAGGAACTCCTCTAGCAAGTAGCAACCCAGGCTTAGACAGATTGGTGATCTTGAATGCAGCATATATGCTTTTGGAAACATGATTTTCTGAATACTGACAAAATATAGAAAGAGCGTATGAGGAAGAAATATCAACGGGTAAATCAAATAGAACACAAATTTATAGGGGCAAACAAAGAAATATGATACTATAACACATATATTTAGTGGAAAATAATTGACCGGTGTATAATAAGTCATATGAAAATCTTTTATGATTGGTTAGTAATGAAGAGAAGAGTTCACCAAAAAACAGTAGTTTATCTATGGCTAATATTAACTGAAAGAAAAAGGCAACAACATCCAGTGAGTTCTTAATGAGAAAAATACTAAAGCAAAACAAGATAATTGAAATTGAACAGGAACAAATCAAAACTAATTGTTTATTTATATATTTAACAGTCACCAAAAAAAATCAATAAAGGACAAGTATTTCATAGTAAATTACCAGCACTTAATGGAAAGTCAAGCATACCTCCAACTCAGCTTCGGCTAAAGCTGTACGTGATGACGGGCTCCAATGGACAGGCTTTCGGCCTCGATAGATATATCCTTTCATAACCATTTGGCCAAAAACTTCTAGCTGGCACCAAAATGGAACAGAAATTGTTACTACTTTCATTGAGTAAGAGTGTACGATAAAGATGAAAAAATACAGCACAAATATTTATCAATGTTTGTTGTTATAGTATAAAATTTATACACCCATCAAACTGTCAACAAATTTACACTGACCATGGTAAATGGGCCAAAAGAACAGCAAAGTTTGCAGCTTTACGCTCTAAAGATACCAACAAGATATGGATGACCTAACTCTGGTAATGGCAAAGCTCCACACTCATTCATGTGAAATAGATAAATAAGGTTTGATGCAATGCCATTATTCCTATAAATAATAGGAACAGATAACAAAAGGTAGAAAAGGCTACCTTGAAATACTTCATTTGTGTAGTAAATGTAGCTAGTAGCTTTGGCAAATTTTGCAGCCTTTTGCCTTAATTTTATAGGTGTCAGAGCATTCAATGCTTCCTTGTCCATTGACTTCAGAACTGCAGCAAAAAAATCAATGATTACTTTTTAACAGGGTATTCAATAGTTACTTTGGCTAGTCTAACTTACTATCAAAGCCCTCCACCATACAACCGTACCTCGATTAATGCATAAAGATTAGATGAACTTGCCTTTTAATTCTATTGGAAGGCCATGGCAATCCCACCTGGAATAAAAGAAACTTTGTGGTTCTGAAGCAGCTGCGCACAGAAGAAATACAAAATTTTGTGTCACTTGGTCTAATTTTTTTGACATCAACAATATTGTTAAAGATTTAGGTTGCACGAATGTATACAGCACCCAGTTATCAAATAAAAATGAATTAAAAACATTTCAACAAAGAGATTGTCAGGAAAACGAGAACTACAAGAGTTAATAAAAATTAACTGTAATCATTCACACCTCATAGACAATCAACAGAAAATTCTCTTAATTGGAGAAGGCACGTCATACACCAATCATTCATGGTGAAACATTGACCTCATAAACTAATGATGTCCAAGGAATGGAATTGAGTAATCAATATAATTTTGTACTGCATGAGATGTTGCCCTGATAAATACATCAAATGTTTCCAACGAAAAATTGACCTACAATGAGATTAAATTGAAGGAGAGATGATACCTTATATCGATTTATGATATCTTTGAGGATTTTATCCAGTGCATGGCCCATATGAAGATCGCCATTAGCATAAGGTGGACCATCATGTAGAACAAATGTAGCCTAATCAAACAGTCAAGAAACCAATAGCGTCAGATAAAGGTTAATTTTTATTTTTTGCTTTACTTGAAGAAATCAACCCACCCCAGTGTTCCTTTCATATACCCTCTTGAGGACCTGGTTCTCCTCCCACAACTTCTGGAGCTCCGGCTCTTGCACAACAGAGTTTGCCCTCAAGCCAAAACTTGTCTTTGGTAGATCACCGTGTGCTTGTACTTCCCATCTTCTTGTTTCATACCCAGACAGAATCAAGAAGCTAAATATATTACTTAGAAAATAGAAGCTGCATTTTAGTAGTATGTCCATTTGATCATCACTCTCTATCCATCTATAGCTCTCTTCTAGTATACAAGCTACATTAAATTGTGCTTGTTTGGTTCACTTGCAGAACAACTATCCACGCATAACGACAATGGGAGGAAATTTGCATCGTTTATCACCTCTGGATTCTCATTGGAGAACTTGTGGAAGTCGCTGAAGCTACTGATTGGGTCCTTGTACGCCTCGCCGAGGAACTCCCTCCCTGGCACCTCCAGCACACGGCCAACATTGGTCAAGACTGCCTCCTCCCTACAGTATTTTTCCAACAAAAAAGCAGCAGATTATAAGAACTTCGGGAGCGACCTGAGCAATGGATTGGATTGGAAAAGGGCGGGAGCTCTACGGGTCGGGGATCCAGGCGGGAGCCGTGGTGGACGGGAACCAACGTAGCAGCCGTAGTAGAGGCTGTAGAGCATCCGGTGCATGGCGAAGGGCACGCTCGGGCGGAGCACAGACCTGGAGAGCTCCCCCCACACCGCGGTCGGCCCATCCGCACCGTGCGCGTCGAGCGCGCTGGACCGCCGAATGCAGCGCCGCGGCACCCTCCGCCCCTGCGCCCGTGGCGGCGAGGTCGTCGGCGGTGATCGCGACCAGCGGCCTGTGAAGTATGGATATGCTCCATTCTGATGATCTGATCGAACTAACAAAAACCCCCACAAGAGGGGGGAGATCGGCGGAGCAATCAGAATCACAGGTGGGGAGCAATCGCCTTCCCTGCATAGGTGCCGATCGAATTCAGAAAACCAGCTAACAGCCGAAAATCCTCTAAAACGATGCAGCGAGGCCGGGGCAGACGGGGGGAGAGGGAGCAGACTGCAGAGACCCGATGTGAGCGTGGTTTGCTGACGTTGAAGGAGGGAACAGATCTAGCGAAATTAGAGGGCTGTGCGAAATTAGAGGCGAGAGCAAGCCCACGCCCTTTTTCGGTTAACGCCTGATGAGGTAGTGCGGGCAGGGTGGAAAGAATAGGGTTAACATTTATTCCATAATGAATGATGGTAAACGAATGGTTGGGATTTATTAAACGAGTGATGTGTTTATATTTTTAACTCGCTAATTATATAGTAGGATAGATTAGGCTGGAGACCCGTGGGGACCCACGAGTCAAATGATGGATCCGGACCCAAACCCACTGTAATACGGGGCCCTGACATGACGGAACCGTGGATCAAAAATTAGACCCGAATCTAGACCTGTAGGGGCAGGTCCCTAACCCCATTGGGTGCATTGCACCTTTACTCTGTCATGCTCCCAGGTGACAGGATGTGAGGAGAGGAGACGAGCTTCTTCGGTGGTGTCTTACTACCGTTGCTGAGGTAGGTCGTAGGCGGGCGTGCTGAGGCAGGTCGCAGGCGGGCGTCGGAGATGGGATCTAGAGGCTGTGGCGACGGAGTGGGCGAGCGGGGCGCTGGTAGGCTCCGAAGGCGGAGGCAAGGGTGGCAGAATAGGTGGGCGCTAGAGGTGGGGGAGGTCGTGTGGGCAACAACCGGCGATAGGCTTCGGAAACGGAGGTGACTGAGTAGGCGAGCGTCGACGACGAGCCCAACCGAGACTGGGCCAACTAGGTGGTGGCCGGCGGGCATGGGGGCAGGGGCAGGGGCAGGCGACGGCCGATGGGCACAGGGACAGCTAAGCAGGACACCTGTGGTTTGGCTGCCTAGGTCTTGGGAGTGGGGCTGACGCGTAGAAGGAAGATGGACCAGACTTATTTTGCTAAGCTTTTATATATTGGGCCGAGGACCCGTGGGGACCCACGAGTCAAATAATGGATCCGGACCCGAACCCACCGTAATACGAGGCCCTGACACGACGGAACCGTGGGTCAAAAATTGGACCCAAACCTAAACCTGTAGGTGTAGGTCTCTGACCCCATCAGGTGCATTGCCACCTCTACTTTGCCCTGCTCCCAGGTGACAGGATGTGAGGAGAGGAGACGAGCTTCTTCGTGATGGAAATGTGCCCAAGAGAATTCTGGGGGGACCGAAAGTTCTGGCTTGAGGTTAGAAGTACCGGGTTCTGGAGCAATCAGGAGTTCTGGTGAGATCGAAAGTTTTGGGTCAGCCCCAGTTTCGGTTTCTGGAGAAACCAAAAGTTTCGGGCCTGCCTGAAAGGAGAATTCTAGACGAACCAGATATTCCGGGTGGAACTAGAACTTCTGGGTCTAAATAAATTCGATACAGAATGTTATTTTGGAAGTTCCGGATCTGGACCAGAACTTCTGGGCCAGATGAACATATTAGATCTGTTGGACTTTAATATTGATTAAAGGCCCATGAGAAGACACTATATAAGGAGAGGAGGGGCTAGGACGAAAAAGCTGTTGGCTGCTGTTGCTTCGACCTAACCCTAGCCGCCACCTCTCCTGGCTACACCGGTTGTGACCGTCTCTTCCCTAACTTCCCGCGTGGTACTAGCATACCGACGTAAAGTGATCCTGTCTCTATAGGTGTGGATAACATAGAGACACCGCTGCTACTGCGGTGCTGATCTTCTCGTAGAGGTCGCCGGACTACGTCATCTTCATCGTTGACGAACGGACGAATCTGAGCGGAGCCGATCGAGAATGCGCTTCATCAACTCTACTTCCGCTGTCCTAGCGCGTTTCGTGGCTAGAGGTATTGATCTATAATCTCATTGCATGCATGGTTCCTAAGCGAACATGGTAAAATTTTTGAATTTAATGCTAGCGTAGCCTCCTCATAACCCAACACTTCGGAGGTGTCTTACTACCGTTGCCGGTGGTGTATATGCGTGCCTTTACTGTGGAGGGCAGCACCACCAAGCCGTTGGTCTGGCGGTCATCGCCGATCATGGGCTGATCCACCACTCTCATGCCACTGGTTTGTGTTCATGGCATGAAGCAATGTTAGGTGGCAACCATCAAGAACAGGCATCTCAGAGTAAAGTAAGTAATTCGACTAAAACTACGTTAAGACAAACTAGATGAAAATTGGAACCGGACAAGTAATTGAGCCGATCACATCTTTCATAAAAGATTTAATAATTTGTTACTAATAATAAGTGATTTTGATTTTTTATCATCTTAACTCATGTATCATTAATCCTATATATCATTATTACGAGATATTAGCTATCGTCAAATCATTTTTTTCCTTTTTTACTGCTCGCACCAAGGACGCAATGCAGAGGCTGATTGTCGGGGGAATGACCCCAGGGTACCTCTCGAGTATCTTTAAGGCACTCGGACAGAGCAAGGGGTCAGGAAACAGGACAGTAAAGACAAAGTCAGGAGGTGGTCAGACCGGCGTTCTTCAGCTAGGCGGTCAACAGTATGAAAAGAGCCTCGAGTCCAGTACTCAGAGGAATATCCCGACTACAAGGACTCAGAAGGCGAAGGCAATAATTGGTCCATACTATCAATGACAATAACTCAAAGACGTAACTGCCAACCTTAAATACTAATTAAGATAGCGAACAATGCTGTGATTACTAGCTCATGATCCCTAAAAATTTAACCGTTGTAAAAGTACTTAATTGGGTAGTTAAAGTCTAAACAGTAACCCCGACTCCTAGGATATATAAAGGGATCGGGGGTATCTCTCACAAGGGGACAGACACGTCTTACATTCATACACGCGTGGGCACCCTTGTAATCAGGTTCCTCAATGCATACTCCATCACACAGGACTAGGGTTGTTATCCTTCGGGAGATCCAAACCTATTTAAACTCTCTTTGTCTCATAGTTCTTGAGATAACCATAGAATCACAAACACAGAAAACCCCATATACCGAACTAAACTATCTCTGTGAGTAACACCATCAGAGGACTGTCGTTTTACGCAACGACACCGATCCACTGATGAGGTCGGGTGGTCTTCGATTTGTGAAATTGTTGTCTCCATATAAATCTGAGTCATAGTACATATGAAGGCCTGACTCTGAGGAGGACGAGTGGGGCGGCCACACTGAGCCACCTAAAATCATGGGCCTCTATTTATATATGTACAGTAGCCAATATATAAAGGCATAGTTGTGCATAGTTGCAGAGAACTAAACAACATAGCAAATAGCCAACTGCGAAAGCACTAGACAGGCAAGTAGTGCAACACATCTCAAAGAAAAGGCCATAGGCCGCAAGGGCGCAGCCATGTAGGGCAACTAGGCA
>KE372327.1:80244-104983 GCA_000418225.1 Zizania latifolia
AAGTATTTGATTTTGATTTTGATGAGTAAAAGTTTGATCTTGAGTTAGATGCATATGTTTTTAACTGCACTCGCGAACCAGAAGGCTACTATCAGCGACAGCGGCTGTCTTTTGCTTTGCGAAGTCTTTCAAACAGTTTCACCAATTCATCCATCATCCAGAAAATCTTTATATGCTAGCAAGTCTGTTAAACATTGCTTCACTGCTTCCATTGGGATTCTTACTATGTAATTCACCCATCTCCTTTATGTTTTCCTCGTATACATAACGTTCTCTTCAGAAATTTTATAAGATGCTTGATAATACCGTATACTAGTATGTTACTATCTTTTACACGACTATTTTTATACGTTCTGAAAATGGAGCACGGAGCAGCTGCCAGCAGGTGCTCTCTTTAAAAAACAGAAACTGGGAGCTATTAATTAAGAAGGGAATGATGTACTTAACATAACTTCAGTGGAAGACAAAACTAGGGCAATAAGGGCTTATCCTTAGTCTTGTCATCTTAATCTCTTTTAAGATTGTGTTAAAAATATAGAACATTTAATGATAGAAAGTAAATTGTATTGCTGAGTCTTAGAGAGAACATTTTCTGATCATGTGTAGAGGTCTCGTTCCACCTCTTTGTTGCCCTTGTGCGACCTGAGATGGGAGCAGCTACGTCACTACGGAGGCATTTCTGCTGCAGCGATGCTTCATCAGACGAGCATTTAGTTTGTCCGAACCATCCGCTTCGATCCAACGGCGCATCTCAGTTCGAACGGCCAAAAACATCGCTTGGTAGGATCGCTAATTACAGTTCGAATGGTTATGAAGACCGATTTTTAGGTGAGCAAAATTGGAGGCACAATAGAACTATTTGGCTGAGGCTTACCAACACGACATCACGATCCAACTGATAGCCTGATCTTAATGATCAAGTCACTTTGAACTGAACTTTTGCAAATATGACCTGATTTGGATCGTTACAAGTGGTAGTGATCCGACATTTCACATATACTATCCTAATTTAGAAGAAAAAAATATTCTTATACCATAAAGTTAACTGTCATGTTCTAGTTTATTATAATCCTAATTTAGAAAAAAAAAATTATTCCTGTACCATAAAATTAACTGTCATATTCTAGTTTATTATAATTTTTTTATTTTGTTAAAATGTCACAAAGTTGATAGACGTATTCTCTTGTCATAAGGTGTACCTGAAATAGCATATTTGTCTCAATCTTCTTTCCTGCCTGGGCCCGCCTGCCTTTAGCCACCGCTTGCGGCACTGCCTCTGGCCACTGCCTACTACCCTGCCTCTGGTTTTAGACATCGTGGTTGAGAAAGAATAGCACATTAGATATTGTTGTGTTGAAAAAGTCAAACATGTCAAAAGAGAATATACCTATTAATATGGTGGTATTTTAACAAAGTCAAAAAAAAAACTTTATAGCAAACTATAACAATTAATTTCGTTACATGGGAACAATTTTTGGGTTTAGAACTATATATGTTAACCAGTAGCGATCCAAAATTTTGCAAAGACACACCTATATATGAGCCCCTATTACATCTCGACCGCGCGACCCACAAGACTTCCGACCACTGCCGCCTCCTCCTCCTTGCCAGTCAGCTATCGTTCTCTGCCGTAAGGGTAGCAACGGATTGGGTTAGGTCCAGATTGGTTAATACCAAACCCGAACCCACTCTCGGTTAGACCCGGACCCGTATGGTCCCGTAGGTCAAAACTCCAACCCAAACCCGGACCCGCCAGGTGCCAGTAAACCCCGTCGATTGGGACTTAGGGGCTGGGGCGACCTACAGCGGGAGCAAAGGGGGCAGTGGAGTTGGCTGAGTCACCGAGGCAGGTCGCAGGCAGGCACCAGAGATAGGATCTGGAGGCTGTGGCGACAGAGTGGGCGAGCGGGGCACCGGTGGGCTGTAAAGGCGGAGGCGGGGGCGGCGGAATGGGCGGGCGCTGGAGGTGGGGGCGGTCGAGTGGGCGATAGGCTCCAGAAACAGAGGCGGCTGAGTGGGCAAGCGCCAATGATGAGCCCGACCGAGACTAGGCCGACCAGGTGGCGGCCGACAAGCATGGGGGCAGGGGCAGGGGTAGACGACGGCCGTTGGGTACGGGGGTAGCTGAGCAGTGTGCCTGCGGTCTGGCTGCCTAGGTCCTGGGAGTGGGGCTGATGGGCAGAAGGAAGGAGCTGGCGTAGAAGGAAGCTGAACCGGACCTATTCTGCTGAGCTTTTATATATTGGGCCAGGGACCTGTGGGGACCCACGAGTCAAATGATGGACTCAGAGCCAAACCCATTGTAATGCGGAGCCCCGACCTGATGGACTTATGGGTCAAAATTTGGACCTGGACCTGGACCCATAGGGGCGAGTCTCTAACCCCGTCGGGTGCATTGCCACCCCTACTCTACCGTTCTCTCGGGTGACAGGATGTGAGGAGAGGAGAGAAGCTTCTTCGATGGTGTCTTACTGCCGTTGCCGGTGGCGTATACGCGTGCCTTTACCGTTGAGGGCAGCACCACCAAGCCGTTGGTCTAGCGGCCGCCACCGATCATGGGCCAATCCACCACTCTCATGCCATCGGTTCATGTTCATGGCATGAAGCAATGTCAGGTTGCAACCATCAAGAACAAGCATCTCAGAGTAAACTGAGTAATTCGACCAAAACTACATTAAGACAAACTAGGTGAAAATTGAAACTGGACAAGTAACTGAGCCGATCACATCTTTCATAAAAGATTTAATAATTTATGACTAATAATAAGTGATTTTGATTTTTTATCATCTTAACTCATGTATCATTAATCCTATATATCATTATTACGAGATATTAGCTATCGTCAAATCATCATTTGTTTCCTTTTTTACTGCTCGCACCAGGGACGCAAGGCAGAGGCCGATCCACTGATGAGGTCAGGTGGTCTTCGATTTGTGAAACTATTGTCTCCATATAAATCTGAGCCATAGTACATAAGACAGGCCTAAAGGCATAGTTGTGTATAGTTGTAGAGAACTAAACAACGTAGCCAGTAGCTAATAGCCAATTGTGAAAGCACTAGACAGGCAAGCAGCGCAGCACATCACAGAGACACAGGGCCGTAGGCCGCAGGGGCGTGGCCGCGCAGGGGGACTAGGCAAGCTACAAGCAAGCAGCACTATGCATGGCCACAGGGGCATAGGGCAAGTAGAAGCAGCCAAGTAGGCAATGTAGGGCCATAATCATTTGAGGCAAGCAAGCAATCAACTAATCAAGAAACAACTGGAGGTATCAAGGTAGGAATTCTCAACCATAGGTTTGCAGACAATCAAATAAGAATTATCATAATATGTTAATAAATTGATTTGATGACTTTATGCATTAAGAAGTTGCTTGATAATATTAATATTGATATCACTATTAGTAACTTCGCTATTATAAATGTTAGAAGAAATTGTTTTAGATGATCTATATAGGTAAAGTGCTTTCCTTTATAGTTTATATGCTATCGTTTTGTTTTTTTAATATATCACTTCTAGAAGTAACACTATTTTAATAACTGAAATATCGTATTTTTAATTAATATATAAATATTTTTTGAAATTTATATTTAATAGGACACCATTTTTAAATTTTGCTCACGCGCACCAAAATGTAAGAATCGGCCTGTCATATCATTTCAGATTTTACCTGGAAGGCTGGAACACCCCAATTCGACTTGATCGACAACATCCCGATTCCGAATAAAACGCGAGGTCAATTCAGTTTCACCCGAACATCCCGATTTCGAATAGGAAAAGGTCAGCTCCCCATAAATAGAGGCGGACCATGCTCTCCACACCTCGTATCATCAGACTCGTCACCTGTCACGCCTGTTGTTCCCTCACCACGCAGCTTGCAACAAGACGATTCTTTTTTTCAAGAAGCGAGTTTGGAGTCAACGCGTGCGTGCATCAATGGAGCGCCGTCTTTCCGGTGTCCCGGCGGTCCGTGTCGGCAGTAGTCTACACCTCGCCTCTTTCTTCTCGACGCCCGGTCGCCGACGCGGCTCCGCACGATCGCCCCCGGTGCTGATGGCGGATGTCAGGGTCGTCATCAGGAGGCACTTCCCCGTCGGCCCGAAGGGCCTGATCGTCGAGAGGGTGGCCGACGACATTGCTCTCCGGAGGCAGCCGTCGCGGAAGCTACGGCGCCCGGAGTGCGTGGAGCGCGCTCTCGTCGAACACGTGCTCCCCTTCGTCGAGCACCCGTTCGACCGCCGCGCCGTGGCCATCGCGAGCAAGCAGATATGCGAGTACGTGTCCGGGGCGTGCGCCGACCCCCGCCTCGCCGACGCCGGCGTGCAGGTCCTCGTCTTGCTCGACACCTTCGCGTGTCCGACGTTGCTGCGCCCCGCGCCACGGAAGCAGAGCACCATTGACACCCCTGAGTTCGGCGTCGCCGTGAGGACCTGTCGCATGGACATTGACCTGGAGAGCAAGCAGCCGGGGCTCGCGTCTCCAACGTCGGCTGAGCGTGGCGACATCTTGAGGACCTGTCAATGCACGGAGATTGGAGTGAAGAGCAAGGAGCCGCTGAAGTCTGTCGGTACTATCGGAGACGGCCGGCCGGCGAAAGCCGGTGGTGTAGATCGGCTCCAAGGTTGGGTGCCGTGGTAGGATCTTGATTCTTGGAGCTACGTTTAAGTGGAGTACGACTTATTTTGCGTCTTACGACGACGTGCACTGCTTCTGCATGCGTCCCTATCTGTTCAGAGAACAACTCGAAAATTGTAATCGATCGAGTAGGCAAGAATTTACTGGTCACAGGAAATTTCCAATTGCTTCGGTCGCAAGTGTTGTAGCTCAAGCTCAAAAGATGTAGCAGTCAGATCATCGAGTGTTTGATTTTATCTTTTTTTTAAGTAAAGTCTGATTTGTAATTTTGATGCATGCATGCATGCATGGAGATCGTCTCTCCAGGTAGTAATCGCGTGCATACATGCTTGCAAGAAACTCGTGTATCCTATCTCGCTCATGTAAGATTGTACCAAGAGGGTAGTAATCGTCTCTCCAGGTAGTAATAAAAGTACATTTCGGACAATTTTGAGATAACAAACTTACAGACTCACGGTAAAAAAAAACATGGCCTGCTTGAACAGAGTTCATGTAATTAACATAACATATTGTTCATATCTTTTTGCTACGTCAAGATCAGAGCAACATTGCAACAACCTTCACCAAAAACGATGCCAGATTACATGTTATCTAATTATTCTTCTTAATATCAGTTGTCTTTCTGGCAGGGTCTAAAAATTCGATCAAAACCAGCTCGAACCAGTAAACTGTTTCCAAAGTCGGTGGAATTCACATTTTCAATTTGAACTGGAAAAAATGAAAATTATTTTGGAAAAAAGGTACTATAGATAGTATGATTATGGTAATACTTCTTGGCATCAAAATTTGTTTTTAAAAAATCAAATTTATATGAATCATGGAATTTCAACCTGAGTCAAACAATTTTAAAATTATATATTTGTTTCCACCACCTCTAAGATCACCCTGTTGTTGTCGTCAACGCCGTGCCCGGTCAAGGCAACTATGCAAGCCTTCGGTAATCATAGCAAAAGTATTAAAAATACATGAGGATTTAGAAAAAAAAAGAGTGATTTTATAGTTCTTGTGGAGGTATCAGAAGGTACCATAATTTATAGTGTTAATTTTGGTATTTCTTAATATCTTAAGTATCAAGAGGTACCAAAATTAATACTAAAAACTGTGGTACCTCTCAAAGACCGTACAATTTCTATAAAAAAATATGTTCATATGGAAGGCAGAAATAATGGCAGAATGCACTGAGTAACAAGGAATCATACATTTCAACATGACATAGGAGGATGCTAAAAAGTTCTAGATGACTGACGTGAGTAAAGTTAAGAACATTGCAGAAGAAACCGATGAGTAAAGTTAAAAAACAACAAGCTCATAGTTATATTTCACTTACCAATTTTAGTAGCACTTTTTCATATGACACCAGTAGAATTGACAGCTAAAACTTAATCATTTGTAGTACCAACAGCAATAATAATAAGTTTTTTATCAGTCTATTCTTTATTTTTCTCAGATTTTTTAATGTGTTATAGCTGAGGTTTAGCTTTGACCTCCACCGCAGAAGCAAGAGAGTGCTAGGGTACATACGTTACAGCCGAACCGTAGAGGGGGCGCCCCTGTTGATCCGCCACTGCTCGGTACCTTTATAAAGTGACTGATTAAAGAAAATGTGGTACATCTAATGATTACCACCATATCTATATGATGTTTTATATTGTAGCATCTACATAGTTTCTCTGTAACTTTATGTATAGTCTTTGGTAAGATAGATTCGAGAGGAGGCCCATATATCTTATCTCATGTGTAACTTTGTGTATAAATAACGATATCGGTAAAAGGGTGAGAAAAAAGATAGAATATTTCATGAATGTTACCACTTGTCTAAGTCTAATATTCCTCTGGTAATAATCACATATTTCGTAATTAAACATAATATATCATTATTATTTTAAGGAAGGCTTGAACCTAGATAAATTCTAGGTCTCCGTGGTCTTAACACCTTGGCCGTGCTTTTTAAACTTGGGTCTAACAAACACGGCAAGATATTAAGGACACGGAGACCTAGTTTCTATTGCCGGCCTGATCCTTCTCCTGCTCCTTAGACTCCTTAGACCGTGCCTGATCCTGCTCCTGCTCCTGCTCCTTAGATCGTGACTGATCCTACTGATCCCTCTTCCTGTGGCAGTACTTGTAGACCCCAAATAATGCAATGATGACAATGACTGAAGAAGAACAGTGACTACTATGATCATGGTAACAGATGTCTTTTCAGTTTTCACTTCAGAATCACCTGGAAGGGAAAAAGGTATCTTGATCAATAGCTACGATGAACTCAAAATACACAGGACCGATATTTAATGATCAATCAATTCCACAGAGAAAATTCAAATCGAAGGTGCTACAGAGCGTTACCGGGATGAGAGAAAAGCAACTGTTGATCTAGCCAGCTCAATGAGTATAAAAATGGAAAAATCCTAACAAAAGAAAAACACAGACATTGGTTATGCATGAGCCATACCTGCAGAAGCAGAACTGTTTGAAGCAGTACAATTTGGGCATAGGAAAGTGGCTCTGAACTGGCCCTGCTTAAAATGGGTGCATTTGCCATCTTTGAAATCACTTGAACACAGCTCCCAATCATCATATGTATCTTCTATAAGTATACCTCCGTACAAACCACATTGCTTGCATTTGTTTTCTGGAAGTTCTGTTAAGGGCTACCGAAAGGACATACAGTACTCAATGAGTAATACAGTGCAAATGCAGAAAGATAAATAGATAAATGAGAACAGAACAAGTACAGAAGAGCAGCCTCAGTTGTGATCTACATGAGAGGAAGCATAAGCAGCCCATTTGGTTGACTAACCTGCCATGATTCTTTACCCTTAAAGGTATATACAAAGTTTGCTTCCTTCACGTCAGGCAAATATACACTGCCCTCACCGTTGCAACGGAAATACACAGTTGGCTTGCTGGTGTTGAACAACTCATGAGTAGTAAATATATCAATGGTATCAAGTGTGACGAACCTCTGTGAAAAACTCACTACAAAATTAAGCATTATAAGTGACACATAAAGAATTAACGAGAGTAATAGAAGATACTATGTACCTACCCTACTATATAATTAACGAGTTAATTCATCTACTAACATCAGCCATCATCTACCTTCAACTAAATCTTAACCATTCATCGCTCATCTAAAGTTATCTCAGCCATTCAATCGCTTAGGGCGAGGACGACGCGCAACCGCGTCGCCTCCTCCAAGTCCACGGGCCGAGGCGAAGCCAAGCCGCAACGCCATCCCCGCGTCCACCGGCCTCCAACTCCCCGCGCGACGCCCCCCAGCCCTCCTCCAACTCCCCGCGCGACGCCCCCCAGCCCTCCTCACGAAACCCTAACCACCTGGGAAGATCTCCTCACCGCTCTCCAACTGGGCCGGCGGCGGCGCACACGCCACTCCGTTGGCTCCGCTGATGGCGTCGGGGAGAGGGCTGATGTGGCAGTGGGAGGGGCTGCGTCGGAGGGCTGAGGACGGCGACAACAGGATGGCCATCGGCTTGGCCGAGGATGACAACAAGGGCGACGCCAACAAGGCTACTATCGTCATTGCACGCTCCGCTCTCTCGGCGCGGCAGAGGAGGATGAGCGGCCGGCGGCGGGTAAAGTCCAAGAACGGCGCCACGCCCTTTGCCGTCAGCCAGCGGGAATAGGAACATGATAGAATCCGCGAGTGACACGATGCTCTCCTTCACCCGCCGGCCGCCGCCCCCTCTCTGCCGCCGTCCCTGCCAGCAACCTCCTCGGCACCGACCTCTTCCAGTGCCCGATGCGCCATGCATTTCTCCTCTTCTCCTGTTTTCTTTTTTCCAGCGTGTGCCTCAAATCACCCCACCAGGACGCCGTTGGCGTCGTCGCGCGCCTATCGATAGTTCCGGAACTTCCTCCATCCCGTCGTTTGATTTGCTTCGGTATGTTATCCCATCATCACCGGCAGAGCGGGCGGGCATGGCGGCGGTGGAATGCGGGATCCTGACGGTGGCCTAGCCGTGCGGCCTCGATGAGGAGTGGGGGGTCTAGATGGAGAGGGGGAGGAAGAGGGGGAGGTGGCTGGGGCTGGCAGCGCCGCCGGCCAAGCGGTTTTGCGAATTGTTTTTGAGATTCCTTTGAAAATCTACAATGCTACTATTGGAAAGACAGCATCCTGCGATCTGATGAATATATTCTGGCTCGACCAAGTAATTCAAATGATGCTTTGTACAAAATAGATCGCCGTCATCGCACTAGCTTTCAGATTTTCCAGCTTGAAAAACATTCATATTTCCTATTGATATTGCGTACTACAAGATATTAGCTAGAATCATGAAGTTCATCCGCCAATTGTTTTTTTCAGTCATCTTCTTTGTTTACCATTTGTTTGTACTCTGTAGTTTAGGTTTGTCATTGTTTTGATGTAGACACACACCCTTGGTGCTGTTCAGACTGTGACAGCATCAAAAGTGGGAATGTGATTTTACCTTTAGATGTATTTTATTCTTCATTTCTTTATCTTGATGGCTATAGGAAAATAGATGAATTATCAACTTGAGAGTGCTGTCATCCAATTTTGGATTTCACCTAATTACAGCCATAAATGTCTCCATTTTTTTGTTTGTGTGTATATATATTTAACCTGGACTTGCATTTATCAAATTGGCTCCTGAATTTATCTCACATTTCATATTTCCTTTTGATTCTGCTAATCAGCATTCAATGGCGCGCCTACATCTGGTTGTATAAAAATTTTGTAGAGCAAGTTCTTGATAATTTCGCCCTACTTGTTTAGCCGGTGCTGCAAAATTTTCATGAGCAAATATCTTCATACACATAGAAGAACTCTTTCTGAAGTGTTTTAAGCAGAAGTGTTTTAAGCAAAGGTGTAAACATCAAGTATGCCATAAGAAGCAGCCGCAAGGGGTTTAAGGCAGGAGCCCTGAAGAAAGGAATGGAATGTGACTATGCCAAGCAGTGTGAATATATTGCCATATTTGATGCTGATTTCCAGCTTGAACCAGATTTCCTGCTCAGAACTGTCCCATTCCTCATGCACAACCCGGATGTTGCCCTTGTCCAAGCTCGGTGGGCCTTCGGTAAGGATTTCATTTCCTGTGAGCTATGGAGCTTCCAGAGAATAGTTTTCATTAGGCCATGAACAGAGAATAGCTCTAGATAATACTTTTGAGTCATATGCTTCTATATTATAGTACATCATTGTAGAGGAATACTTTCTCCATTTCAGAGCTCATTATTCAGAAAATTTGCTGAAAAAACTGATTAAAAACTCACTGTTTTGGCCAACAGAAAATATATCTTTGCACCTTTATAGGCATCTAAAATGTATTTGGAGCAATAACATGTGCTGCTATTATTATGCCAGAGAAGGCACCAAAACAGTTGAAAGAAAATGACATAAAAATACTGCTAAAAAATTGCCTTCTCAAACAAGATAATATTTTATTTACTCTGATCGATCCAATTCTTAATTGACAGAATTTTGCAGTGAATGACACCACGTGCCTGTTGACAAGGGTTCAAAAGATGTTTTTCGATTACCACTTCAAGGTTGAGCAAGGTGGACCGGGTTCATCGGTGGAGGAGCTGAGATTCGATGAGGGGCGGTGGACTCTCCAGATAATCCAGATGAGTTCGATTTGACTGCACTGGAGGTTAGTTACTCATATGATTTTCAGTCTTGAATTTCTCAGTAATTCAAATGTAGAGAATACCATTTCCTGTGCCATTTGTTTGTTTTCTTTTTTTTGTCCTGCTTCTTTATTTTTTTTGTTGTAACATTGTTATGCATTTAAGTGTTCTCCTGGCAATACGTTGATCTTGCAATATTTTGGAACAACTAGACACATATAACATCCTTCTTTATTCCCCAATGGGTTCAAGGATGGGGATCTAGAGAAAATTTATCCACTGTCATCCATTTGTATTAATTGTAAAGGTGCCATCTCAGTTAGAACAAGCTTTTATATATCTGGAATTCTGGATACAACTTCTCCAGGGTATTGACCATACTATCTCAATTTAGGTGATGTTTGTAGAGGTGATGCTGTTTTATTCAAGCAGAAGGTTTATGAGAAGAGGTAGCAATCTGCATTTTCGTACTATGTAGTGATTGCTTGGAGTAATGATGAGAACGTTCCTCTGTTGATTTTGTCAGTGGAAAAAAGCATTCGAAATGTATAGAGAAGAGAGTTATAGCTAGGAAAGTTATTAAGGAAAGTTGCTTGGAGTAACGATGAGAACGTTCCTCTGTTGATTTAGTTTTTCAGTGTTCTGAATGCGTTGTCTCAGTTAATTTTGCATACTGTATCAGGAATATCTATTGTACAGGACATACTCTTTGATTCGTCGTTGGCCTCTTTTGACGTGAATCTTAATTTATTTTATTATTCGCTTCATGTTCAAGTTATTTATTGTCTTTTGAATTTTGCCGTAACGTTAGCACGGACACGCTACTAGTATACGAAGTTTATGTGTTTAACTACCAAACATTTAGTTCCTAGTGCCGTACTTTTGGTAACACTACAATTCACATTGCTGGTCCTATTGGTATTAAAATCAATGTGCTCTTATGACAAAACTAGTTACATTTTATTTCCATGTCTACAATTGCTTTTCACAAGTCCGTAAATAATCAATTCTTTACCTAAAAATAAATAAACAAATCTGTTTTCCCTATAGGCAACATCGATAGAACCTGAGATATTAATCACATCCCAGACCGCAACAAATTTTTTTGCTATCCAAAAATCCATTTGAAAAAGCGTAGATTATAAAATGTCTGCTTTCCATCTAACATAAGAGATTTGCTCTCATATCATATAAAGAAATAATATTTATTTTTTTGTCACACCTGTATGTGTATGTATGACAGTTAACCCTAAATCTAATTATCATACACATATAGTATCAAAATAACAAACAATATTTAAATATATGACAAGAAAGAAAATTTTCTCAACGAAGTAACCACTCCGCCGTCAACAAAAATACATACAGTTAATATGGTCAAGTTGTCAGAGAGATGAAGTTAGCTACATAAAACTGAAAAGGAAGCCAGCCTAATTAAGGTCAGCTAATTAAGAGCCAGATCTCACCAGGGATCGAGGAGAGGGCGAAGAACAGCACAACAACCATGAGACGTCGGCGGCGAGGCGAGACGGGCAGCGGGCACCTCATTGCGGTCGCGGCAAGAGCGGAAGGCTAGCTAGCGGTGTCGCGACCAGTCTCGGGCGTAGCGTCGCGTGGCGGCAGGCAGGTTTGTCGCCGCTCCTGTTCTTCTTCCCTGTCGTCTCCCTCCTCCCGACGGAAAGATAAAGGACAAGTTCTCTTTGTTCCGCGCGGCCATTTGCGCGAACCGGATACGGGCCGGGATACCTGTCGTCGAACATGGGCAACCGTGACGAGATTTAACTAGTTTTGCCCTAACAATTTATGACCGGACAAACACTTGATGGAGTCTTCTTGGTAAATGGCTAGAGCAGCTCACCATGAGAACAACTTCTGTTGTTTCAAGATCAGTAACATAAGCTATGGCGAGTTCTGTTTAATTTGAGGAGTTCAGAATAATTTGATTAAAAATAAATAATTTAATTTGTGACACGTGTCCGATATGTCTCGACGGTAACATCTTATTTTGAAACCTAGTTAAAACTAAAGCCCATATGTCATGAAGCCCATATTTATTTTATATTATTTAATAGACAAATAATAAAAATTGATGGAAAGTATGTATAATTAAACGTTAAAAAATATAATTTTACACCTAAGATAATAGTTATATCATAATATCACATCACAGTTTAAAATATCACAATTTAAAGTGGTATCTTAACTATAATATTACAACTCATAAACCCCTAAAATAATAATAGTATCTAAATTATTTAATAAACTTTATTAAAAATATATAAAATTATAAAACAAATTTAATCTTAAATCTATCGACATATTTACCCTCTTTTATAGTATGAAAAAAATAAATAATGAGGATTTTGTGTGTTAAAATTGAACTGATCGATTTGTTAAAAATCGTTACTGATTCGCTGGTTTAAAAAAATCAGACTGTTTACCTAGTTTTTACATGTTCAATTAAATATCCGGTCTTTCGATGAAATTGGATTGACTTAGTGCAGTCGGGTTGGTATGATTTTTTAAAGGACAAGACTAGCAATCATAGAATATTGGACGCTTTTCTGAGCCATTAGATCCACCGCCCGTAAATCCTAGCCGTTCAATTAAATTTCAACTGTCAGCGCTGAAACGTGACGTATTACTAATTAAAACATTGTGTATATATTATGTAAAATATTTATCAGAACTGATTGAAACATTACATAAAAAAAACTTAAAACAAAAATATGGTTCTAGCTAAAACATGATGCGTTACTGATTAAAACATTACATATTTATTATGTGAAATATTTATCAAAATTGATTGAAATATTATATATAAATAGTTAAAATAATTTATATTTCTATTTAAACATGATTTATATTTTTTGAAACACTGCTAATGTATAAAAATGATACATTATTTAATAAATAAAATGAAAAAATGTTAAACTATTTGAAACATTACGATATATTAGCTAAAACAATATGTATTGTGTAGTTGTATTGAAACATTGTTGATAACTAATTGAAATTTTACATCTTTACAGTTTTTTCAGCAGAATTTTTTTTTTGGGTCAGACCCAATTAATACGGGCAAGGCAAAATTCCACTCGGTTGCACGTTCGAAGGAAACAGACCGGTGACATGTCTGTTGCTTCGCGTGACTCGTCGCTTCCTGCAATTTTTTTGGTCATGGCCAGGCTGGCCATGACTCCCCAAGAACCCGAAGCTGAGGTGGCTGATCTTCCAACACCTCGAAGATCACCCTGTTGTCGTCTTCAACGCCGCGCCTGGCTAAAACAACTAGGCAAGTCGTTTGTGCTCCTCCGGTTCCTTGCCAAGAGAGGCTAGCCCGGTGCTCTGCACGCAGCCCCGCCACTTTTCGGTGGTCGTGGCCGCAGCGAAGGCCGGCGAGGAGCAAGATTCGGACATCGTTTTCACGGATCACGACCACCCTGCAGCTCCTTGACTTGTTCGGCATCTGGTGCCGTTGTCGTCGACGAGGCGCACTACCTCACGCTCAGCGCTGACGTCCTCCTCGGGATGGTCAAGGCCCGACTGGGAGAGTGGGCCAATCCAAGGCGGTTGACTGCATGCACCGCCGGTGGGCCGGTCAACGCCATGCTCTGCGCCTTCTTCGGCGCGCCGATCGTCTCGAGCCTGCGCGCGGCGCAACCGGTCGAGGTGTGCTACGCCTGAGGGCCCATGGTGGACACGGTGGCCGCGGCACGGTGGTCGACGAGGTGGTGGACATCCACGCATCGTAGCCGCCCGGTGATGTGCTGGTGTTCTTGCCGGAGAACGCGCACATCATCAACGTCCACGCCAAGCTGGAGCAGCTCAACCTGCCAGGGCTGGCCGTTCGCTGCATCCACGACAACATCCCCGGGGAGCTCATGTGCAACACGCGGAACGCGCCGGTGCCCGATGGCTCGAGGAGAGTAGTGCTGGGCTGCTGGCCACCGACGTTGTTGGGACGGGCCGTGCTGGTCAGCGAGATCACGTACGTCCTCGACTCCGGCCTGGTGTCGGAACAGCCGCCAATTATTAGGACCTCCAAGGAGACGGCAGCCACGCGCGGGCGGGGATGGCCGGCTTCTCCGGGCCGGGCATCTGCCACCAACTGTCTCGATGAGTACGATGGTCTCGATGAGCACACCGTTCCACATATCAGGTGAGATGGCACCGCCGTCAAGTTCGCGCTCATGGTGAGGTCAAGCGACACGCCGCTGACGGCATGCCAGGGTTTGAGGTTTTTGATCGTCATTAATTGGAGCCGGTAGTGCTGGAGAATGTCATCGGTCAGCTGGTCGCCGGCGGCTACTTGACAAGCTTGGAAATCTGACAGACAAGGGGGAGCGCGAGGCATACGACGAACACTAGAATATGTGATGGGACACTTTTTTTTTCACTGATGTACTGTAGATTTGTAGGCTTGTAGCTGAACTACAGCAAACTGTACTGACAGTTTATTAGAAGTTAAAAAACGCTAAGTAAGATTTTGTTGGGTTATTGAGAGGCTACGCTAATGTTTAATTTCAAAAATTTATCCCGTTAGTCCAGTAACCATACGTGTAATGGGATCATGGATCGTTACCTTGAGCCTCGAGACGCGCTCAGGCAGCAGAAGTAGAGTCGATGAAGCGCGTCCTCGAGCTACTCCTCACAGCTCCGTCCGTTCGTCGGCTGTGAAGTCGACGTAATCTAGCGTTCTCCAAAGAAGAAGAACAGCACCGATGCAGCAACGGTGCCTCTATGGTATCCACACGTATAGGGATGGAGTCACCTCGCGCTGGCGTGCTAGCACCACTCGCGAGATCCGGAAGATCAATCATAACACCTGTGATCGTGGAGAGAGCAGAGGTGGTGGCTAGGACTCTCAACCAGGAGCAATAGCAGCAATGGCAACAACGACCAGCAACCTTTTCGTGCTTGCCCCACTTCTCTTTATATAGTTCCCCATCGTGGGTCTTTAATCTGTATTAAAGCCCAACAGATCTAATTTGTTCGCCTGATCCGAAACTTCCGGCTATAGCCAGAACTTCCGAAAATGATATTCTGTATCGAATTAATTCTCGACCCGAAACTTCCGGCTACAGCCGGAACTTTCGGTTCATCCAGAAAATAAAATACTGGGGCTGGCCCGGAACTTCTGGTCCTATCAGAACTTCTGGATGCTCCAGAATCCAGAACTTTCGGCTACAGCCGGAACTTCCGGTTCCCCCAAAATTTTCTTGGGCACAATTCCATCAATCTCCCACTTGCACAAGAACCAATTCTTTACAAGATTTAAATTCCATCCCCTTAAACATGCTACCCGATAGGTTCATACGCAAACGTGAGTGAGTCGAGTGTATGTAAGAAGAAGTTAGTTTGTCTATGCTGATGTACATTTGGATAATTTATTATCTTGTTCATTGAATAAATGTCTTTTACATTGATCAGCAAGTTGATGACTTGTTTGTGAGACTCTCTGTGTTATGATGTTGTTCTAAATGATCCCTAATCTCATATCATCAAGTAGAACAGTGATGATTTATAGATTAGCACATCTGTTTAATTGATAATCATGTTTCACAGATCATAGACATAGAGATATCAAATCAGTGATGTGGACTCATGTTGGTGAACATGGAGTTGGATAGATCCACCTTGAGATACTGCTGGGATTGTTATTTTATAAGTGTCATCAGTTGTCATCTCAAATGGTGTACCTGCAGAATCCTTAGACCTGAGATCGTCATTGATTTCAGAATATGTAGTAGCACACTTAGGGGCTTCCAAACGTTATTCCATAACAGGGTAGTTATAAAGGTTGCTTTCAGGTGTGTCACGAAACATGTCGTGGGATGTGAGCGGTCAAGGTGGGATTTACCCCTTCTACATAACGGGAGAGACGTCTTTGGGCCCCTCGAGGTAGTCGGATTGGAAGGTGCATGGCCATGCCACTATGATCAAAGAGTTGATCATGATTGAATCCACTACTTGATTGAGTGAAGTGTCGAGCTATCAACAAGGGTGGCATGAATATCGCGTTAAGCTTGACTGATGTCGTGTGATAAAGGGATTGGTGCGTGAATATATCAAGGTTTAGAAAGTACGATTTTGACTTTGTATGTATTCGGGGGTCAATATGTGCTGCTAGGTACCGCTATTGATCGGCGATCCGAAAATGGTTTCCAGGTAGCGGCCGTTTGCGTATGAACCTATCGGGTCACATGCTTAAGGGGATGGAATTCAAACCTTGTAAAAAATTGGTTCTTGTGCAAGTGGAAGATTGATGAAATTGTGCCGAAGAAAATTTTGGGGGAACCGGAAGTTCCGATTGTAGCCGGAAGTTTCGGGTTCTAGAGCATCCGAAAGTTCTGGTAGGACCAGAAGTTCCGGGACAGCCCCAGTATTTGATTTTCTAGACGAACCAGAAGTTCCGGGTCGAGAATTAATTCGATACAGAAGGTTATTTTTGGAAGTTTCAGCTATAGCCGGAAGTTCCGGCTACAGCCGGAAGTTCTGGGCCAGGCGAACATATTAGATCTGTTGGGCTTTAATACAGAGAGGTGGGGCAAGCACAAAAAGGTTGCTGGTCGTTGTTGCCATTGCTGCTATTGCTCCTGGTTGAGAGCCCTAGCCGCCACATCTCCTCTCTCCACGATCACAAGTGTTGTGATTGATCTTCCGAACCTCGTGAGTGGTGCTAGCACGCCGGCGCGAGGTGACTCCATCCCTGTACGTGTGGATACCGTAGAGGCACCGTTGCTGCATCGGTGTTGTTCTTCTTCCTTGGAGAACGCCGGATTACGCCGACTTCATCGCCGACAAACGGACGGAGCTGTGAGGAGTAGCTCGAGGACGCGCTTCATCGACTCTACTTCCGCTGCCCGAGCGCGTCTCGAGGCTAAAGGTAACGATCCATGATCCCATTACACGCATGGTTCCTAGGCTAACGGGGTAAATTTTTAAAATTAAGCGCTATCGTAGCCTCCCCAAAAGACAACATCTGCAACATCTTGCATGTCGAGTTGCGGTTCGGTAGGAGCTGAAACACTTTCTAGTGGTTCTCGAACCTCTTCGAGTTGCACCGTGCTCCCACTAACCCCTTTCGAGATAAACTCTTTCTCAAGAAAAACACCATTCCGGGCGACAAAACACTTTGCCCTCTTTCCGGTTATAGAAGTAATATCATTTGGTTTCCCTAGGATACCCCACAAAGAAGCATTTATTAGATTTGTGAGTGAGTTTATTAGACGTCAAATGCTTTACATAGGCATCACAACCTCATATCTTTAGAAAAGACAACCCGGGACGCTTCCTAGTCCATATCTCATATGGTGTCCTCTCTACAGATTTATATGTAACTCTGTTTAGTGTGAAAGCAGCAGTTTCAAAAGCAAATCCCCAGAAAGACAATGGAAGAGCAGTTTGACTCATCATCGACCGGACCATGTCTAACAAAGTTCGGTTCCTCCGCTCGGACACCTTATTCCACTAAGGTGTACCAGGTGGAGTCAGCTGTGGAACAATTCCACACTGCTTCAGATGATCATTAAACTCATGGCTTAATTATTCACCTCCACGATCCGATCGTAGAAATTTGATTAGTATGATTTTGTACCTCATTCTGAAACTCCTTGAACTTTTCAAAGGATTCCGACTTATGCCACATTAAGTAGACGTACTAATATCTACTAAAATCGTCGGTAAAAGTTATGAAGTACTGGAATCCACCTCTGGCTGTAGAACTCATTGGTCCACATATATCAGTATGTACAATGGCCAACAGTTCATTTGCCCTCTCACTTTGACCAGTGAAAGGCGTTTTAGTCATCTTGCCAAGTAAACAAGACTCACATGTGTCAAACGATTTAAAATCAAATGACTCCAAAAGCCCATCTCTATGGAGCTTCTGCATGCGTTTCTCATTTATATGACCCAAACGATAATGCCAGACATAGGTAGGATTCAAATCATTAAGTCGAGGTTTCTTCATATTAATGTTATAGACATGTGTATCCTCAAGATTCAGAACATATAAGCCATTCAACAATGGACAAACACCATAGAGCATACCATTCGAAAATATCGAACAACATTTGTTCTTTATTACGAATTCAAAATCGTCTTCCTCTAAACATGACGAAGAGATAATGTTTCTGCCCAAGGCGGGAATAAAATAACAATTATTTAACTCCAAAACTAATACTGAGGATAGCGACAAAAAATAAACGCCGACGGCCAACGCAACAACTTTTGCACCATTGCCGACGCGAACATCCAATTCGCCTCTTGCGCACTTTCTAGTCCTTTTTAGCCCCTGCAACGATTTGCAAGTGTGAATCATTGATCTGGAATCAAATACCCATGAATCACTTGGATGAGTGGCAAGATTAATTTCAATAACATTTATACTTGAAGTAGAAGCAGAAGTCTCACTTTCCTTTTTTTTCTTGAGTTCTTCCAAGTATAACTTGCAGTTCCTTTGCCAATGACTAGTTCTATACACAAACAAGGACTTTGAGATACCGTACCTTTCGGCCCGAGCTTGGTTCTCAAACATGCCTCGGAGTCCCACAATCATATCATGGGTATCCCTGTTCTCATCTTGCTTCCGAAGCTCAGAGGACATACTGGCATGCATGAGATAGCTAACATCGAGCGAATCATTGGTGAGCTTCTCATAATTCCTCCGATCAGCTGCAGATGCATTATTAGCTGGTTCATCAAGATGGGGCTCCTCTAGAACATATTTCGTTTTCTCTTGTTTGAGAACTATTCTCAAACTTCTATACCAATCAATAAAGTTTGTTCCATAAAGAATCGATCGCAAATTAAAACTAGAAGTGTTACTAGCGGTAGGTGCAAAGATCTATAACAACAAGGCAAGGTTCAGCACTATGCTATGTTAATCTTCTATCAAATAAAAAATATGTCACAATATATAAAATGATCGCTTTCTCTCTAACGGCACATTGTAGGACAAGATTCATATTCATCTAACTCCTAGTGAGCTTTGGCATCACTGCTAGAAAATTAGTGACATAGGTAATCAACACTTTGCCAATCACATCTCTACGTGACTCTTGTTCGTTGGGGTAGCATCTAATGCTCGACTCCCAACTCCATGCCCCAAAGCCCAAAACCGTTTTGATAACTTTGTTAAGCAAATCAATAATATGCATGTGGTGTCTGACATCCACTCTAACTGGTCAAGATAAAAGACGGTACCCTGCTTTGGTAGACCCACCATCGATAATCGAGAACCTTAGTATGTGCAGCTATTGGAAAGAGCATTAATACTAAATTTTCTGAGGGAAACTATTCTAACATGATAACGATGCCTACCGCACACGGAACATGAAAGAATAGCATGATAGGAACATAAGTAGACATCACAGGCAATCATATTAACCGTGCCACAGTATGGCCCTCTCGCATGGTGATCTCCATCTCCATGGTTCCTGTCCATCGGGTCATCACGCTTCAGGCCTCCATGAACCTGTATCAGCCTGTTACATCTAATAGCACTATACTGATTACATGAGCTGAAGCATCACATGTCGACGCGCAGGTCGTACAACATTTGAACAGCCTTAGGCTGTAATCAATCATGACGCGCAGGCCATGTAATTACAAGCAAGTATCATATACTTTGCAAGGCTATACCAGTCACAACATTCCCTATAAAAATGAGTTAGGCAGAATCTAGACGTGACTGAACTAGACCCGGAACTTTCGGCCAGTAGGCCCGAAACTTCCGGTCGAAGGGCCCGGAACTTCTGACTCAGGGCCAGAACTTCCGAAATCAACCTTCTGACTCAAATTTAAATTGGTCCGGAACTTTCGGGTCATACTCAGAACTTCCGAAAATAACCTTCTGTACGTAATTTATTTCTGTCCAGAACTTTCAGTCCAACCGAAACTTCCGAAAATAATATTCTGTATCGAAAATTATTTCGGCCCGGAACTTCCAAGTGTTGGGTTATGTGATCAAATCTATTTCTATCACATATCACCATATGTGATCAAATCGAACACTACGCACGTAGGCTCTGATACCACTGTTGGGTTATGGGGAGGCTACGCTAGCGCTTAATTTTAAAAATTTACCCCGTTAGCCCAGGAACCATGCGTGTAATGGGATCATGGATCATTACCTTGAGCCTCGACACGTGCTCGGGCAGCGAAAGTAGAGTCGATGAAGCGCGTCCTCGAGCTACTCCTCACAGCTCCTTCCGTTCGTCGGCAGTGAAGTCGGCGTAATCCGGCGTTCTCCGAGGAAGAAGAACAGCACCGATGCAGCAACGGTGTCTCTATGGTATCCACACGTACAGGGATGGAGTTACCTCGCGCCGGTGTGCTAGCACCACTCGCGAGATCTAGAAGATCAATCACAACACGTGTGATCGTGGAGAGAGGAGAGGTGGCGGCTAGGGCTCTCAACCAGGAGTAATAGCAACAATGGCAACAACAGCCAGCAGCCTTTTCGTGCTTGCCCCACCTGTCTTTATATAGTGCTCCATCGTAGGTATTTAATCTGTATTAAAGTCCAACAGATCTAATCAGTTCGCCTGACCCAGAACTTCCGGACCCTGGAACTTCTGGCTATAGCTGGAACTTCCGGACCCTGGAACTTCCGGCTACAGCCGGAACTTCCGAAAATGACCTTCTGTATCGAATTAATTCTCGACCCAAAACTTTCGGCTATAGCCAGAACTTTCAGTTCGTCTAGAAAATCAAATACTGGGGCTGGCCCAGAACTTCTGGTCCTACCAGAACTTTCGGATGCTCTAGAACCTGGAACTTCCGGATGCTCCAGAACCTGAAACTTCCGGCTACAGCCGGAACTTCCGGTTCCCCCAGAATTTTCTTGGGCACAATTCCATCAGATTTCACTTACTCAATTTTAGTAGCACCTTTTCATATGACACCAGTAGAATTGATAGTAAAACTTGACCATTTGTTGTACCAACAGCAATAGTAATAAGGTTTTTTATCAGTCAATTCTTCTATTATGTCTTCTCATGTGTTTGTGTTGCTGTACGTTGTGTTTGTGTTGCTGTACGTGTACCATAAAACTTTATTTTTGAGATAAAAATTAATAAATTAATAATAAGAATAAGAGACAAGTGTTGTAATATATAAAGAGTAGATAAGAAGTGTCGAAGAAATAAATCTATATGGTTTGTAAACCGAGTGCACGTAGTTAAAGATGTAGGAATGAATTTTTTGGTAAGTTTGAAGAAATATGAATAGTTGTGACAAAGGTTTTTTCAGACAATTTTGAAGAAATAGAAATTTCATAATTTTTTAGTCCTTTCGTAACTCAACTAAATCAGTCAATATCACTAAAACAGGGTTGAAACATAACAGGTACTCTAATTTACAAATTTTCCACGATTGAACATAGTTCTATTTTGAGTGATTTTACAGTTTTTGAGAAAGTACCAAGAGGTATCATAATTTTTAGTATTAATTTTGATACCTCTTGATACCTTATAATTTTTAGTGTTAATTTTGATACCTCTTGATACCTCTCATCCTTGAGGAGGTACCAAGAGATATCAAAATTAACATTAAAAATAAAATTAACATTAAAAATTATGATACCTCTTATATCTCCTCAGAACTGTAAAATTTTCTTTGTATTTTAACTTTGCTAGTGAATCACTATCTTTATTTTTCTTAGACTTTTTAATGCGTTATAACCGAGGTTTAGCTTTGACCTCCTAGCGGATGGGTGGATCGAGTGGGCAGCACCGCAACTGCAATAGAGTGCTGGGGTATCGGCTTTCCTGTTGGACCATAGAGGGGCGCCCATTGCCCCCGGTGGATCGGCCGCTGCTCAGTACCTTCATAAGGTGACTGAATGTAATGATTATTATCATATCGATATGTTATTTTATATTGTAGTTTTATGTGTAGTCTCTGGTAAGACGATTTTAAGAGGGGACACATACATCTTACCTCATGTGTAACTCTGTATATAAATACCGATATTTTTGGTCGGTAAAAGAGTGAGAAAAAAGATAGAATACTTCATGAATGATAGCACTTGTCTAAGTCTAATACTCCTCTTGTAATAAACATATATCCTATAATTAAACATGGAGGACATATGTCTATTATCTTAGGAAGACTTAAACATGGGTAAATTTTAGATCTCCGTGACCTTAACACCTTGGCCGGGCTTCTTAATTTCCGTGGTGAGGATGACGGTGTAATCCCAAGTTCGCGGACGGTGCCCGATCCTTCTCCCTCTTCTTCTGGCAGTACTTGTAGGCCCCAAATAATGCAATGATGACAATGATTGAAGCAACAACGCTGACTACTATGATCATCGTAACAGATGTCTTTTTGGTTTTCACTTCAGAGTCTGGGTGATGGTTTGCAGAATCACCTGGTAGGGAAAAAGGCATCTCTTGAACAATAGCTACGATGAACTCAAAATACACAGGACCATTACTTAATGATCAATCAATTCCACAGAGCAAATTCAAATCAATTGTGGATCTAGCCAGCTCAATGAGTATAAAAATGGAAAAATCTTAACAAAAGAAAAACACAGGCATTGGTTATGAGCCATACCTGCAGAAGCAGAGCTGTTTGAAGCAGAACTGCTTGAAGCAGTACAGTTTGGGCATAGGAAAGTGGCTCTGAACTCGCCCTGCTTAAAATGGGTGCATTTGCCATCTTTGAAATCAGTAGAACACAGCTCCCATGCATCATACATATCATCACTGTCAGCTATATCTTCTTCATACAAACCACATTGCTTGCATTTATTTTCTGGAAGTTCTGTTAAGGGCTGCCGAAAGGACATACAGTACTCAATGAGTAATACAGTGCAAACTAAGAAAGATAAATAGATGAGTGATTTTACGGTTCTTAAGAAAGGTATCAAGAGGTACCAGTAATTTTAGTATTAGTTTTGGTACCTCTTAGTATCTGAGACACCAATAAGTATAAAAATTTATACTAAAATTATGGATACCTCCTCAAAGATCGTAAAATTTCTCTAAATAGATAAACGAGAACAGAACAAGTACAGAAGAGAAGCCTCAGTTGTGATCTACATGAGTGGAAGCAGCCCATTTGGTTGACTAACCTGCCATGATTCTTTACCCTTAAAGGTATATACAATGTTTGCTTCCTTCACGTCAGGCAAATACACCTTGTCCTCACCATTGCATTGGAAATACACAGTTGGAATACTGCTTGGCAACAATTCATTATTAGTAAATATATCAATGGTATCAAGTGTGACGAGCCTCTGTGAATAACTCCCTACAAAAGAGAAAGATTAGGGATTATTAAACCTTTACGTCTTTGAAATGGGCACTTTACTTCTTCCAAATATCAAAACTGACTACACAAATTTTACAGACTGACAAAAAAATTGTATCATGTAGTATTTATTTCCCCGTTATGTAATAGCGCGAAGATTGGTCATTCCAGAAATCTATAATCTTTCGTCTTCTCATATTAAAGATAGACGATATACGATTTCAGGCCAATAGGTCATATCATCATTGTTCAACTAACCAATCACCTAGGTCTGCTGATTGAGTCCCTTGTACTCATCACAGCAATTTTTATCGAATGTAGCCTGTGAAATGCAGCAAATTATATATGTAGAATATCAATCCATGGTGCAATGCCCCTACTCTCAAATTTTGTTCCTCTCATGTGAGCCATAGCAATTGTAATCTGTACGCCATTTCCCATGTAATAATATTAGGTGAAGGGGGCAAAATATACCCATCTAGGACAATATGAGATGGGCAAGAATAGGAATGCCCATCTGACCCTTACCCCAACCCCACTATTATTTGTGTAAAGCAAGCTTATCAATTTCGTTATGGTACCGATAAGAATGGTCAGTATATATTATTCTGTCACTCAAACTAGTATATATTAAGTGACATATCGTTCTGGTTTTAATACCAGTCAATACTAGCTATTCCAGTCAATACCGATCCCATACCAACTAATACTAATCCCATACCAGCCACTCTGGTCAATACCATCCATACCGACCAAAATCATATTTAATCATATTATATGGAAAATTTTAAGGTACAACTAAATTATTCTGCATCGTCCATTACTGCTGATCTAACTGCTCGGATTCAAATAAAGTGACATATTATCTCCTATAAGGTAATAGGTCGCATTTCCTTTCTTTTTTTTCTTTTTTCTTTTCTTTTTTCTTTTCTTTTTTCTTTTTCTCTCTTTTCTCTCTTCCTCTACCTTTCCTCCTCCACCTGGAGGGCGATGGCACGGCGGGGTAGCTTTGGCGCCGCACGCGAGGGCTATGGCGTCACTGTCCTGGCACAGCGGGGTGGCTCTGGCGCCGCACGCGAGGGCGATGGCGTCGCTGTTCGGCCATGTCGAGCCGACGCCATCCTCGGCAACAGACAGCTTGTCGTGCTCAAATGCGTGCAAGAGGCCGAGTGTTGGCAGCTTCAACATGTGAGATCTCTCTCTATCTATACTAGTGAGCTTAC
>KE372327.1:112452-124627 GCA_000418225.1 Zizania latifolia
AAGAAGAAGAAGAAAAATACATGCAATTAATATGGTCAAGTTGTCAGCGCGATGAAATTAGCTATATAGAACTGAAAAGGAGGCCCGCTTAAGGTCAGCTAAGAGCCAGATCTCACCAGGGATCGAGCAGAGGGCGAAGAACAGCACAACAGCCAGGAGACGTCGGCGGCGAGGCGAGACGGGCGGCGGCCACCTCATGGTGCGGTCGTGGCAAGAGCGGAAGACTGGCGGTGTGGCGACCAGTCCGTCTCGGGCGTGGGCGCCCCCTAGCGTCGCGTGGCCGCAGGCAGGTTTTGCCCCCGTTCCTCTTCTTCTTCCCCGTCGTCGCCCTCCTCTCCTCCCGACGGAAAGAGAAAGGGAAAAGTTCTTGTTTGTTCCGCGTGGCGATTCGCGAACCTGATACGGGATACCTGTCGTCGAAGTGTCGAACCATGGGCGCGAGGCGTATTACTCCTGAGCCCGTATTTCCACCGGCTACGAAAGCGTATTTTGCATTGTCTCAGCTCTCAAAGTCCACCAAAGCAGCAAACAGACGTCTCTGACCATATACGCAAGTGTGCGACCGTAAAGAGTCTCTAGAGATCCTCATGTTATACTTTCTACACGGATTTGATTTGCTCTAGTTTCATAACACATTTTAATTGTTTAATCATATAAAATATCTAATCTATTTAATGTTTTGTTTTCTAAATGTTATGACGAAGGTCTAGCGAAAAATATTGTAACGAAAACTATTACGCATCATGACTAATCTCGTATCGCCCTGTTTATAGTGTAGAATAGGACCTCAAAATTTTCTAGGACGACCTTAACCATTAGTAGCAAACCAATTTGGAGTTTGTTCATTATGAACAAAATGTAGTTGTATTTTATATATCAGAAATAATACTCTACATAGAGGTAGACAAAAATAAACCAAAAATCAAACTAAAATTTAAGTATGTTTATTTTAAAAAATCAGCTTTTAGTTTTTGATTTTCAATTCACTCAAAAACCAAAGAAGTTTAGAATTTATAATGTTCATGTCTTAACAAGTTGATATATTGAATTATGTTGTAATTTTAATTTTATCTAAAAACCATAGAAGTTTATAATATCCGATACCCGTCTTTTTATAAGTTAATATATTGAATTGTGATGTAATTTTAATTTTATCTATATTACTAAATGATAATTTTAAAAGAGTGTCGTAGCATATTGGGTTAAAACTGAAAACCAAAAATCGAAAAAATTGAACTAAATTATTTCAGTTTCAGTTTTTTATTTTGGTTTTTGCTATTTCAGACCATTATTCGGTTTCTATTTTCTAAAAAACGAATTTGTTAGAAACAGATAAAACCGGACCAAACAAACCGATTACTTCTCTACTTCCCATCTTTCTGCTCGTTGGCTTTCAATATTGTATATATCTACTTATTTATATATCTTTGTCACTTCAATTTTTGGGCGGAGTATGCATTACAGCATTAGTAATTTAACTGATGAGTATTATCATAATATGCCTATTAAATTCTGCAATGCTTAGAGATTCCAACCAAGTATGGCAGCTTATTCTTCGTATTATTTCTAGCCTGTTAGAAATTAGGATAGTAATTGAAATGTGAACATCGTAGCCTGTTAATTTGAATGGCCCTTCATTTCTTTCATGAAACCTTGTCTGTACTTAGTAGGCCAACTTGTTCTTGAGTCCAGACCTCCAAATTACCTTTGTTGTCATGCATGGTCTATTTATTGAGGGTGCGTTTGGTAGAGATTTAGATTCTCATTCAAATATTTTAGATTTAGATTCTGTGCAGAAATGTTTCTCAAGTAAATTAGAATCACTCGCTGAAACCATTTGCTAGTTTTCTGGATTCAGATTCTAAAATTAGAAGAATGTGGTAACATTGACCAATACACCCTTAAACATATAATCAAAATACATGTAAATTGCATTATTCAAATTGGCTAATACAATTAAATTGTATGATCTAAATGGGATAATACAACCACGATTCAAAATAAACATCCTTAATTTCATATTGTGACTTCCTGCTCCCAATATATGACAGATCTCAGAAAATCCCATTCCCCTACTGCTTCTCTCTCTTCCTCTCCATTTCTACCCTCTTCCCGTTCCTTCTCTTCCTCTGCTTCTGATTTCTAGCACAGATCCTCCGTTCCAAAATGCCGCCACCGCCGAGGTTGGAGGGGCTGGAGGGCCTAGCCCTGGACACCGTCATCACGAAGGCCGGCGAACGCCCCACCATGGTGCTCGCCTACGCCAGCACGCGCTTCCGCATCGCCATCGATTCTGCGCTGTGGATCCGACGTGGAGCAGCGCGTCGGCGGTGCTGCGGCGTAGAGCGGCGCGCCAACGGCTAGCGTGGAGTCGGCGTGGACTGCCTCGCATGCACCGTGAAGAGATTTGCGGTGGCAGGACCGGTAATTTGCTGTCCTATGAAACGGCTTTCTCCCGTTTCGCTGTTTCCAACGGAACTGCGAATCGATCCAAGCAGAAACGCCCTGCGAAAATGGGCGTTTGGCAGCGATTCTGAAACGGAACCAGAATGGCTGCCAAACGCCCCCTAAGTACCAAAGTGAACAATCTCTTTGCCTTCATGTTTAATGTATGGCATGCCCTCATCAACTCCACTGCAATTGTTACCAAGACAGTATATCATGCATTTACAGTTGAATATCTGGGTCAGTAATTTTTTTCTGCTCCTTTTGGGATGTGATTATTGACCTAAAAATAATGTTTTCACTGATCAGGCTACTGAGGTTTCCTTCAGTGGCATCGTTTAACACAGCAATCAGCAAGCAAACAAGAGAGGGTCGCCAGTACAGGCTTGAGATGGTTAGGCTAAGCTTGTTTTTGTCACTCCTCTCATTCGATTATGAAAAAAAAAATACCATATGTTTTCGTGCTCTGGTATTACAAGTCAGTCGTGTGAGGTGTTCGATCTCAAGCGGTCTTACGATGGAAAACTATTTGAGCCATCCTTGTTTGTAGGGCTGTCTTTATAAATTTGAGGCACCGGTGCGAAATTCAAAATAAAACCTAAAATTAAAAAATTCATATAATCAAAACATACTTTTACTTAGTTATATAATTAACATCAATACATTTTATCTTCACTAAAAACATTTTAAGTGTTGTTATCACCATAAGTTTTTCTTGTGTAAGAGTAGAACGCAAATAGAACTTTAACAACTTAGTTTAGAAAAGCTCGATGCAATAGTCATAGGAACAAAATTCTGTATGCAATAATAGCATTAGTAAAATAATCTAGTTGTTTCAAATACTTCAGAAAATTATAAAGGACACGTAGATTCCTTAATAAAATTATCAGATAGAAGCAATTTGTCATGTATTACAGAGGAGAAGCAATCACTTGGTCAGATATACTCTCTCCGTCTCGTAATATTGTAACATATGATCGGATTTGATATTTCAGAGTACAATGAATTTGGACAGTGTCACTGTCCAGATTCATTGTACCGTGAAATATCAATCCGGTTCTAATTACAATATTATGGGACGGAAGAAGTAACGAGTAGAAGCAATCAGCTATCATAGAATTAAAAAAGCCGAAGACTAAATTAAGTAATTAATACTAATTAGGATATGAGGGTCCCAATTATTTAGGGCCCTGTGTAAAGGGCCACTCCACCCCTGCTAATCAACAGGGTTCCTTGTTTGCTAGTATCATTTAATTTTTTTTCAATTCATCCTTGTCTGATTTGATCCTATCAGAGTGGTGCAGGTTAAATTCCGCTCAAGGACTGAATGCTTTCGCAACTTAGAGCCGGGTTTTCTGCCTGAACAACTTAGAACAGCATGCGCGTTCTTCAGTAGCTCATCCATTTTTCTTTTCGTTTTCATGGAGTTAGCTCCTCTGAAGCGAACTTTGGTAGGCTTTGGATCTGAGCTCACATCCGAATATGTGGGGCGAAAAGACAATGCTTTCAGGCTTTGTATGTTTCCACTCAACTGTCACCAGGCATCAGCTTTATTTTAATTTTGCTGGTGCTTTGTTTAGCTGTACTATTTCATTTCTCGAATTTCACAGTGTAGACTGGAAGTTGCTCTTTTGCTCTACTTTACAACAGAAACATCCGAACGAATTGTTCGTAATAAATGTTACAAAATTACACATTTTTCTAAGCTACTCCCCCGTCCCATAATATTATAATTTAAGACTAAATTTGATATTTCATAGTACAACGAATCTAGACAGTGTCACTGTTCAGATTTATTGTATTATGAAATATCAAATTCGGTATTAGATTGTAATATTTTAGGACGAAGAGATTAGGTAGTAGGAGCACGTACGTACAGGTACAGCCATTTTATTGTGTGCTGATAGCAGGCTAGTCCCATGCATGCATCCTTCATCAGTTGATCCGGTGGATACCTTCATATCTGTAGGTGAAACTTATAACATTAGTGACACGAGAAACTGATTTTGCATCCACTCAGCCTGCCTTGAGGTCTGGTGCAGGCAATCAAATAGGTCAAAAGTTGTACGCAGGATGCGAGTTCGGACACTGCAGATAACCAAACAGACTAGATCGACTTCAACTTGCATCTCGGTGCAATGTGGTTTTATATAGCAGTAATTTGCACATGCAGTATTAAAAGCACTTCTTGATCACAAACTTACCCCGAGCTTCTTCTTTGTGAGAGCAAGCACTTCGTGAGGGTTCTGCTTGGTCTGCGTATACGCATCAATCTTGTTGATTTCCTGTTAAAGCATTATTTCCAGTGACATAAGTAAAAAATTCCCTAAGTAAATCATAAAAATGCCCATCCATATTCTACTATATTTTTTGTTCAATTGCTGTTTGTTACCTCAATGAAATTCTGTATGTTAGCCCTTCCTGCAGCAATATCATAATTCTTTATGCCGGCAAATAATATCTGAAATCCATCGGTAAAAGGTGCATATGCAACGTCAACCTATCCAAAAATAAGAAGCCATTAGTAACTTGGTTAAACAGTAATCAACAGGAGAGGTCACAAACCATTTATCAAATTACCATACTAAACTGGCCAAGGAAGAATGGGCCATCATCAAATTTTGAGAGGGAGCGTTCCATGTTGTCCAGAGCAGCAACAGATGATCAGGAATGCTTCAATTCAGAGTTTGTATTTGGATTTTGGACAAGTGTGAAAGTTGCAACTGAATTATAGTATAAGTGTTTTTTTTAGTTCTTGCCAGCTTCTTCTGTCAAAAGAACACCCTTGGAGCTCAGGGCAGCACGCACTGTCTGATTGAAGATATCTGAATAAGCCAGCAGTTCTTCTGCAAGTCTTTGCTTTTCAGAATCCTGATGTCACCAGTTTGGGTGTCAGCATTTGAGAACGTGTTGTTACAGATTTTCAAGGCAAGCAGTTTGATGAACTCACATCAGGAGTCAAGTTGAGCCCTTCGAAGTTGCTATGTACTTGATTAAATCCAAACTCTCTCAAATGATTTTGTTGTTGTGCTCTAAAGCTTTATTTGGTAGGATGAAATCCTAACCCATCAACGTGAAATAGGTCGAGATTCAAAACAAAGTCTAAGGATGGCACCTGTTACGCGAAACATGTGAGATCATGTACATGATCGTTGATATGTAATGAACAAATTGGTTTGGTGTTGATATGGGTGTTATTTGATTAATCGGTGTTTGATGACAAAGTGGCTTAGTTTGAATGGTCGGACTGCAGAGGTCAGGAGGTTGGGCACTCGGCACTCGAGCACCCTGGTCGGGAGGTCAGGCACTCGGCACTTGGCACTCGGCACTCAACACTCGATGCTCGAGCACTCGGCACTCAGCACTTAGAATTCAGCACTCAAAGTTCAGCATTAAGGATTCAATTCGGACCACTCGGATTTTTTGTGTTCGAGTTGGATCATATACTTAATAATACATATTCATTACATACACCTTGTTTATACTTAGTTGAGTCAAATTGGAAAGAACTTAGACTCATAAAAGGGTTTCTTGGTTTGTTTATGTGTATGCGTTGCTTGAGGACGAGTCGTGGTCGATGACGGGGATCAAAGCTAGACTCGGAGAGGATATGAGGTTCAGAACAGTCAAGAAAATCATGCAGGACGCTTGAGCTAGAGAATGCTACAGATGAAGATGAGCTTTTCCATATGATGTACGCAAAATGTGTGCGAATATGGAAATAGAGGAAAAATCGAAAGAAGTTAGGATTTGAGATTGAGTCAGAGACAAGGATTTCTAAGTAGATTAGGAATCTGGTGGTTTATATTTTCATGGCTCATGGTGGCAGTCATGGCATACATGAGGGGTATATAAATAGACTAAAGGGGAGAGCAAAAGAGAGAGATTTGATGAAGAGGGAAAAATTAGGTTTTAGCCTTTTGCTTTTTTATCTAGGGTTTTGAACGTGGTTTTGGTGAGAAATGCTATGGATGCACCTTGTGAATACTCTTATGCAATAAAGATTTATCTTCGAGCATCAAGAAGTTTGGTACCACATTCTTTCTTAATGTTTCTCGATTTGCATAATTTTGGCTTAATCTATGTTTCTTTATTTATCAGCATTTTAGTTTAAATTTATTTATCCAAAACTTTGCTAGGACATTAAGAAAGAGTTCTGAAAAGTTTCATTGGTTAATTCCACGTACATTTGGTGTAATCAGATTTTAGTTTTTAAATCAGATCAATCATGTTTTACATTACAGTAGGTTTCAAGGGTCATAACTTTTGATTGGTAACTCGAATTTGAGTGATTCTTATTGGGTTATATTCGTATTCGAGACTAGTTTTTTTTTTGTTAAATTTTTAGGTCAATCCAAGTTACAGATATAAAGTTATACAAGTTTTATCATTGTCCTGTTAGGCTATTTTTATACTAGTTCTTATTAGTTTTCAAGTTTTGCATTAGTTGTTAAATTTAGGGTACTGCAACGATTCACCCCCTTTGGTTGCTGTGATTATTGTGTTTCGATCATACAAAACAAAATCTTATCATGCAATATAAAAAACAAATACATGTACATGTTCAGATAATATTTATTAAGTCTAGCTAAACCATATTATTGGGGTACACCTTCTTGTACCAAGCTGGCATATCTGTCATGTCTAGGGGACTAACTTGAGGAAATAATACCCTACGATCGGGCTGTAGGATGCGTCCCCTACAGCCTGACGTTCGATTCTTTACGCGTGGCCTCTAGAGCATTCGATGGCGAACATGCTTGTGACATGGCCGCACCCACAACCATCGTCGCATATGTTGGCCGCACCGCTGCAACGGAAGCACCACCCCGCCGTCTCTTTCAACACCCGCCTGCGTCTTGTTCCATTCCTCCTATGAAGAACGTCGTTAAATCCGCTCTCAAGTCTATGGTGTAGTGAATCGGACTCTCACATATGATATCAGAGCCCGATTAGAAAACCTACAGAGAATTTTTTGCTAGCATCACGAGAGATCAGACCAAGTCGTGTGTAGGCTCGATGTGTGATGGGGTGATTGTTGGATTTAATTTCTGTATATAGTATTGATGGTGTGGGCACTATTTAAAAGGTCGTGCAATCTTGACCTACCTGACTAAAAACTTGGTTATGACTTCAGTTGGGCATCCATAGGTCAAGTTTAACGTGAATGAGCTAGCGTAGCGGATCTGACTCTCATTTATTGTTCGTCGCTTGCTGCTGCCGCTGCCGCCATTGGGAGGCAGGAGCAGATCGGAGTTACGTGAGACAGGAAGAAAACCTAAGCCTTTGCGTCCGCAGTGACGGCTGACAGCAACGGAGAAGCCGGAAGCGAGTGGTAATGGCTGCAGCGAGCCACGTCGCTCCTGTAGCCTGTCACAACATAAGCCGTACATATGTCGGTGGCGATTAGTCAGCATCCTACTCACAGTTCTTCACAAGCACGAGATGAATACAGTAAAATGGCAGAACTGAACTGACAGGCACGTGCAACTTTGGAAAATACTTACGACGTACTACCTCCGAGGCAATTAGTGTTAAAATGGCATATATTAATGCTAGAGGGAGCGATTACATGTCTACAGATTTATTACGATGTATCCATATTTTAAGCAAAAGATAACACGGTACTGGCCGGAGTATCATCAACATTTGCAGCTATAAGTTGAGCAGCACAAATAAATTACAGCTCCGGACTCTAGTATAATACTTGAATGGTTTTGAAGGGGTTAACAACTGCGGCTCACCCATGGAGCATAGGCCATGGCTGAGCAACTAACTCTCTGATCAGCTATGGTATGTTCATCACACTTGTACGAATGCAATATTCTGCACAATCAAGTTAAATTATGACCCCAGACTACGCAGCTCACTGCGCATTCTCGCAAGGAGAGTTTGTCATTGTAGTTTGTCATTGATCCGTTTTTTTGAACTTGTTACACGACCAAAGAGATAAGACTGATTATAAGAGTATCGCCCATAGATGCCTAAAAAAATCACTCCTAATATTATTATATCAGGAGTTATCTTAATAGAATTTAATATCTAAATCTTGTTACTCTCCGACAGATTCTCGATATCACATTCCCTATTTTTACTCTTGTATCATCGACAGGTAAACCCCACTTATTAAATCTCTCATCTTTTTTTTTATTTGTATCTCTTATAACACTGATAGATAAGACTAGAGCGGATAAGGAATAAAAGTCACTCCCTAGAAGTAGGGAGGGTAAATGAAAATTTTATGGATCTCTAAAAATTAAGAACCAAATAGAAGAGCTGTTAGAGAGGCATTTTAGACTAAAATATCTAATAATAGAGATATGGAGTTAGAGCATCTCCAAGAGATACCTAAAATTTCACTCCCAATATTATCATATAGGAAGTCATCTTAATAAAATTCAATCTCTAAATCTTCTTACTCTTCGGCAGATTCTCGATATCATATTTCCTATATTTTATTCTTGTATCATCAATAAGTGAATCCTACTTATCAAATCTCATATATTTTCTTTTATTTGTATCTCTTATATCACCAACAAGTGAAATCAAAGCAGATAGAGAATGAGAACTACTCCCTAGAAGTAGGAGGCATGGAAGAAGATTTTAGAGATCTCTAAAAATTCAAAACCAAATAGAAGAGTTCTTAGAGAGACATTTTAGACTAAAATATCTAATAATAGAGTTCTAAGTTGTGCTGATCACCAGGTTCCCGTTAACTCAGTTGTTCGTTTATCTTCTAATTAGCATATTTGCATAGTTATTTGACTATGAAAATAATATGCAGATAATCAGTAGCGATAAGACAGGAGCATTGATTCGTTAAACTCGTCAACATTCAAGACAACATGCAATTATAATCATCCATGTAGGGAAAAATGACAGCCATATTGGTCAACATTCAAACCACAATCACGTAACTAGTTTATTTTCAATAGCATGCCTACCATATAGCATGCATTATCTTATTCAACATAAACCATACTCCAAATAAGCACACCCTTGAGTATTCATCTGTTCATCCTGGTCACATCTTCAGGCAATCTGGAAGTTCAAATGTGTAGAATGTAAAATGGTATAAACTTGGCAGATGAAACAGACCAAGCTGACCATGGGAAATGTCTTACCCCAAACTTCTTCTTTATGTGTTCAAGCAAGAACTGTGGGTCCAGTTTGGTTTCTGCATAAGCATCAATTTTGTCCACTTCCTGAAACATATCAATTTGAGTCAATTTCTTCTCAGCAAAGAATTGGTAAGAAGATTGATCTGAGTGATCTACACTGTGCATTCTTGCCAATAAAAAACATAGGCTAAACGTAACATTAACATATGGTATGATCTCATATTCTCACGTATCATCATTCTGAGTTACCTCGATGAATTTCTCAATGTTGGGTCGGCTCTTAGTGATATCGTAGGTCTTTATATCAGAAAAGAATATATAAAACCTTTCGATAAATGGAACGTATGCAATGTCCACCTGGAAATTAGAAAGTAAGCAGGAGTGTCAAGCACTTTGTTTTACAAAAACTTTCTTATAGAGAAATTTAAAAGAAAATGATTCCCAGAGTAGAATGGCATACCAGACTGAGCTGGCCAAGGAAGAAGGGGCCATCGTTGAACTTTGCCAGAGCAGCTTCTACTTTATCAAGAGCAGCAACTGATGAAGATGTTACATTAGCAGATTAGAACGTGAATAGAAACTGCAGAAATAATTCGAGTAACAAGTATATGAGTGTGCTCACCGGCCTCATCGGGCACTTGTTCCTTGGAGACTAAGGATGAGAATAGTGCTTTGTTGAACGCATCACTGTAGGCAAGCAGCTCCTCAGCGAACTGCTGCTTCTCAGAATCCTGTCAATTTACAGATTCAAACACTCTTAACAGTCATGAGAAATTATATACTGCTCTTTATGCAATCATCACACCAGTGGTGACAATTGATCGAGAGAAATAGATCGTCTTACATCAGGGAGCAATGCCGGGCCTTCGAAATTGCTGTCAATGTACCGGACCAAATCCAAGCTCTCTCCTTTCACCTGATTGTTGTGCTCCAGTGAAGGCACCTATTGAAAAATAAAGACGAGTGCACAAAATTCCTTATTTATAGCAAATTAGATCATTAGGCCGTAAAAGATTCTTATGGGAGCAGAGTTGAGATTAAACAGTAGTGAACCATATATACCTTGTTCTCTGAGTAAACCTTCTCCTTGTACCAAGCTGGCCTGTCTTCAAGATCAATCCCAACAATCTTGATCTTATCCTGCAGACCCTGGAAAATAAAAGAAAAATAAAAAAGATTCAACTTTTTCGGTGCAACACCACCAGAACTACGGACTGCATCAGTGAATCAAACAAGAGCAGGTACCTTGTAGTTTCTGGTAATCCACGTGCGCTGCGCGTACGGGCAGTGATACGCAACGTACAACCTTTGCGATGCGAACAGATCAAACCAAGTCAACTAACGAAGTGAAAAATCACAATATATTCGCAATTTCACCTCTTGCATGGTCAAATATTTACCTGGTGGTGCCATCGAAGAGAGGAGGGGGCTCCGAGGAGGAGGTCAGGGAAGGGGGGAGCACCTCTTTGGCGGGGCTGCACATGGAGGACGAAGAAACAAAACATTCAGAAACCCAATCAAGAACCAGAAGGGGGAGACAGTGCCAGAGTAGGGAAAGGAGAGATTCTGCTCCCCGGCCTCGCCGCCGAGCCGACAGACTCACCTGGCCGGTGCGGCGGCTGCCATGGCGAGGGGCAGGGAGAAATTCCTGGCGACGCGGAGGTGGCGCTGGTGGCTCGTCGCGAGCTAGGGGGAATCTTTATATGCGCCGATAGGACGGGAGTCGGGAGTGGAGAGGTGGGGGAGGACCGGAGGAGGAGCGCGTCACCACAGCGAGGGAAAGGGAAAGCGAGCGAATTCATCATGAGAGTGAGCTGGGCAGGTGCCTCTGCCTCCCCCGTCCAGGCGTGCACGCACCTGGACGCGAACCTGGTGCCGGTGCACCGTGCACGCGAACTCTCTCCGTCTCTCCCCGTCCCGCGTGTCACCGTGTCTTCCCATAGGAGCGCAACCAGCGGTGGGCACTTGGCAACGTTTTTAAGTGAGTTGTGTGTTGATTGGACTAAAGGGTGCCTTGAGTTACTAGAAGCTGATGGGTGACAAGCGACAACTGATTGTGTATCCTCAGTGGTAGGTCTTGGCAGAATGTAACCTTTTATATATCTTTTTATATATGGAGGTTATTTATGACATAACTGATTATGTCATCTTGAGTAGCTTAGCCTTTTCCTTTTTTACTTTGGTATAAATATAAATAAAAAAATGACAGATGTTTATCGAGTAAACAATGTTTTAGACTGTGGTCTAATTATAAATAAAAAATATCTCTGGTAGAAACAAATTGAAAAGACTACTGCAACAACAAAAAGCTCTTGTTGCAACAGCTACGGTTTAGACAAGGTAATATAAGATGCAATATCACAGCTGCAACAATTTCATTTAGCTAATGCAACAATCGGCTTTAGCTAAAACGAACCAAACCACCGCCCTGTTGCTACAGTTGACAACTGAAGACGTTGCTACTCCTTGTTTGATCAGTGCTTCAGCAGTTTGAACGATAGGTGCCATCAGGGGATATATCGGATGAAAAGATTGTAGCCGTGGATGAGCTTCCCAGCGTTCGAAACAAAATTCCGTGCGGGCAGTCCTCACCTTCTTTCCCGTGAGGA
>KE372327.1:139456-150761 GCA_000418225.1 Zizania latifolia
AGTACAAGAGGTAAAAACCACACAAACCGAAGCCATGCGGCAGGAGACAAGCCGAGGGCGAGGGCTCGCGCGACATCGTCGTCCCGCGCGCCACGTGCTCTTGCTCTAGCCTCGACGCGAAACGAGTGTTTTTTTCGCTTTCCCCCATCTCCGCTTCTTCTTCGTGTTCTTCTATTCCTATTTCCTTTGCTTCGCGTCTGGGCCTCGGGCGGCGCGGAGGGGTGCAATTAACGGCCGCACAGCTCCACCTGACCTTACCGCGATCCATCACAAATCTTGATTCCTTTCGCGGAATTTCTCTTTCATTTTTCCATGTGCTTGGATCTCGGGGTGCGGGCTAGGGTTTATGGCTTTGGTCAAAACATGGCGTATGGTGCCGAGGTCGCCCTGTCGCTTCTTCTTTAATGCGCGTTGATCCCCCATGGACGGCGAGTCCCGGTAAAACCCATAAAAGGCGCCTCCTCCTCTCGCTAGCTTTTTGTCTGTTATTGTTGTTGTCGTCGTTGTTTAGGTCAGATATTGATTAGGATTTGCGTGGATGCGGTCGTTGGAATTACCTTCGGGTATTGTTGTTGATGGTGGGGAGGTTTGGCGCAGGGACGCGTACGGATTCGCGGTGCGGCCGCAGCATCTGCAGCGTTTCCGCGAGTATGCCAAGATTTACAAGGTAATTTGCTAGGGACAGAATGGAAATGGAAATGTGTTTTTTGTTTGTTTCAGGTAGCGTTCTGATTTTTTTCTATTTGTTTGGTTTATCAGGAGGAAGAAGATGAGAGGGCCAACAGATGGAAGGACTTCTTGGACAGGTTGGCTGGGTCTGCAGATGACTGCACAACCAGCATTTCACCTTCCAAAGAGGATGCTGCTGTAAGAGATGTCGGTGGAGGAGGACGAGCTGAAAACATAGAAAATAGCAATAGGAGTGGAATACAATGTGATGATGAAGAAGAGAAAGCAGAGGATGCAGAAAAGAATGATAAACCAGAAAATCTGAAGGAAGTTGATGGCAATGATCAACCACGAGAAGCAAATGGTGAGGCAGAAAATTTTAATGATGGGTCTGGCAACTCGGAAAAACTGAAAGAGGAGAGTACTGCTAACTCCATACATTTTAACAAAGCTTCAGAAGAACTGAGGGAGGTGAATGGCCGCTCAGAAGAACAGTTAAATGAGGATGGGGGTTCCGAAGGATTAAAAGATCCTGATGGAATCTTGGAAGGATTAGGACAAGTGAACAATGATAGCTTAAAAAAGTTAGAAGAGCTTTTCTTGGATAAGGGGTTGTTGGATGAACTGAAGCCCATAAGAGTTGAGTCTGAGAAGCGGGTGCGGGTATCAATCAGCATCATTGAGAAAATGATGAGCTCTCGGGTAGTGAAGATACATAATACTGCAAATGAAATGCGTGAAAATGGTGTGGCGCTTGCATCAATTGAAGAGGAGGAAAGGGCAACAGATAAGAGTTGTAGAGGGGATCTAGCAGAGAGATCGTCTGATCCAGAGAAGGTGGAACATGCACATGATGGGGAACCAGGTGATTCTACTAGTGCTGCTCTGGAGGGAGGCAATGGTGAATCTTATTTCCCTTGGAGGGAGGAGCTCGAGAGCTTGGTCCGTGGAGGTGTGCCAATGGCTCTTAGAGGAGAGGTCCAACTGCAACCATAATTGCATTTCACTGTTCTGTCTCCTTTATACAAGGTAGATACCTTTATATTCGCGTATGGTTGATTGTCTTGCAGATGTGGCAAGCATTTGTGGGTGTTGGTGCTCGTAAAATTACTGGGTACTACAACAAATTACTAGATGAAGGTACAGAGGAATTGGACGAAAAGAACCTTGAGGACTATGTGTTGAAAGAACAGACAAATGCACCGAAAAAGCTACGGCAGCCTGAGAAGTGGAAGGGGCAGATAGAAAAGGTTGTTCTCTGATTTGAAATTGAGAGCTATGACATGTTTTGGAAGTTCTAGTGTCTCAACACATTTGAATACTTGATTTGCCTGTTATCATTACAGGATTTGCCTCGAACATTTCCGGGACACCCTGCACTAGATGAGGATGGGAGAAATGCTTTGAGGCGGTTATTAACAGCATATGCAAGGCATAATCCATCAGTTGGATACTGCCAGGTAAATAAATGTTCATTGGATAATCTTTATGTTAATTTAGCCTCTTGTAAGCTATAAATCCTATAATTGATGCATGTGGTGCGAGATAATGTATAACCTTTTAATAAAAGATGGATATGACAATGGCTGTAATGTAATTTATGCTGAGCAATCCATCCTGAACTATGAAACTTGGCGCTTTGTAATTGTTTATTTGGACAAACGAATTTTGATCTTATTCTATTGCAACTTCAGAGGTGACTTACAATTGAAATCAACGAAATCTATCGAAACTTCCGAATACAACAATTTAGTTTTAGCTAGCTCTTACATACACAATTTAGTTTTAGCTAGCTCTTATAAGGTCAGCAAAATCATCAAATGTTCTATATGGTGCACACCATCAATGATTAATCTGGGTTAGAAACATCTATGCCTTTTTTTGTCACTATAACTAAAGTGTCTTTATCTTATATCTTCGTTCTTTTTCTTGCAGGCCATGAATTTTTTTGCTGGGCTATTTTTGTTATTTATGCCTGAAGAGCAGGCATTCTGGTATGTTTTCATTATATTCCCTTTCTCTTGAAAATTATATTTGATTAATAACTTTTTTATTTTGTAAGATTGCATGCTACCTCAAAATTACACTTTCTTTTTCTTGTTTTCTCCCATCATTTCGAATTTTCAGGGCTCTTGTGGGGGTCATTGATGAGTATTTTGATGGTTATTACACTGAGGAAATGATTGAATCTCAGGTACTCCTGAATTCATGTTCATGATATGTGTTATGTTTCCTTGTGAAAACTTCAATGATGTTACTGCCCCATTTACAGGTTGATCAGCTTGTTCTCGAGGAAGTTGTACGAGAAAGATTCCCAAAACTTGGTCTGTATTCGAATGATATTATCACTATGTGTGTCCTGTTGCATTTCAAAGTATTTTTAAAATGTTACACATGGCCATGGCCATGTATTTATGTTCAAGTGAAATGTAGAGCTGACTTTAATTGCTTGAAGCTTTGAATGCACAGTATATCAAATTTGTTGGTTATCATTTTTTGCTTACATCAATTGCAACTCTCTTTCAGCAAAGCATATGGATTTCCTGGGAGTTCAGGTGGCATGGGTGACTGGACCATGGTTTCTTTCAATTTTCATCAATATGCTTCCATGGGAAAGTGGTCAGGTTTTATGCAATGGCTTGGTTCTTTCATTAAGATATAATACTTAAATATTTGATTGTTCAATACCAATGCCTTAAATTGACCAAAACATTTATATCAAATTGTGAGGATAATGATAAATCCATAATGTTATTTTTAAATTTTACATTCTGTATAGCATTTTATGTTCCAACAAATAAATAGTTAGGTTTAATAGTGTCTCACTGAAACTTTTCTACTTTCTTAGTTCTTCGTGTTTGGGACGTGATCCTTTTTGAAGGAAATCGAACAATGTTGTTCCGGACAACACTTGCTTTGCTTGACCTATATGGTACTACTTATCCCTGAAAATGTTGTTATGTCCTACTATTTATTCTTTTTTAACCTATCATTGATGTGTAAGTGTAATCAACACTGCTGTATTTGAATGTTAATTTGTAGGCCCTGCCCTAGTGACCACAAAAGATGCTGGAGATGCAATTACATTACTGCAGTCACTTGCTGGCTCTACTTTCGACAGCAGTCAACTTGTATTGACAGCTTGTATGGGTTTTCAGTTGGTCAGAGAAATAGGGCTTCAGGAGTTAAGGAAAAAACACAGGCCTGATATTATATCTGCTATGGAGGAAAGATCAAAAGATCGTCATTCTTGGAAAGATAAGAAGGGTTTAGCAACTAAACTCTATAGCTTTAAACATGATCCATCATCTCTATGCCCTCAAGTTAATTCCAAGGAAGGAGCAGATGGTTTGCAAGTTGATGGGGAGATGCAATTTTTAGATTCTGGGTCAGCAAATCTAGAAAACTACCTTAGTAGTTCAGCGCTAGAGAATGAGTTGGATAATGGCATTGATCTTCAGGATCAGGTAAGAACTCCTCTGTATTGATTTATTTGTACTGGATGAGCTGATGTTTTCTCTATCAGAAATGAAAAACAATGTGCTTATTATATCCATCCAAATTTCTTGGTCATTCTGATGGTTGGCTTTTAATAATTCATGATGTTTCTTTGTCACGATCCTTTTGTAGAATTGAATGGTTCATTATTATTTACGTGCCTTTTGAGCTTAATATTCTGTTGTGTAGAATCGAATTTTTAGTAATCTTTCCTTATGTAAACATCACAGGTAACATGGTTAAAGGTTGAACTGTGCAAACTGCTTGAGGAGAAAAGATCAGCTGAACTCAGGTTTGTTGTGCTTCTGTTTTGGATCTATTGTGTGCTTAAGAGCACTATGTTAAAACTATGCAGGTATAGGTACACAGAAGATTAACAATCATCAGCTAACTATCTGCAAAATCATCGGGGAATTTTCTCCATCTAAAGTTATTTCATATATCTATATTGTAGAAGCCTGTCGCACATTCATGTATAGTTTCATCTAAGTTGACATCGTAATGTGTTGGACCACATAACTTTTTATTGTACTGTGTCATCTTCCTAACTTAACCCATTAACACATCTGTATTCTGTAAGGCTTATATTTTGTGCTACTCTTCAGAGGTGAGGAGTTGGAAACTGCTTTGATGGAGATGGTCAAGCAGGACAATAGACGTATGTTGAGTGCTAAGGTACAATGGTATCTAGAATTGGTTCTCTTTTCACTCCAAGAAAGCACACCTTAATGGCAATCCAAGACTTTTTATAATTAATAAGCAATGGCTTGAAAATTACCTAGTAATAGTGTAGGTGCAAGTCCTTAAATAGTTAAATCCATTATTTCCTTCTTGCTTAAATTTGAGTGCATTTATTCTTGACTTAGAAAATATTCTCAGGTTGAGAAATTGGAGGCAGAGGTATCTGAGTTGCGAAAGTCTTTTGCAGACAAGCAAGAGCAAGAGCAAGCAATGCTTCAGGTTCTGTCAGTCTGTCTAACAGCCTAGGCTTTATAGTTCATGACTCTCAACTCTCAAGTACTTTATACCATCTGGTTGACTAAAATATACACACATATTTACTTATCCCTGCAGATTTTGATAAGAATGGAGCAGGAACAGAAAGTGGCAGAAGATGCCCGCATAGCTGCTGAGAGAGATGCTGCTGAACAAAAATATGCTGCTCACTTGCTCCAGGTTAACCTTCAAGATGTTTTCTCAAACTGCCACCTTTTACGATACAATTTGTTATGTCTGTAAAAATGCAGATGCATAACCTTTTCGTTCGTCATATATGCAGGAGAAGTATGAAGCAACGATGGCTGCACTTTCACAGATGGAGAAGAGGGCTGTAATGGCTGAAACTATGTTAGATGCAACAAAGCATTACCAGGATGGGCAGGTTAAAGCCAACAAGTCTTTCAATTCAAGGTATGTTTCAAAATCCTACCCTCATCAATCTAGTATCACCGACGAGTTCTGATCAAAAGATGATTATAATATTTAGTGAGCATTGGTCATGACTAATTTGCTTTTGATGCATCCTATACTGGCTAGTGCTTTCCCTTTTTCTCATTGTTTTATGCTCTATTACTATAAATATTCCTTAGTTACAAATCATATATTACTGATGCTTCTCATTGTTTTTCAACATTCAACTTTCAAACACTATCTTCACATGGTGGCATTTATTTACTCGGGATGCTTTTGTAGTCCACCTCATGCTGCCCATCTGGCTGGGAAGCCAAATCAAGATCCTAATCAAGATGCACCTAACAGGAGGTTGGGCTTGCTTTCTAGAGGACTTGGATGGCTAGAGAAGAGCAAGGTACATTTATAAAATGCTTAATGCTATAGGATACAATGTAATTTGGGTAACAAAAGGAATATCCTCTTTATTTGATATTTGGAAAGAAAAAAAAAGAGAAGTTGAAGCAATATATTTTTCTAAAACATAAGCATCATGATGAGCCAAACGGTTCTAGGAAGATGATACAAACTTAAGTACAGTTGGTTCATTAACTTTGAATTGTTCTTTTATCAGGGAAAGTCTAGTTCCACTGAAACATCTGAAGGCTAAACTCTTGTAGAATCAGGAGAAGATTGTCGCTCTTAACGAATCTTGATGGCCATTCAGGATTTGATTGCTAAATCATCATAAAAATACATTTGTGGAAGCATGATGTCTTGCCCACAGGAAGATTCAACAGGAAGTTCCCATGAAGTTTTGCTGAAATTGTCCCCTGTATCATATTGAGTTCAGTTGTCAGATGCAGTTTCCTTGGTAGGTTCGAATTGTTGTAATGCACCCATGTAAATTTTCTTTTTCAGTTGGTTTCATTAAGATTGTCAATAGTTAAGAGTTCCGGATAGGAGAAAGAAAAAGGTACACTACTTCCCATACACATTAGATTAGTTTGCGACAATGTTGTGGTATTATACCAGTGAAGAGCTGTTTAGAAACGATTTTTTTCCCTAGTGGATGTGCGACTGCAAGGTCATTGACCAGGGTTAGATTCGTTTTGGGGTGGCGGATAATGGTTTTTCTAATGTCTTATTATTATTTGACCCGAGTGACTTACAACATGTTTGTTGTGTGAAGTGTGAACACCGAGAGCCCACTGAATCTATCTTTTTTTTCATAAGTCAACCACTGATCATATCATAAACCAATAATGGCCATTCAGAATTTTGGTAAGACGTGCCATTTTCTTCCCTGAACCTATACCAGGCATATTCACATAATCACATATGCTTAGGTTGTAAGTACATGTTTCGCCGATCGTATATACCACGGCAACAAGGGAAGTAAAAGCATCTGCACTGCTTGGAACAGTTGGGCACTGTCACACTGAGTCCGCAGGAAAAGAAATAGACGGCAATGGCACAATCTAACGGTAGGGTCTGAAAAGAAGAAAAAATAAGAGGGAGAGACTCGAAAGAACAAGACGCTCACCACTTTTATGTACATCGATAGAATCTCAAATGACTTCTGAACGTTAGAATCGAATGTCGTGAAACCATTTGCAGATGCTACGGAGTATGGAGATCTATGTCGACAGACGACAAATGATAAGCCTCGATATGCACAGAAGAAACAAAAGTTCCCTACATGTTCCCTCCAGCAATTCAAGTATTCAACCATGTTCGAACATGAAGACTACTCCCAGGCTCCCAGCCCCAGAGTAACCATCAGAACTCACGACAAATTAAAGAGCAAGGGCTGACTGACAGGCACCACTGGAGTACTGGACCTCCCACCTCCTTCTCCCTGATCCTTGGCTTGGTTCCGATCTTCTATGCTCGTTTAAGTTTGTGTACTGGAGTCAAGAACCCTCGCACAAACTCAGGAAGCCGCAAAATGGAAACATAGCTTTTTTGGCTGAGCCTCATTGGCTGGAGATGAATTGGTCATGCCGGACTGAGTTGAACTGCCTTCTCCAAGCAACGTAGCAAGGCGCCTGCATAGATGAATTTTTTTTCTGTGATAATCAAATTGAGGGTCACATGTAAATTGTTTATTTTGAATGCTTACCTTCTTGTCACCATGCCTAGGCGATCCTGGTATTTTGCCTCCGTAGTTGTTCTTTGAGGTGCGCTAGGTTTAGTTGGACAAACTTTGGTGCTGTTTTTTAGTGAACAAGTGTGTATTCAGCGAGCAAAGGCCAAAAGCAAAGAAAGCCTGGAACTTCCATTTTTAAGTGAAGGGAAACGGAGCAGACTTTTCTCTACACTGGGAGCAGACATTAGAGTAGGTTAATACTTGCATACTTGTATTCCGTATCGCTCAAACTCACACTGTATTTTAGACAGAATGGTTCAATTGTGGAAAGCATCCCGTTTCGCACTTATTTGTTCCTAAGATGCACCCGTTTATTCAGTTTATTGGGTGCAACCAGACAATTTCAGTACTCACGACGATGGCTAGATAATCGTTACAATACGCTAGCCGCAGAGTCCATAACGAGAAATTAACATATGAGAGCTAGAACCAAAGCATCCTTGCCAATCGGTTTCAGGTTCGAAACGACGAAAGCATTCAGAACCAGCCCTAGCATGACAACACAAACTCACCACGTAAATCCAGTTCAGCACCGTAACTACATGGAAACGAAATGTAACTAGCAGAAAGTGTTTGACTAGAAAATGATATCTTAAAATGAACGGCTGAACCATCAGTGATGTCAGCTCGATATAGAGAGTACAGATTTAACATGCATAGACCAAAGAAATGCCACTGCTGGTTTGCTCCTCCTTAAGACTCTTGACTCTGCAAGGGAACTGGAGGTCGCAAACCATCACGACATCTAAAGCGGTACCGCAACCGATTGCCATATTAAATGTGTGGTCCAATCCACAGCACAAATGTTCATCTGGTGTCAAAAACAGAAAATAATCATATGGGTATTTATTTATCGAGACTCCATTGTGGGGATCAATGAGCTGACATCAGCTATGGAATGAAGATGCCATGTTGGATAAGGGTCGTGGGTCTTGTTATCTGTCTTCGTCTTGGCCTGCCTGATCTTCCTGTCCAGATTGCCGCACGAATTGCCCACGGACTCGCGGACGCTGCTCAGCTAGCCTCTTTCTGCTTTGATAGCGCACCTGGAAATAGGCGGACAAAGCCATCAGAAAGATACCGGTTCGATACAAACCTTAGTCAGGCACAGCACTCAGAAAAAGAATGCTATTTTTAGAAAACAAAAACAGCAGCGTCAAAACCTGATAAAACGTGTGACTAAAATCTTACTCCCCCAAACTAGACAGTAGGGTTACTTTGTGGACATAGCCAATTCAGTACTTCTATGTTGGTATTTATTAAAGTTAGGCCATAAATTGATGAGCATTTTCATAGTCCTTCAATGGCAGGTTTTTCACATTCTTTCGAAGAAATTGTATCTATCATGATCTTGTTTACCCCAATAGTATGAATGATACTATAACTCATTTTTGCCATACTGAGTGGTATGCATAGGGCACTTCAAGAGTTCCAAGTAACTAATACTACTAATTTCACAACTCATAGCTTTGATAGACGTGTAACTGAAAACAGGCTACCTTTTTTCCGAAGTTCCTCGCTTTCCGTTTTTGTCTGAATTTATTCAATGCAGCTTGCCGGTAGCAGATCCCGTTCTGATACATGTCATTACCACTGCCGCTCCCACTTCCGTTGCCACCTCCTGCCCCATTTTCGTCCATGATACCATTAGTGCTCTCCATGTTTGGCCTCCCAACATTAGGAACATTGCCAGCTCCTCTCTGCCCATTGCTTCCATAATGGCCACCTGAAATGCTCCCGTTCACACTATAGTTTGCAGCATGACCTTCAATGGGAGGATCAAATACATTGGACGAACCACATTGAGCATCCGATGATCCATGCTCAATGGATGGCTGATGCTGCAACATAACGTGGAGGTAGTAATGGACATGATGGTGCTCCAGAAAGCTATGTTGTACATCTCCAGAGTGGCCCACATTCACAGCATTGGCAATTCCTTCATTAGCTTTGTCTTTCCCAGCAACATTAGCAGGAGATGTTTGACGCTGCACAGGATGGAATGCTGATGTATGTTGGGTAGCTTTGACAGTTGATGGTGACATCACTTTCTCCCTGTTCGAAGAAGGTTTTGTGATGACGTTCTTATTACTGGAACCCATGTCATTATTGTTGCTACTACCATTGGAGCCTTGCTTTATTGCAGCAGCATCTGAATTTGACTTCACCTTGCAGTTGGAGTCTGTTTTCAAAGCCTCTGAACTGTTATCTTGAGGTGAACAACTTCTGCCAAATCCTGCCCTGCCTTGATTGGAAGCCACAGATGTATGGTACCTTGCAAGACAAGAAACTGTTAGTACGCAATTTATTGCCATGTTCATAAATCAGTAGTGACACTGATATTATTTTTTGCACCTGGTAAATGCTGAGAGATCTGATCTTTTCAGAATATTTCGTTTGTCATGGATTTCAGTTGCCGTTCCAGTTGTTTTCAATCTCTTCAAACTCAACTCTTGGGATGTCATATCGACGAGAGAATCATGACTTTTATCATTCCCATCTAGAACTTTGGAGTCAGGTGCACTAGTGATTCTAGCTGCTTGTTTGTCTTCTGTATTTCTGGCTATTGAACTAATCAAATCAACAGTTTGAGTAGTTAGTTCATTATGTGTGTTCCTGCTATCCTTTTCTCTCATTGTCTTGCTTTTTGATTTACTTTGGGGCATGACAGTCTCATGTTCTTTTTCTGTTGGATTAATAGACATCTCATCAGGACAAGATTGGTACTCCACACTAGAATTTCTAGGAGCTCCTATTTCTAAGTTCTTCCCCATGGAGTCATCTGCAAAAAAATGAATGAGTGCAGGTTAGTTGAATGAAATGGTAGTGTTTTCTTTATTACAATGCATGTTGTCAAGCATATGGTACCTTTATTCTCATTTTGTTTCTTGCCACTCATTTTATTTGCAGTTGGTAACCATCTGTTGCTGCATATCTCTGATCTGGGGTGAATTACTTGAGCACAAGTACTATCAGCTGGATCTGATGGTTGATCAGGAGACATCTGTCGTGGGCTGTCGATCTCCACTGCACGCTTTGTCCATGAACTCTGCATTTAAAACAGACTGATGGCATGAGAATACATTAACACAACTGCCCTACACTTAGATAAAATTATCCAAAAAAGTCACTTTTCATTTAAACCCTGAAAAAGCAACGTTTTACCAAATCCAATTAGTAGCATGTAAGTCAGTTCTACTGGAAAGTCCTACACAAGGGTTATATAATTTATTTTCCTATTAAGACTATCAGCATGTGTAATTTCCTTATTTTATATGCATATTTTAATGTTCCGCAAAACAACTTTTAGACCTGTATGACCTGATTTGAGATCACATGAAGCTTCATAAAAGGCATCAGTGATTTTATTTTTAAAAAACTGTGATGAATCTTAATCCACACCACACCACATCACTGAATCTGTCCTAGTACACCTGATGAACAGCTAAGTTCATTTTGTTGCACTTAGTTGGGATGCAATTGATGTTTCATAACTTTATATACAGCTCCAAGGGAAATCATTACTTAGCTGGCGATAAGAAAAACACATCAAGAAATTCAAGTCATGGAGAAATTTTACAATATGTGCTGTTTTTC
>KE372327.1:167167-190134 GCA_000418225.1 Zizania latifolia
TGCGACCTCCGCTGGTGGCGAGCTCCGCCGCGCCTCTGCCTACGAGCTCCGCTGGCCGCGCCTCCGCCTGCGAGCTCCATCCACCGCGCCTCCGCCCGAGATCTCCGCCGGCCACGGGCTTCGCAAGGGGTTTTCTCCTGCAGCAGCAAGTAGTACTAGATGGAGGGCAAAATAGAAAGATTCAGAAAGAAAAGTTATAGAAGTTGTTATATTTAAGATAAAATTTAAATGGTAGAAATGGTTATATTTTAAAACGGAGGGAGTATTTGTTATTTTCAGTTAAATTAAATGATAGATTATCCCAGGGACTCGGTAGAGTGAATCGATGGTCTTGATAATGGAGTTCATATAAGAAAGTTATTGACAAAGTATTGATATATAACCAATACTCTGGAAGGAAACAAACAAGACCGTCTGGTACAGACTAGAGTTTGACATTCACTTTCAGCTCTGCTGCTATGAACCTCTGAAGTTTCTACAGATAATTATCCTACATACTCCTCCCCGTTCCATATCAACTACAACATCAAATTAATTTAATTAAATCTACCATAAAATGTCTTAATAGTGTATCTATTTAATATTTTAGATGCTACTATATAATTCTTTAAAATTATTCAAAGTTAGAAATGTTTAACATAAAAAGGTAAATCTACTTATAATATGATTCGGAGTATCTCCCATCCAGAAAAAAAATAGTGCATCAGCATATTTTCTGATGTTCATAGGGCATATTGTTTTACAAAATGAATCGGAGATGGAACTCTGGCCAACAATAGTTCCAAATTTGCTACACAAAACAATGGCGAGACATGATGCATGCCAAATAACAATGAATGAGGAATCTCACGTGATTACACAGGTGTCACTGAATACATTCCTTTTCCAAAATACAGTTAATGGCATCCTCAACAGTATCAACAACCTGCAAGATATAACAGGTGTAAAAAGAAGAGCACGCAAATTAATAAACAAAATGGCACGAGTTCACGCAAGGGATTGTCACTGCTTCTGATTTCCCCCAAGAGGCCAAGACACTCCGCTTCAAATCATATAGGTAGGAGAAGCTTTTGGGCAGATGACAGCCAATCACTAACAAGCATGTGGCAAGAACTACAGTCCAAGCCACAGTTTAATGACCACAAAAGCAGTCAAGCAGATGTGCTGAATTGAAGAGAAACAAGTTTTTCTTTGTAAACACATTGCCAGTCTAAAAGAACAACAATGTGATTCAATAGGGCAAGCGCAGACAATAATCAAGCATTAGTGTATTACTCAAACAAAAGACATACGAGACACAACCCCATCGGGAACCAAAGTGACTACCCCTATGAAGAGTGCCCAAGTAAGAAATAAAACTGCAAAATCACCAAGGTCCAGAGTAAGACAAGCAGATTGCTTATGGTTATTCTGGTTTAATCTGAAACTACTATCATGTTATACATCCATTTTATTGACAGACATGTATTAGCACTTATAAGGCATACTGACATACCAAATCAGCAGGGAACTGTGGATCGTTATCCTTCCCCCTAAATACACCAGTCCTCGTAAGAACGGATGACCAAGGTGGTCCAGCCTGTAAAGTGTAACTCAATGTTAGAAAATATTTTCCCCAGGAAGCAAGGGACTACAGGTCCATCACTATTACTGCTTTAGCTGTACAAAAGAGCAATACAAGAGCAAACGACCAAAAAGTAGATTGGTATTATTCAACAAGGTATATCAGGTGATATATTAGTTTGTAGGAATACATGCTAACCGTTCAGCTTCAGAAACATATACATTCAAAAATTCTTTGAAGGTCATCTAAGAAACAAACAATTGCATCACACCATCAACTGCTCCATGCAGTGATTTTCCTTTTCAAATAAAAAAAGGAAAACAAACCGGTTGTATCATAGTCTAACCTTTGAAGCTCCATTGATATCAACTTTAGGATTATCACCAATCATGTAGATAGTAGATAACTGATGCTCTTTTAGTTCCATTGCTGGAAGTGAACTTGGATAAATACTCATAGCAAGTTTTCCGAGTATGTTTGCCGCATTCTTGAACACAAATGGGTTAGGCTTCCCATAAGATATGTACTTCAGCTGATGAACATTAACTCTGCAAATTCAAGTTAGCAGGATATGAATAACTGCTGAACATATATATATGCCCAGAAATCCATATATTATGACTTACTGATTGAAGATGCTTTCCAGTGCTATCCTGAAAGCACCCATTCCAAGACGCTCAGAAGGAAATTTAGCCTGCCGGTCACAAGTTACTATTAATCTAATGATTATCTTATCCATATGGAACTATGCATGCACTGAAACTGTATGCCAGAATCAGAGGTAGTGTGGCCTGTAAGAAGTGCATCAGATGATCCGTTCTTGATACATCATCTTACCTGGTATTCAAGATCATCAGACGCAAAATACAAAGGAGGTTGATCTCCTCTTCCACTTCCTGGTAGTCCACCAGTCAACAAGATGTCACAAAGTACCTTTCATATTTAAATGAAAACCAAGTCTTATTGAACTTATGTAGGAAAGACAACTCAACTAAAAAACCATAAGCATGGCATGTTTGTACAGGCATGTTTATATAAGAGAGTGTCTATAACATGCAGTTACCATTGTCTACAAAGCTGAAACAATGACCCAAGAAGATTTTGGCAACAATGGAACAGGGAAAAGACTACCTGCAGGTCTCTCCCCCAATCAACAGGGTCACTAAGAACAAAAACCCCTTTGACTCTCTCTTCAAAAACATCATATGATGGGTGCACTTTACTGTCTGCTTGCTGCACTATCCATTTCTTGAAAGGAGCTAAGGGATCAATGCCTCTAAAATATGATGAATATTCATCTATGGATAGAACTTTTCTGCACGTGATAGAGCATTTATGAGCCTTGAGAAATACACAGTATATTTGAACTGCAGTCGTAATAGCAATGACAAAGATTACCTAAATCCATAGTCAGCCATCACTGCTGCAGGCTCTCCTTTTCCAACAGCGATGATAAGATCATCTTCAAAACTGCAGTAACATGGAAAAGGGTGGTTCCATTCAGGTTTCAACATATTCATGAAAAGTTATAAAACACAGAGAATCATAGTTTGTCTACAGAAATAGAACTTTTAAGACTAATATAGTAATATGTACTTTAATGGTATACCGATTCACCAGCTCTCTGTAAGGAGAATGGCCAAGCACAACCTGCACGATCACAAATTTTCAGTTTTCACATTGATGTTAGACTATTGTATACTATCTCTTTGGATATCGCGTCCTGTGCAACGTATATCTCGATGGCCCCACCTAATCTCCCCCCGGTATTGTTTCCATATACGGTTGAGTAGATATGGCAGGGACTGGCCTATATATGTACTCGATATTGAGTCATCTAATCTATCGCATGAGGTTTACTCCAATATAAAGAGATTTAACATATTTACAGGCTTAACATGTAAATGTAAAGAAAATGAATGGATTTTTTATAAAATTTATAATGGTTATCAGTTGAAGGTCCATTGTTATGCTTGCTGTACAAAGCAATGAGACATGAAGATAGTATAATTACCTGTGCTGGGGAGATATTAACTCCTAAAAGCTCACTTAGCTCCAGGGCTCTTTTGTGCTCTGGAACACCACCACCTACAAATAAATTCACAAATCTTAATAATCTGGGGGAAATAGTAACATTGGAAGGCATCACATATTCACATTGCCTTACTGTATGAAACCTTGGTTGTGGTGACTATATGACTGATATGAAAAACTAGCAGAAATCATAATTATACTCAGCATTAAACATTTTAAACCATTCTCTCCATACCAAGGTTGCCTCTTAGTTATCGAGTAATTCACTTTATTTAGTACATGAAAAGCTCAAGTCTAGCAAATATAATAATAATTTGGCATTCTAGTTCTTAGTAAGGTCCTCATGCAAGCCATGGCAACCCCATAGTAGAAAACAATAATATATATTGAACAGAGCAACACACTGAACACAAAATTAATTTGTTTCTGTCATGTAAGAATTTAAACCCATACATTAGTTAAGATAAGATCATGCTCACAATAGGGAAACAGGCCTGTACCCTGATATTGGTCTAAATAGTGTATCAATATGGGTTTCATCACAGAAAAACATGATGTATATAGGTCGAAGTAAACTACTCACCGTTGGTTAAAAATAGAAAAGGAATCTTCAGGCTACCTGAAAAATGGGCAAAGAACGATGATCCATAAGCTTTAATCACCAGGCACTAGAGACATAACTGTGCAACAACAAATATTTACAGCACAAATTTTTCTTATGCGTCGCTTGTTTCAAATAAGGCATAGTAATAAAACCACTGATACATGACGAAAAGATCTCAGTTAAAAAGGAAAAATACATTGTACAGCAAAAAACAACCATTCGTAGTTCATGCTGAAATTTTGGGTTACACCCACATAAATATTTCAGAAATTCATAAATAAATCTCAAAGGACCATATCGGGAGTCGGGGGTCGACACTCGGCACTCGGGAGTCGGAGGTGGCACTCGACACTCGGGTCAGCAGTCAGGACTCTGGTGGTCAGCCAGCCGAGCCTGACCTCATGTCCGCCGAAATACTGGCTTTCCGTCTTGCGGGGATTCAGTTCCCTTTGGCTGTTCCGATCTTTTGGAAACTTGGCGGATTTTACGGGGTATGAAAACTAACTCGATTTAGATCGTGATCGCGACACGAGATCGTGTTACTCCCATATAAATACCCGTCCATCTGGCCGGTTCCATATGTGTGATCTAAGAGATACAACAGATTAGATCAGAACAGATCGATTTGCCTCTCCTCTTTGTTGCGCTGTCGGTGTAGTCTACTTCATCCCTTTCTCCGACATGCACCGGCGAGAGGGAGAGCAGGTCTCCAGAACCTCTCGCTCTTGTGATCCTACATCGGGAGAGGGCGAATAAGGTTTTTGGGAAGCGTTCCGCGTGACTGCTCACGTCCGTCACCACGGCGCGTCTTCCGTCCACGTCTACCGTCGGTCGCCGTCGGGTATTGCGATCCGACACCAACAGGAGCAACTCTGCACCGACCGTGGCTTCGTCTTTGGCTACCGTACAGTTCGTGCGCTACTTTACTGTTCGGTTAATAATCATGTTTTGTGAAACCATGATTACTATGTTTAAGTTTATTAGTGTGTTAGATGTGTACATGCTAGTTTTTGTGGATATCATGATTTATCTATTTCGAAAAGTAATCTCGCGATTGCCTAATATTCCAACAGTTCAAAGCTCTAAGCATCAGGTATGAAGTAATCTACGATAAAACCATGCCCCAAAAAAGGCGCCTTGCCTACTACCTGTTTGACAATATGCTCCAAAGACATAAATTCTGAAATCACGTTCTGATTGCCACTGCGGCGATACAAGTACAACGAAACGCTCACTTCAGAGTTCTGATTCCTACAGGCTGCTCTGATGAAATGCGATGAGTTTGGGACGAGCTAGGTTACCGTCTTCGGAGTAGAGCCGGCGGATAGCCTGCGGCGAGCCCCCGATAGGGCTGCGACCGCGCAGGATGACCCCATCGATGTCAAAGGCGATGCCGAAGGATGGCCTCGCTGGCGCCGCCCCGGAGTGGGGGAGGCGGTGGGCGAGATCCGACGGGCAGCGGCGTCGCGCTGTCTGCAGCTCGGCCCGCGACCGCGCCGCCGCACGGGCCAGCGCAGCGCGGAAGCCCCTCATTCTGCTCCGCCAACGCGTCGCTGTCTCCTCTCCTCTGAAGTTGAATTATTCTTTTGTAAAGCAAACTTGGGTCCTGGTGAGAAAAAAATGATTATTATGATTTCAATCTTCTTTACTTATGAATGAATATGGGTTTAGATTGCAAAAATATGAAGCACAGAGTGATAAATTATTAAATCTCTTTCATGTGGTACAACCTATAAATAATTGCTGCAAACTTATGTAAAAATTTGATCATTTATATTTAGATGTTTGGTTGATTCAATTCAATTGTAGATTATCTAGCATGTCGATGGTTGATGAAATTTGCTTACATCTTGATCAGGCAAAGGCATTTTCTGATCAAACTAAATTCAAAGGAGGTAATTTTCTTGGGTCATCTCTACTCCCTCGTGTCATTAAAAAGTGTTAAAAACGTAGTTATATATTAATGTCGTATTTCCTCTGTTAGAATATAAGGTAAGCATATATTTTGAAAATTAGTATTTATAAACTTTGACTAATAATTAAGCCAACAACATATATATTTGTGCCATTAGGTGGTGTAATTTCATTCTTAATATTTGAAAGTATATTATGAAAAATACTAATGGACAAAGTTTAATATTAAAGAATGTGAAATGATTTTAATTATTTGCTACTCTATACCAAACTCATAAACTCAAACTATTCTATGTATCATTCGTACGAGTAATAAATTATAAAATATCTAAAACTTTTAAATAATAAATAATCAAATCTTTCAATATTTATCTCTCGAAAAAGTAGAATAAGTTATTTACCACTCTGGTCAGTGATAAATTAACAAATAACCAAAACTTTACCATCTACATCTACGATGCCAAGTCGTCATGCTCGTGCACACACAAGCGTGCGATGTAAAAGAAAAAAATTGACCAAGTCAACAGAGAGAGCCCAGTTTCGGCCCACCAGCCCATCTAGCGTCACATCCCCCCCCCCCCCTTTCCGGCCTCTCCCACAACCATCACCCTCCTCAGCAGAGGTGAGTCCCGCCGCCGTCTCCGCCGCTGCGCACGGTGGCTGTTGGCGCCGCCCAAACATCCCCATTTTCCCCTCCCGGCCGCATCCGAATCTCTTGAGATGTCGGACAAAAAGCGCCGCGCCGGGGCAGGCGCGGCCGCGGGGGGCTCCGCCTCCAAGAAGCCGCGCGTCTCCTCGGCCGCGTCCTACGCCGAGTCTCTCCGCTCCAAGCTCCGTCCCGACGCCTCCATCCTCGCGACTCTCCGCGCCCTGGCATCCGCGTGCTCCAAATCCAAGCCCGCGGGCGCGTCCTCCTCCTCGAAAGCCCTCGCGGAAGACGACCCGGCCGCCAACTACATCGTGGTGGCCGACCAGGACTCCGCCTCCGTCACCTCCCGCATCAACCGCCTCGTGCTCGCCGCGGCGCGCAGCATCCTGTCCGGCCGCGGCTTCTCCTTCGCGGTGCCCTCCCGCGCCTCCTCCAACCAGGTCTACCTCCCGGACCTCGACCGCATCGTGCTGGTCCGCCGCGAGTCCGCGAGGCCCTTCGCCAACGTCGCCACCGCGCGCAAGGCCACCATCACCGCGCGCGTCCTCTCCCTCGTACACGCCGTCCTCCGCAGGGGGATCCACGTCACCAAGCGTGACCTCTTCTACACCGACGTCAAGCTCTTCGGCGACCAGACCCAGTCCGACGCCGTCCTCGACGACGTCTCCTGTATGCTCGGCTGCACCCGCTCCTCCCTCCACGTCGTCGCGTCCGAGAAGGGCGTCGTCGTCGGGCGCCTCACCTTCGCCGACGACGGCGACCGGATCGACTGCACGCGCATGGGCGTCGGCGGTAAGGCAATCCCACCCAACATCGACAGGGTGTCAGGCATCGAGAGCGACGCTCTCTTCATCTTGCTGGTGGAGAAGGATGCGGCGTTCATGCGGCTCGCCGAGGACCGGTTCTACAACCGCTTCCCCTGCATCATCTTGACGGCGAAGGGACAGCCGGATGTCGCCACACGGCTGTTCTTGAGGCGGCTTAAGGTAGAGCTGAAGCTGCCGGTGCTTGCATTGGTCGACTCCGATCCATATGGGCTGAAGATTTTGTCAGTGTACATGTGCGGTTCCAAGAACATGTCATACGACAGTGCCAACCTGACGACGCCGGATATCAAATGGCTCGGCGTGCGGCCGAGTGATCTGGACAAGTATCGAGTGCCGGAGCAGTGCCGGCTTCCGATGACAGATCACGATATCAAGGTGGGGAAGGAGATGCTCGAGGAGGATTTTGTGAAGCAGAATGAAGGATGGGTGAAGGAGCTGGAGATGATGCTGCGGACGAGGCAGAAGGCTGAGATACAGGCTCTCAGTTCGTTTGGGTTCCAGTACCTCACTGAGGTCTACCTACCTCTCAAGCTGCAGCAGGAGGACTGGATTTGAGAACTCATTTCGTGAATTTTATTGCTTTTATTCGACATCCTGTGTGCATTAGATTGCTCTGGTTTTAAAAACAAGGTTCATTTTTTAGTTTAGCACTGCATACATAAAAGAGTATCCTTTCTATGGCTAGTCGAAATAGAGTGATACAGCTCCAGAATGCTTAGTTGAGATGCACGAGTTAAACCAGCATGGTTATTGTACCTGAAATCGTGTTCCTAATCATAGTTTATGGTAGTTTGTTGTGAGGAAGTGCACGTCGTTGAGAGTTTGTAGGGTCCAATTTGACAATGGCTCCTTTGGAACTCATAAACTTTATAGTATTTTTGCAGGAATTAGTTTAGTTCCTACAAAATCTCTTCCAAATTTCTCTGTTCCAAAGAAAGGAGCAAGCATGACTGATTACATAGTAGTATAGTACCTCGTAGTACCATCTGATGTGATCTCCTTGTGCCATTATGTATTGGATTGGAGCAGCAGCTAACCTGTATTCCCTAACGTTGAAAAACATGGCAACGTTTTCTGCGAGACATGTATCCAAAACAAGTGTAATCACAGGGAATTTCAGTGCTAGAACTGTCTGTATCCTAGAACAAGTATTCAAATCAATGTATTTCAACATTCAACGTCTGTATGTCAGCTCGGTGTTTGGACATTCACATGCGCGACTAAAGCACGTGATAGCAGATGTTTCGAGGACGCCATGAGCATATGAACTCTTGAGCTCTTGAGCAGTTCATCTCATAGATAAATGTCACCGCCAGACGTATGTTGCACTCAGGTTTCAAATCTTGAGCGAACCAGACTGTTAGTAGTACAAATTCTTTTCGTTTATTAAAAGAAAGACAGCACCGCTGCTGTTGTGCGCACAATCAATAGCAACTTGAGTGTTGTTCATTGTACTCTGTCGGAATGTTTATCAGTTGCTATGAAAGTGCGGTGATTACAAGCTTGCAGCAATTACCCAACCACTTCAAAATTTCAACCTGGGATGCTACCAGATTGGGAGAATTGATACAATCAAATCCAGAACAGAAAATCTGATGTTTTTTGGGTATATGGGTGGCCTGGGGCATTGTCACATGACACATCCCATTGGCCGTCCACAATTCCTTTCTTATGAAACCATTAACCATGTGCTGAGTGAGATCACGAGGTGCAGTCCCCCGATGTGTGATGTGTATATACCACCTTATCCCAGGATCTGTGCTAAACTGCTAATCTTGCATGTACAAATGGATCGAACAGAATGCCCAGGGAGGACTGTCACTGTACAACCCTTACAGCTTTCTTCTTCAACCAATGATTCAGAGAGTTGGTTGGGATCTTTATCACCCCCTGCGGTCTCCGAGAAAAATGTATAGATGCTTGATCTAAATGACTCCTAGAACGAGAAGGAACTGTGGGTTTGGATGAAGCAGGAAGGCCTTCAGGTCCAATTAAAACTTCAAGACCCAAGTCATCCGTCAAAACAGCAACTATTGCATCCTCGACATCAGCAGCACTAGTTTTAGCCTTTGTGTCTGACGTCTTCTCATGACCAGTGATGATTACAACATCATCCTGAACTGCTCGTCCTATTATAGGCAGGGGAGAAGGTTTAAAAAAGGGTGTATTATCACTATAATAGGCAGGGGGGAGGTTTTAAAAAAGGGTGTATTATCAGCAAGAATATATTTGTATTACATATTTTGATTGTAATGCCAATAAATTGACTGGGTTGAACATTACCTAGTAGATACTTTTCTTTCATCTTCCGCAGAACTGAGAGAACAACAATGCGAGATTCAACCTGTGAAACATATACGATGAGTACATGACTAAAAGGATGGACTATGTAATGGATGATGTGTCAACACAAAACATGTCACTGAGAACGACACTTTATCATGCAAAATCAATCATCATGCCCATGTGCGATGAGAGTTGCAACAGTTTCTAAGGCCTGTGGGTTGGAAATTGCAACTTCCCTTATGCAAAGATAGGCGATCTTTTGTGAATTCCCTAAAATGAGAAAAAAACAGAATATCATATGCAGTAGTATTAGTTGCCATATTACCTTTGAAAGCCCACGAACATCAACAGTTTGGTTTTGATCAACATCTTTCTGCAAGAATGTTGTCACTTTCTCAAGAAAGAGCTTGAAAGATTCTTTCCTCTGATCCAACTGGTAAAATTCTTGACTTCCACTACTACTAGAAAAAACTCCTTCACACCATTCCACTATCAAATTCTTGAGGTAATAGTCATTTGTTTGATACCTGTCATGGGTAAACGGCAAATTTAACACCAGAAAGAAATCTAGACAGACATACCCTGTGTAGTGATAATGAGTCTATCAGTCATTAGTTTGTCAGCAATTCAGCATGTTTTCTACAAAGGAACAGTAGAGAATTAGAAGCATCTAAAACCTAGGCATGAGATTGTCAACTAAAGTCTGGGTGGATGGTTTACATTTTAGATATATTTATAATGAATATGCTTCTATGCTCAAACTTGTCCTTTTCATTAATAATGTGAAGTTAACCTTTATTGCATCTTTGGTGAATTGCCATCTTCTCAGCAGTAAGGTTACATAATCCAGAGGAACAAAATACTTTGCTTCTCTTAAAAAAGTGCCAAAGAAAGAGTTTAAAGATGTTCTAGTCACAATTACCCAGCCATTCTCATTTCCTGATAGATTGCCAAACATTGTTGGACTTCCTGTGATGATCCATATTTATTGCGTGCTGTCAAAAGAGTTTTGTATGTCACCTGTAAAAAGAACTTGGAACTCAGTAAACTGGCTGTAACAGTATGAGCAAACTTCAAAAGTGTAATGTCATCTAACAATAAAACAAGAATTAAGAGAGAGAGAAGAATGAAATATACTCATATGTCGTTATACTGTCTAACAACAGCAAGAAATAGACATTAATTAAGAAATCAATCTGGGTGGTTATGATGAGAGTTCAGGAAAACATAAGCATGGAACTAAGTAGAATCAACCAGAGCACCACTTATACCAGATAAGAATGAACAAATTAGAGACTGCATTAGTACAGAAAATAAAGCCTATGTTTCTGCACAGACCATAGATGCTGTCAGGTGCCAAGTCATGGGTGACACTATACATTATTAACATCATAACGAAACACAGTTCTCATTTGAAAAAATAGAGCAAACTAACAAAATTTTGTGCGATACATTTAAAAGCCATACCAAATTGGGTTTCAGTTGGTGTGCTTTCATTTCTTCAAACAAGTGCAACGCCAACTTCAAATCTTTGTTTTCAACACATGCCTGGAGGAGAAAATTACAGCATAATCTTACTTCCCAAACTGCAATATTTTGAATCTTAACCGAATGAATGTTACCTAACAACCAACCTTAATAGCAACAGTATATGCAGAAACATTAAGTTTTATTCCATCATGTTGCATTCTTCTGAGTGCCTGTGCCCAAAAAAGAAAATTGTTGTTCAAAAATTACAATGCACCAAAAGGTAATATCATCATAGTCCACATGTGGCAAGCAAGGAAGTAAGCAACATATTCTATTACCAGGATAGAAAAGGTGTTTGATGCTAAGTCAGCTGTCATAATTCGTATCTAATTGAATAGGAACTCTTTAAGGGTACATTATAATTGTAGGATAGAACTTTGAAAAAGAATTGAAATGCAAAGTTATGATCAATTTACGACACTGCAATCATATGAATTGCATAGTAAATAGTATGCACTTGATCCATAGATGAAGGGTTATTTGTAAGAACTCTGAAAAAATGAAGACTAGTATTAATGCATTACTTCAAGGTCTTACAAATTGTCCATTAAATTAACTAATTTTGTATCTATAAAAGACAGTCAGTTCTATAGAATGGAGTAATTCAACATGACATTAAACAATGAGACTATTTCAGTTGCAGCAACAGGAGATAACAGGGAAAATGCCATATCAGCATATAGTGTGCACAGAATAATAACTTAAAGCACTAGCATTTGGGAATAACCTGAATAGCTCCATCTCTGTTTTGAGATGTCCCGTAAATATCCGTGAGAATGGACCAGCTAATAAGGTCAGGGCAAAGGCCATTTTGCCTCATTTCATTCATTACAGATTTTGCACGTTCACCATTTGTACCACAGGCCTTCATTAGAATATTATATGTTGTAACAGTTGGTCTAAATGGAACCACTAATAAAGTATCACCGCTACATCCTTTCTGTTCAGGAGACAGAGATATCTTAACTCCATATTCTTTCCAGCTATAGAACAAGCGGAAAGCTCTATCATACTGGCATGAATTAACACAACCAGTAAGGATAATATTGAAGCATGGGGCAGTAGGTTGACAGCCATCCCTTATCATTTCTTCAAGTATATCTATGGCACAATCGACTAAACCAGAATTTGTATAGGCGCTAATTAATGATGACCATGTGACTAGGTTAAGACGAACACCAGCCTTTTGCATATCGTCTTTGATGTTGGAAGCCAACTTACACATTTTTGCATCTCCAAACACCTGGAATTTAAAGAGAAGAATTCTGGATACCATAAAAAGGCAAAACTTATGGAAAACAACCGGAGTCCCATACCTTCATCATTGTACTGTATGTAAAAACATCCAACTTTAAAAGACCGTCTTGTTCCTTTTTCTTAATTTTCTCGTAAATTTCTTGAGCCAAGTTATACTCCCTAGCATTGCAGCATGTCTTCAGAAGTATGTTATATGATGTCAAATCTGGAGGGATACCAATATTCTGCACAAATGGAGTAAACTGGAGCATAAGGTCACGCACTTAAACTCAAGTTATCTCATTATAAATGAATGTATAAAATGGAAGGCTCAACCAAATTCATATGTACATGGAATAGCAAGTAAATGTTCTCAATACAATGGACAGATATAAATGTACTAAAAGAATGTACACTTGTAATGGAATGATTATTACAATGCACCATGTAATCAATTCGCTTGAAGCTAAAATGGCCTACCTATGGACAGCAACAACAAGGTAGAAGATGCATTACTTGCATATGCTTGTAGACCGAAAAGTTGTAGCCGAAACTATGGGCATTCACATTCATAAGGCTGTTGAAGACATAGACATTTGGAGTAATCTTATCAGCAAGAAGCCCCTGCACAAAAGTCACAGATATGAGTGAAGGCTGAACCTCACCTACCTGGATTAGTGTAGAATGAGTCTACAAGTAGTTGGTGAAAGGGTAAACTTTATCCATTTTATTGGATATAAACCTGTTAGCTAGATATTCCTTTTCCCTGTTGCAATTTCTTGTTTTTGTTGTAAGCGACAAATAGATGTAACAACTGAAAGGAAATGCAAGAAAGGAAACACAAGGAAGCCTTGAGCATGACGCTTGATTTGCCTAGCTGACTCTAAGGAATATGTGTTGATTTTCCTCTAATGAATAGCTGATATTTGCCTACTGACAAGATTTTGGGAGAATATGTTTTTTATGTAACTGTATAGGAGTAATATTCTCGGGCTAACATCCTAAAACAATTAGAGTTAGAAATGGATTATCTATTGATTTATGAAAGGAGTTTCCAAATTGATAGATAACGAATGAACTACATCTGCGATTTTTGGTAGTTTGAAATGTCATTCATATAGACCGTCTTGTAACTTTTCAACTTTTACTTATGCAAGGACAAATGTAAACTGTGATCACAAAGGATATCTCATACCTCAAATATAATTCGAGCCTGCACAGAAGAACCACAATGACCACATATGTCAATGATACTTCGGCATGCAAACATATTGATACCACCAAACTGATCCTTGAGTGCTCCGAAGACTGTTAGAGCATGTTTCAACTCCTTTCTTTTCCCAAAAGCTTTCATTGTATTGCACAGCAAAAGATGGAATTGAGGAAAGATGAGTGCATACCTATGTGTCAAAATTATATGCATCAGCAGGCATCAAGATTGCCAAGAGTGAAATTATAATTTATCCCAAGAACTTCAAGGATGAAATCATTAGACAACTAATATTTTTGCAGAGAAACAAAAAACAATGCATGGGAAAGTGTCTCGCAGAAATTAGAAACAACCTAAGTGACAGTAATTTGTTTAGATCACCAAAAGTCAAGATTACAATGAAGAGATATGTAACAGGCATGCTCACCTTATTGCCATATCTGGGTCACGCTTCTTGATGAATATTTTCAGTACATCCATTGGATCCACAATGCCTTGAACAAAGAATCCACACTCTAAACAAGCCAAAGAATAAAGGAAAACCTTAAAAATGATAACTTCGGGGCTCAAACCAAAATAACTATTACAGCACATTAACGTCCAAAGCTTGAGTTAGGAGTAAATCCACAAACAAATTACACATAAATACTATTGATTATGAATTAGTAAGCAGGCTACACAGAAACAAGATAAAAATAGTATATGTTGATAACATGTAGGTGAGCGCCACTCTGTCAGTAATTAACATACCCACATGGTAACATAATTAGAAATACAGAACCAGAATACACAAAACAACAAACAGCAAGCATTACGGGTCAGAACATTTTTATACTCAAGCATACCAGGAAAGTTATGCTACTACCATGTTCATTACAAGTCCATGGAGCGACTAGAAATAGAGCTAAGTTGTATCAACAATGTATTTAATCATATAGAAAAAGAACACCATGCTTAAAATTGAATAAAAAGTACAAAGTAACTAATATATCATACCACAACCAAAACTAATGAGCTAATGTACAGTACGTGGGATTAATCAATAAAGGGAAACATGGTAGGACTGATACTAGTCTAACAGTTATACCCCTAACAATTAAAATCATTCACATTGCGGAGACATTAAATAAATTAAACAAGTAGAAACAAAAACCACTATGCAATGCAGTAGTTAATCATCATGAACAAAAGAAGTACTTAATGAGACCACATGTGAATATGTGACAATTAGCTAATAAAGCCACAAGTCACTGCCAACTGCATGACTTAATGCAGCAGTTGTAGCTGCTAACGGTACAACTAAAATAAAACATAACCAATCAAATCAAACAGATAAGTAGTAAACCGTGGAGAGGGGTGAAGTTAACACTAAGACCACAGCCTAAGTACTGAGAGTTACATGCAATTTACTTCATACTACAGCACGTTAGCTAACAAAGTTGCAACAAATTGGAACATAATATTAATTCATGTAGAACGAACTATATATGCATCCGCCCAAACCCACTTCTAAACACTGCGCAGACAAGTGATTTGGTAATGGTGACTGGTGAGTACTGTACTGCAATGGAGAAGCGGATCAAGATTAATGGAGCACCAGTTCAATCTAGACACATCAATTAATTGAAATACTCCATAAACATTTGGGAGGTTTGATGCGACATTACGAGCTAGCGCCTCCACGGCCTCGACGAACTCCACCATTCTGCTCTCACCCAGCAACAACCGGCAAGCGGCCGCGACGGTGTCGGAGGCGTCACCATCGAGCATCATGGTGGCGCGGATTCCAACGCGGTCGGCGTCGCGGAAGAACTCTAGCACGTGGGGGAGGCCGTGGTCGCGGAGCGCGTCGGCGACTCCGCGCGAGAGGAGGGGCCGGCTGATGCGCCCATCGAAGCCAGCGTGCCCGGAGTCCGCGCGGAGGCCCTCGGCGTCGAGGAGGAACTCGCGGAGGCGCCTCGCGCCGGCGAGGTTGGAGGCGACGCGGGCGGTGGAGTCGCGGCCGACGTCGGAGAGGAGAGGGAGCGCCTTGGCTTTCTTCGGGATCGGGTTCGGGCTCGGGCTCGGGCTCGGGCTCGGGCTCGGGCTCCAATTGGCGGGCGGACCGGGTGCCGCCGGTTGCAGGCGGCGGGAGTGGCGGGAGTGAGGTGGCGGTTGCGGCGAGGAGGAGGTCATGGCCAAGGCCATGGCGCCTGCCGCCTGGTGGGGATGGGATTGGAGATGGAGTAGCGAGCCGTTTGAGTGGCGCGGATACGAGACTAGTAGGAGCCCAGCACTCGGAGAGGCGCTTTTTTTTCATCGGTTTACTGTACTTACCAGTCTACTGGTAACCGCTTTGGTTTATAAAAAAATAATGTTTATAAGTTATATCGATCCTGTTCATACCAACTATATTTGTAACAGTAGGACCGTCTGTCGGGGACAGGTGCCAAGTGACAATCACGGCACGGAGTTCTGATAAAAAAAAAGTGGCTAAGTTTAAATAGTTCGGTACAATTTATATCCAGAATACAAGAAATACATGAGAATTTAGAGAAAACATTGTACCAAATAAATCGAGACAATGAATCGATGATATCCAAATATACTTCATGAGGATCGTAGAGTATCATGTACAATAATATTCAAAATAACATAATATCAATATAGCAACGACTTCAAAGTTATGATTTATGATCAATAAAATATAATGAACATATCGTTATATTTGATTTAGGCACAAATATTTGTCGATTTTTATGTCTCCAAACCATCTTATAATTTATTTATTTTCAACACTTTGACATATCTGCTTCTCACTATAGCAAATCATCAAGTCATTGGGCCACTTGTAGTATACCAGTACTTGCAATTAGGGATGAAAACGGAGCGGAAAGTTTCCGTCCGTTCTGGAAAAAACAGAAACGGAGAGATTTATACGGAAACAGAAACGGAAACATAATTTTTTATGCGGAAACGAAAACAGAATAGTGATTTTCGACAAAAATGGAATAGTGATTTTCGACAGAAATAGATACGGAAACAGAATATTCCGCATAACAAAAACGAAAAGTTTTCATTTTTACTATTTTTACTGCACTATATAAAATATTAGCTTTTACTTTTTCATATTATGTAAAACTTTAAACTATCTTCTATTCGTGAAATACTAAACAATTTAATTTAAATTAATATATAATTATTTGCTAAAAATAAATAATATATATTCATTACAACTAAAATTTTCTATAAAACATGTTTTTACTTTATTATATATATTTACCATTTATTAATATGAGTGTAAATTGAACCTATTTATTGGTTTATCATACTTTTTCATATATTAAGATGTTTTTTATTCTGATAGATATTCGGTTCTGTATTCGTATCAGCTTCTTGTTCGGTTCATATTCGTTTCTATTACTATCTGCTTTTGTATCTATTTTCAGAATATCCATATTCGTTTCTGTTTCCATTAAAAAAATACGGAAACGGATACGGTAGCACTTATTTTCATCCGTTTCTGCTCTATTTTCATCCCTACTTGCAGTACTACATTAAATTATTAATTCAACAATAAAGAGAGACAAGAGTCTAGAGTATAGTATACTAGGGCACATTGGTTTAGGGTGAGGTGGCACCTAGCAGCAGGGGGCGCACTGGTGCGGCATGGGGCGACGTCTAGCCAAAGGGGGGCGTGGCCACATGGGGTGGCATTTGGCCATAGGGGGCACAAGCCAGTGCCTGGCGATAGGAGGCACACTAGCTGGGGTGATGCCTGGCTGCAGGAGGCATACTAGCGTGGGCGGGGGCAGCACCTAGCTGTAGGGGACACGGTCGTGTGGGATAGTGTTTGGCCATAAGGAGTGCACCAGCATATACATGACCAATCAGGGCGTGTCGTGCTAAGGCACAACTAGGCACAGCCCGTTAGGCATGACTGGCCTAGCATGTCGTGCTGTGTCAGCCCGTGTTCCGTGGGTCCAATCCAGGATGACATGGCTCATTAGTGGCCTATCGGGGTTGTCACCGGCTCGACAGCCTGGCTAGAAGCATGGGTGCCACATGACACATGGCTAGCAGTTAGACGCGAGCAGCACCGTGACAACCAGGTGGCCACGCATGGGCGCCACGAGCCACGCGACCGGCGGCCAGGCATGGGCGACAGCACGCGGCCACACGTGGACGCCACATGGCCAGTGGCCGTGCGTGCGGGTGCGTGGGCAGGAAAACGAGGGGCGTGGGGCGCGTGAGCGTGTAGGCGGGAAATGAGAGGTCGACGAGGCAGCGGGCGCTAGTGTGTGGGTAGGAAACGAGGGGACGCGGGGGCTTGTGGGCGGGAAATGAGGGAGTGTCGATCGTGTGGGCAGGAAATAAGGGGTCAGACGCACGCCATGTACGTGCATGTTGGCGGGACCGTTGGAAAATGAGGGGCATAGACGGGCCACGTTGTGCTGGGCCGAGCCATGCTAGCCGGCTACAATAAATGGGTTGTGTCATGTCGGTTTGACATGCCAAAGTCTCGAGCTATACGCCAGTGCGGGGCGACACTTGGCCGTAGGGGTGTGGGGCGGCTTCTGGCCAGGGGCAGGACGGCACACCGACGGTAAGTGCGCTGCTAGGGACTAAGGTTTGCTATTATGCAGGTGATACTATGCTGAAAAACTTACTGAGCCCTAGGGGTTGGTGATGAAAATATGCCCAAGAGAATTCTGGGAGAACCGAAAGTTTTGGCTTGAGACTGGAAGTTCCGGGTTCTAGAGCATCCGGAAGTTCCGGTTCGACCAAAAGTTCCGGGCCAGCCCCAGTTTTGGTTTCTGGAGGAACCGTAAGTTCTGGTTAAACCAGAAGTTTCGGGCCTACCTAAGAGTGTATTCTAGACGTATTGGAAGTTCCGGGTGTGACCCTGAAGTTTCGGGTCGAAATAAATTCGATACAGAATGTTATTTTCGAAAGTTCCGGTTGAACCAGAAGTTTTGGGTCCAGACGAACAGATTATATCTATTGGGCTTTAATACTGATTAAAGGCCCATGAGAGAACACTATATAAGGAGAGGAGGGGCTAGGACAAAAAGGTTGCTGGCTGTTCACATGGTTGGTTGTAGCTGTTGATTGTTGCTTCGACCTAACCCAAGCCGCCACCTCTCCTAGCTACACCGGTTGTGGCTATCTCTCCCCTAACCTCTCGCACGGTACTAGCATACCGACTTAAGGTGATCCTATCCCTGTACGTGTAGATACCGTGGAGGCACTGCTGCTACTGCGGTGCTGATCTTCCCGTAGAGATCGTCGGACTACGTTGTCTTCATCGCCGATGAACGGACGGAGCTGAGCGGAGCCGATCTAGGACGCGCTTCATCAACTCTACTTCCGCCGCCCTAGCGCTTCTCGTGGCTAGAGGTAACGATCTATGATCCCATTGCACACATGGTTTCTAGGCAAACGGGGTGAAAATTTTGAATTTAATGCTAGCGTAGCCTTCCCATAACCCAACAGTTGGGCCAGGCTCCCCCGGTCTCCGGTGTTTCCTCCACTAACAATCACCACGTATAATGTAGAATAGGATTCATATTGTTTTTGCCTGTATTATTTATCTTAGATACCGTTAGCACACAATAAACAGAAATCTCTATCCAACCATCGTAATCAGTTTTGTAATCCGTGCTGAAGACTCGATTCGACAACTAATATCAGAAATAGCTGACCGACCACCAGTGATAACCATCTTTTAAACCCTAAGGCAGACTCTGTTGACTAGCCCAATTGGGCGACTCGTCCACGTTAACCACAGGAGTCCAAAATCAGGAGACACACACCACCAGTCCAGCGCAGCAATCCCCATCCTCTGCGTCCACGCAATGAGAGATCACAATTATCGAGGGGGAATTGCACATATACTCCAAAGTACATGCGCGTTTGTAGAATTGTCCCAAATTTAATGTCCCTTGCAAATATATCCCAAAGTCTACAGATTTCATCGTAGATTTGCCCCACCGTCTGATTTCAATCTTTTTCTGCTATTCTCATCATGTGAATTATCATTCTACTCTTTTCACTCGCCTCAATCCATACAGGATCTTGACCACCCTTCGTCGTTGGCCCTGAGCTGCCGCCACCGCCGCAAGCCCGTCACCGGCCCCACGTGGCTGCCGGCCGACCCCGCTCCCCATCGGCCCCACGCCCACCGACCTCACCAGCCCTGCTCCCCGTCGGCCCCGCGTCCGCCGACCTCGTCGGCCCTACTCCCTCACCGGCCCCGTGCTGGCCGACCTAGCTAGCCCCGTGCGCTCGACCCCGCTCCCCGCCGCCGCCACCAGCCCCGCACGGGAGGCAGCCTAGGATGCGGGCGCGCGCAGGAGATCTTCTAGGCGCGGGCGCGCGCAGGATGCGGCTTGGGACATGGACGTGCGCGGGATGCGGCCTGGATGCAGCCGCGCGTGGGAGCCAGCGGCGGTGCACGGGAGAATGGCAGAGGCGGCGGCGACGAACGGGATTCGGACACAACAGGGAGCGGCGGCGCACGGAGCGGCTTTGCAAATGAACAGAGGGTACACAGGGAATTTCACATGATGAAAATGACAGAAATGGATTAAAATCAGATGAAAATAGACAGTGGGGCAAATTTGTAATGAAATCTATGAATTATGAATTTTAGGATATATCTGCGAGAGACACCAAATCTTTAAACAATTTTACAAACGCACGTGTACTTTGAGCATACGTGCAATTTCCCCAATTGTCGAAGCCTTCTCGGCTTCTCGCTGGGTCGTTGTCCCTCAGAAACCGCACGCATCTCCCCCAGCCACTTCCTCCCTTCTCCCACTCTCGCCGGGATTAAAGGAGATGCCGCCCGTCGGCGAAAGAAACAGAAGCGTAAAAAGTTCTCCGATCGAAAGCTAGGACGGGACGAGGGATGGATATGCTGCTGGGCTCCGGGAGATTCTTGGCGCGGCGGCCTCCGCTCGCGCTCACCCCACGCTGCTCCCGAGGCCCGCCGGAGAAAAGCGGCAGCGACAAAGGTAATTAAGCGAGACAGTGGCTGCTGGCTGTTGAGCTTCTCGTTGCTCTCCATAGGTGTTTGTTGAAATGCCGCAGCTGCGATTAGTCCCCCACGATGCTTGTGGCGGCTATGTTGGTGCCTTGCTGATGCCATCGTTCAGGAATACCGTGGAGTTAGCCCAGCCTTGACAGCAGATTAAAAATGTCTGATTTACTCGTTAAGAGATGCTTAGTGGATCACTCAAGCGGGGCAATGCGAGCACCTCGTCCATTTGCTAAGAGCCTGAGACTTGAGCTGGATGCATAGTTTGCTTCTTTTCACTTTGAGCATAGTCCAGGTTCTAATTCCTGTTTGCACTCATAGGTCGCAACTGGGCTTTAAATGAAGAAATGCATGAAGTTATCTTCGTGAATGATGGTTTGTCTACGATATGGATGGGAAAACGGTAACGCTGTGCTTTTGCAGAGGTCTCATCACATCTCCATTCATTTACCCATTTTCAAAATTGAGCGAAACAGTGCATAATCCTGTGTTATATCCTGATTTGGTTTTATAGTAGGCGTTTGCTGCTGCGTCATTGCTCTTCTGTGCATAGCAACTTTGTTTCACAATACCAGACAAATGCCAAATCCTTGCAGGTGTAGTTATTTGAAGTAGAGAGCAGTGCTTCTGCATTCAGGAATTTTACATTTGAGTTTACCATATCCTTTGTATCCATAATCCATATGCATTAAAGCTTATTCATAATTAACTAGTCAATATTTGGTATTCCCATTGTTTGTCAGTTCATTTGATTCAGTGGACTTTGAGCGCTGGGTTGTACATTTCCTTCTTGAAGGTAGATTGGAAATGAAAATCTATCACTGAATGTAGGATGGAAATGAAAATGCAGCACTGACAATAATACTAGGCTATTGATAAAATGTGACATTGATAGTAGTGTCAAAGGAGAAAGGATGTTAGAGTTGATGGAAAGCCACTGTTTCTGTACAACCCTTTGTTTTCCAGGAGAAAACTAAGAGATCATCCTATTTTTATTGATCAATTTGTATATAAATGTCTCATCAGTCATAAGTTAAAAGTCCAGGAGAAGCAAAAGGAAAGAAACACTAGTTAAACAGTTAGAGCAAAAGGTCTTATACTCTTATCCATTGGCCCTTTAGAGAGGAAGTGCAGAAAATTCCATGTGTTACTCCTAAAAACGATGCAGCCATATTAAGAAAACTTAATTTATTAGAGTAGGGCATATAAACTCCCAGCATCCTGAGTATTTCCACGAAACGATTTGTACAATCAGATCTTTAAAATATGTACAGTGGAACAATTATATTTAACTGTTTATGGCAATTTACTCAACATTATTGTAGTAGCCCAACATCTTTGACTGAACAGGCACTGAAAGAAGACAGGAACACTGTTCCAGTAAAGAGCAAAGATAGTCTCTAAAACTGAAATTTTTGTATTTTTTGTTTTGAAGCCTGCTTCTAATGTTTAGTGATCTCAATAGTCAATATTATCCAGCAGAACTCTTGCATTTGAGACTACACAGGCTCCCAAGCAGCAAAGTCACTTAGACAGGACTCTGTACTGTTGTGCTGCCCTTTTTTGTTTTGTTCTGTTTCTTTAAGACGTTGAAATTACGAGTATTATGCAGTTAAAAAGGAAAAAATACGCAGTTTTGCTTGTCAATTTGTAGGGCAGATTTATTCTAGAAGTTATATGAATATAGCTAGCAGGCATGGGCTTAGAGACCAAGCCCCACAACCTCGCTCCAATGATTTCAGATCGTCTAGTCGACGCTAGTCGTAGGGGCACTGACTAATCGATTAGTCGTGACTAAGCACGACTAATCGTAGATTAGTCGTTGTACTGCACGAAGATAAGAATGAGAGTGGGAAGAGAATAAGAGCGATAGCTATTGTGCCCAGAACGAAATGTCCAAGTGCCTGCTACCCAGAACAGACTGCCCAAGTGCCCAGCCTTAAAGACTAATACTGCTCGCCTGGACAAAACACGTGACTCTCCATCAAGAAGAAAGCGAAGTATCAGGCCACAAATAAGAGTATCCGCCCAGAACAGAGTCCATAGACTGCCCAGAAGCAGAGGCAAAGGCAAGGAAAAAAACAGTGAGGGT
>KE372327.1:194840-217950 GCA_000418225.1 Zizania latifolia
AGTCAAGAATGGGATTGGGCTGGTGGGTTGGAGTGCGTGCGTGCGTGGAGTTCAATAAATCTGTCGCTGATTGTGCGGGATTCTATCTGAATTTCCTGACCTCTTGGCAAGCGTGTGAATCATGGAGTCTGTATAAATTCCAGAGCCGATGGGGTATATTCCGAGCATTGTCCTATGGTGGTGAATGAATTTATGATTTGTGTTGCAAATTCCTTGGCCTCCAATATTTCTAGTTTCGGCGTGTGGTTGTGCAAATTGCTTGTCTCTGTTTCACGGTTATGTGCATGCTACATTCGGCTCTGTTCTCTTCCTGATGTCTCAGTGTTCATGAAACTGGCTTGCGAGGTTGCTCTTCCGTCATCGTGGACATGTTCGATTTTTTACATCTGGTTCCCGATTCCGATCTTGTTGTGAACGCACGAACAAAGAACAAACCCAGCTTCCTAGTGAGACGGGAGAGGATTCTCTATATAGAGTGACTTTATTATTGTTATTGACATGTAAACTCTAATACCATCGAACTACTTCCCCGTTCCATAATATAGCAATCTAGTATCGGATAAGATATTTCATAGTACAACGAATTTAAAGAGTACCGTGCTATATTACGGAAAAAAATTTCTGTGGAGACAGTCCCAAAGTCTCCTTCATGAGGACCCCGTCCGGATGCGTGACACGTGGAAGATGAAATCATCTAACGAAGAAGAGAGGAGAGAGCCTGAGCAAGAGCGGCAAGGGCCGCGTGGCCGGTGAGACCGGCCGGCGAGACTAGGCAGCGGGGGCTGCGGGAGGGATCCCAACATGACGGAGGTCCTTCTCGTCACTCAGCTTCAACATCCACGGCCGCGACACCGATCCTAAGACTGAGGTCGATCGTCCCTGTCGCCCGAACTTGCCACCCCTGCCACCCGGCCTCACCGCTCCCGCCGTCCCGCTCCGCCGCCCTGCCACGCCACCCTGCCGTGCCGCCCTTGCCACCTGGAATCGTCGCCCCCATTGCCTAGCCTCGCCCCTCCTGCAGCCCTCGCTGCTCGGCCTTGCCCTTCCCGTAGCCCCACCGCCCAGCCTCACCGGCCGCACCGGTCACGTGGCCCTCGCCGCTCTTGCTCATGCTTCCTCCTCTCTTCTTCGTCGGATGATTTTATCTTCTACATGTTATGTATTCGGATGGGTTCCTTATGAAGGAGATTTTAGGAAATATTTTTATAGAAATTTTTTTCATATTACAAGACGGAGTGAGTATATAACAGTAAAGTCACGTTAAAACGGATATGTCACTGTATAAGTGCTAGCGCATCTTGATGCTCAAAATCCCCTTTTCGGGAAAAATATCGAGGTAGACTTGGTACTTGGGAGACGAGACTTGCCCTGCAAGCTGTATGTGACATACTCCACATCGTCACATCGACTGCCACAGTACAGTACTCCGTATAGAGCAAAGCAAGGCCGAAAATTGGCGGGCCTTTTGTTCGGGCCCCACTGGCCAACCGAAGCAAATCGTCGGTTTCTTCATCCTATCCAATCCCTGTGGCTCCAGACTCCTCTGCTTTTTCGTGGCGTGCGGCGCTTTGTCAGTCGTCAGTCGTCCCTGTCCCGCACTCCGCCGCACGTTGTGATCATTTTTAAGATTAGAAATTGGCTAATGTCGAGCGGGAAAGTTGCGGGTAGAGATGTTTTCAGGCAGAGCCGAATAGCTTCCCTGCAACCCTTGATGAGCTCGTTCTCCATGTCAATTTCTTGCTTGCGTGAGCTTACAGCTCAGGAGGAAATGTTAATTGTTCCCTTACTAGACGTGGTTTCCTCGTGGTAAATGAGCGGCATTTTCACTGACGGATGCAGTGAACAGTGAGGACTGAGTAATCCTGCCATGAATTTGTTGCCTTGCAATGATAGCGTTTTGGCTGCATCCCGGAGGCTCGTGTGCGTCTACCATTTGGTCTTTCTTGGGGATGAGGCTTACCTTTGAGACTTCAGGGCTAAGAAAACCTTCAATTCACTGACGACACGTCCACGGCAGCGCTGGCATCCCCGTTTAATTTGTTCCGTCTTTGTGGAGTCGTTGTCCCCGTCCAGCTGGGATACACTGGCGGCCGCGGCCAGAGCATCATCACCGCTCTCTCCTCTACGTGGTTGCCGCCGGGTAATTCGTCTAGTAAGTAGCTAGATCTCCACGCTTGCTGCTTGCAGGCCTCACCCGCGACTTGCCATGGATTTGCCCGAAACTTCTAATAAAATCTGGTCATGCATGCGGCTCTTAGCTGAAAGCTCTAAGCATGGACGTTCGAGAAGTACCCAATCCAGTCACGAGGAGAAGACGTCGAGAGAGACCTGGCCACGTAGCACCCATTAGCCACCTATCTTGGTCGTCTCGATCCTCAGCTCGTAAAGTGGAATCGTCCCGAATATACCCCGCACGAGTCCAAAAACGTGGCGGCCGCGCGCGGGACGGCGGGGTTCCGTGGAGGCGTGGGCAGAATCCGGCGGAGATCGACCAGAGTGGCCTCATCCGAACACGAACAGGAACGACGACGACGGCCGAAGCCTGGATCAAAAAAATCGTAGATGCCACGTGCGGGCGTCCAACCTACGAGGCCCACGGTATTAGCATCTGCCAGACTGCCACCGGGGCGCGAGGTCCAAGAAAACGTGGAGTATGCAATGATAGATCACTGCCCCTGCTTCTATAGGAGTACCTGTAAATATATTTTTGTAGATCACAATCTCTCATTACGTTCGTACTAAAATAAATATATTTTTGTGTTGATGTGGATAAAAAAGTTCTAAAAAACAATAATAACCTCAAAATTGTGTTTTTTATAATTTACTTGTTCTATATCATATATATTAATATTCTTATTATAAATTTAGTCAAACTTAAAATAGGTTGATTTAGGATAGAGTAACAAATAAACTTATTTTAGAACAGAAGCTAGTAAACAGATTGCATCAGTTTGTTGCACGACAAAACCAAGACGATTCCCAATACTAGCATCGTCAACAACGCTGTAGCGAAATCACCGTGTCAAAAAGAGAGCTCTCTTGCTCGGCCGCGGTTCCCGTGACGGTCCATCTAGCCCGTTCATGTTTAATCCAACGGTTGCGGAGACGCGGAGATGCGTACACATCCGGCCTTGTTCGGGGACGTAAGCGGCGCGTTCGTCAGCCAGTGACGCACTCGCTACGCGGTTCTGGCGAACTGGTCCATTCTCAATGGTTTTTAGAGATGTATAATATAAGTTTCTATCACTATTATTAGAGAATTTAAATTTAGGTCTAAAATATATTTTTTTCAATAATTCTTCTATTTGGTTTCTAATTTTTAAAGATTCTTACTTTTAAAAAGTGATTTTCATTCCTTATCTATTTCAGTTGCACCTGTAAGTGATATAAGAGATAGAGAAAAAAAAAGATGAGAGATTTGATAGTCCACTCGTCGAGATATAATAGTAAAATATATGAAATATAATATCGAAAGTCTATTAAAAAATAAAAAATAAAAAATTAAATTTTATTAGAGAACTTCCTATGCAGTAATATTAGGATTGAGTTTTTAGGCTTCTCTTGCAACTCCAATCAGCGGCAGGCCCCTGCTTAAGGGCGATGCGTTATCAAATTACAGATCCATCCCCTTGAAAGCGTGGTTATTATAAACAAATGCATGATGCCATGATGCAACTGGCTCTCGTCGACTAGTCGCTACTCCTTGCTTAGTTCGAATGGGAGTGGCATTAAAGAAATTCCCTCTCTAGTCTCTATAACTATAAGACAGCCCCCGTCGCTCGCACTACGCACCCACGCCACTCATTGGCCCCTCGCGCCCACCGTTTCTCTGGCTGTGCAAGGAGCGAGCGAGCGACGCCCATGGATGCGCAGGACTATGACGAGAGGAAGAAGAAGCCGCACGGGAACCCGAACCCCAGGAGGGGCGACATCATGAGGAAGATCGTAAAGGAAGTGTTCGGCCCGACGGACCCCCCGGCGACGACTGGACCTCACGGCGGAGGCGGCGGCAGCAACGGAGGTGGTGGTGGCGGCGGCGGCGGCTCGGACGCTGCGGACTACGGCCACGACTGATATTATCGATGCGTGCGTGCGACCCCCGTTGTGCGTATCAGCGTAGAGGGTACGTGTGTTTAGATAGCTTGGCTGTGTCGAATAACCCTTGATCAAGCCATGGGGTCGCTCCGGGCATGCTGTAATTGTGTGGTTCTGACGAGATGAATGAGCCATTGCTGCTGCTAGCATGGTCTTTTCCGATGTTCCTGCTGCTGCTGCTTCTTGCTTACAGCTTACGAAATGGTGCAGATTTCACGAATCGTGCAAGTGTGTGTCTCTGATGAAAGATCGGTTCATTTCGTTCATGCTGTCCTTCCATCTCTCTCTCTCTCTCTCTCTGGTTCTAAGTTCTTCATTTAAACAATGCAAGCATCTTTAATTTCAAAAGAATGTATTACTTTGAGGGAATGCGAATCCATGGGCAGCCTAAAGCCCTAAACCTGTTGTCTGTGAAAATGTAATAATTGGTGCCACTGTTGATAGTTAATTTTACTCGAGAACAAAGAACAAGATCCATGGAGATTCGTTCGATCGCTTTCAGCTACCTAAAAAAACCCACTGTTTGTTGCCGATCTTATCCGTTCCACACTTCCTCCTCTGTTTTATCTTACTTTTGGTGCACGTAGTTAATTACAACTCTGTTTTATCTGTATACTTGATGATTTGTCCACCACAGATACGTCTAAACCACCTCGGCGGTCCACTCGCACGTGTGGGAGGGTTCACATGTTTACACAGCGTTACAGGCTTACTGCGTAAGGCACCAATTTACTTGGCATGTATACGTCGAGAGCAAGAAGGGTGCAATCATAAAACGCTGTCACATGACACATCGCACCCTACTCGCAGAGTCGCAGGTACAGGCAGGTGCCCTTGCACAACAAAATCTGCACCTCACAGGAATAAATATAAACTAGCCTAAAATTAAGTTTAGAAGTAAAAAAATTTGTCATGACTTATAATCCGTCTCTCAACGAAGCATAGCCACCACCGAAAGCCTGAAATCTCCTCCAACGATTCTAGGATCGGCGACCAGCTGCCGACCAAGCATGGAGTATTTCAAGACAGTCCGTCTCCAGAATCACCTGACCAAAGTTACCGCTTCTAGAACGCTACTCCTGCTACTTACCACTCATACACGCGCACCACGTAGAATATAGGTACGGAGTAGTAACTTGTAGTATCAGCCTACTATCTACGCCTTCTTTTCCTGAAATATATTATATTTTAGAGTTTATTTTTTCAACTATAGCAATCTAATACTTCTAAAAATAACTTTTATTTAAATAAAATATACATACTACATTTAGATTTTATTACTTATGACTCCACCTAATTACTCATAGGCTTATACTTACCCATTCAAAAAAAAGATATTATGTTTTTTGCAAATCTCTTTACAAGTATAAAGGATACTAGTATATTTTAGAAAAAAATGAGTATATTGCTTGTGTCCTGGATAAAATTATACGCTATACTATAGGATACGCTCTGGGCCTGGACACAGCTCATTTTTTGTCGGTCCCTGTTGTCCGGTTTTCGCATTTCCACCGGACGGCGCGTGGTCCGTCGATCATGACCCGTCTCACCAAATTGCACGTGTGACTGAAGCTGGAATCTTTAATTTAATTTTATTTACAATTTACAAAAGTATATTACCGTTGTGAATTTTTACAAATTATTAATATATATTTATACCATCTTATTAAAAGTTTTATTTATGATTGGAGGGTATTTTTAAAAAATTCACAACATAAATATACTTTTGTAAATTGTAAATACAATAAAAATTTCTGAAGCTGAATTCGTACGCTTCTGACAAGTCTTGGACCTTGACGACGAGTCTGCGGCGTTTGTCGTTTGCGTCGTCCTGTTTAGCTCCTCTTCACGATTGGGCCGAATTGCTTTGGAGGGAATCGTGCTCATGTAGCTGACTGCTCCAGGCCCAGAGAAGTCCTTCCAAATAGGCCTTAGTCTCCACGTCGTTGGACTGTCTCCGGCCGATGTCTTGTTTGTAGTGAGGAATCACTTGGACTTGGACGCCCAGGAAGCAAAGATGGCCCAGTATGAACAAGAGTGGGGTCGGTACTGTTGGAAATCAGCTCAATCCTTCACGCCCAGAAAACTGAAAGCGAGTGCTGAAGAATATGTAGCAAAAACAGCAAAAGAGAGCAAGAGCAACAGAAAGGAACTTCTCGAGAACTGGACTCCCTCTCATTAACTAAAGGTTCAGAATACAAAATGCATATTACTGAAAGCTCCTTACGACAAGCGCTAACGACGGATCACAACAACTAAGATTGTGAAAATTGTGAAAATTATGAAACAAACTACGTGCACACTGTATGTTATTAACACACGCACTCACGCATTTGAGGCACGCTCAGCTCGCTGCAGCCACAACCTACGTGAACCTGATTACTCACTCGTACTAGAAACTAATCAAGCGGCGCTAATCAAGCTGTGTGTTTGGTTTAGTTTTTTTAACCAGCTTCTTAATTAGGAAGTTGGAAGCTGAACCAAACAGGATCAAGGGCCAATCAGCTTTTTCGCAGTACAAACTGAAAGTTAGAGACCCCAACTTTCATAGCTTCTTGATTTAACTTTGAACGAAAATTACCTACCATACCATTACAACATACTAGTTCGTGTAAAATTTGAAAAGACAAAATTTTAGTAAAATGTATCATTTTAGTGTAATTCAAAAATATATAGTTTTAGTATAAACATTACAAAATTTCATGATTACAATTAGGGGTGGGCAATCGGTTTGTTCAGTTCGGTTTTTTTAGTTTTCAGGAAGTTCGGTTTTTAGATATTAGGAACCGAATAGCCTTCTAAAATTATTAGAACCGAAAAAAAAACCGACAAAGTTTGGTTTGTTTTTTGGTTTATCGAAGTTTTCAGCAGAACTAGCGCGGCGGCTTGGGCAGGCGGATCCGGCTAGAGCGGTGGCCTGGGCGAGCGGATCCAGCGGGCGTGGTGGCCAGGAGGTCGGGCGCGATGGATTCGACGGGCACGGCGGGCAGGAGCATGTGGCGCGGTGGATCCGGAGAACAGGCGCGGTGGCCAGGAGAGCGCGACGCGGCGGATCCGGAGGGCAGGCGTGGCGGCCAGAAGCGTGTGGTGGCTAGGAGCGTGGGCGCGGTGGATCTAGAGGGTGGGCGCGGCGAGCGGTCTGGGCGTGGCGTGCGCTATGGCCGCGAGGCGCAGCGTGCGGTAGCCAACGAGGTGAGGCGCGCGTGGTGGCGACGGCGTGTCCCTTGGTTGTGCCGCTGTGGTCTACGGGAATGGAGTAGGGTTTGCTGCGTGAGTTGGCTTTGTGTGGGTTGGCCGGCTGGGCCTGGCGAGTGGGCTAAGACAGGCTTTATTCTTCAGAGCTCATAAGTGAAGTTCGGTAATCCGGTTTATTCGGTTTTGCATGAGTAAAAACCGAATCGAAAACCGTACACCGAACTTTTTTAAAATAAAAACCGATTTTTTTTTGAAAAAAAACAAAATTAGCTGTTTTCGGTTATTTTGTGCCCACTCCTAATTACAATGATTTACATGTAAAATTGCATATTAATAATGTAACCAAATACCATAGCTACTAAAACAGAAATCCACAGCTATTCTAACTAATCAGCTTTTCAGCTTTTTCACAGCTCACAGTTCACAGCAGTTTTTTCACAGTTCACAGCTCACAACAGCTTTTTCAGAATCTACAGCTCAACCAAACATACCCTTAATCCTAGTGTGGCACAACATTTCTCACACCAACTTTGACAATTTTCGGCTGGCTCTGGAAATCCAAATGTAACAAAAGCTCAAAGTGTTCTTTTGGCTCTTCTTGTGGATCGATTAAACACCCGGAATATTCTGCGGAGAAAGCACTTCGCACTTCCAAATAACGACTTCTCCTGCAAACTCTGCACTATTGGAGTTGAAGAAACTTCACTTCACTTATTCTTTAGCCACCAATTCAGTTGCCAGTGCTGGTCCTCTATTGACCTAGTCTGGGACCTTCTCCTGCAGCCACATGACATGATTTCCCACGCTAAAACAAACTGCCGGAAAAAGCTATTCATGGAAATCGTCATCGTTGGGTGCTGGACCCTGCGGAAACTCAGGAACCACCTCATTTTCGACAATATCAGACCTAACTTCTTAGGATGGAAGGATCTTTTCAAAAAAGAGCTGTATCTTCAATCCATTAGATTTCCTATGTCCTCTCGGGAGCATATTTCCTACTAGCTCAGCCAGTTCTAACCCTCCCTTCTTCTTGTAACTCTTGTTGTGTTCGTTCTGTACTGTTTTCTAATGCTTTTAATAAAATTCGGTAGGCGCCTCTCCTACTGATAGCATTAAAAAATACTTTGCCACTGATAGTGCCGTTGTCAAGGCATCAACTCTCTGTTCAACAGTGATCTTTCCTTCTTCTATGTACTCCCTGATGAAGTGATACTCGGTATCAATATACTTGCTGTGACCATGGAAAACAAGATTCTTCATAAGTGCTATAGCTGAGTTGTTATCAACAAACAATTTCACTTGTTTAGACTGGCCACCAGTCAGTTTATCTAGCAGAATCCTGAGCCACAAAGCTTGTGTTGATGCTGTTGTAGGCTTGTAGCTGTCATGAACTCCGGCTCACATGACGAAAGGGCTACAGTCTTCTGCTTCTGTGAACACCATGAAACCAAATTTTCATTGATGTAGAAAGCCATTCCACTGATGCTTTTTATGTCATTTAAATCACCAACTAAATCATTGTCAGTGTATCCTCTCCTCTATCTTCGTTGTATCTCAGCCCAAAATACATGGTTCCTTTGAGATATTGAAGGATTTGTTTCACCACATTGGAATGCATCACTCTAGTTCTTTCCATGAACCTACTTGCTACTCCAACTGAGAATGAAATATCAGGTCTAGTGTGCAATAAATACCTGAGGCATCCTATCATTCGTCGGCATTTACTATTCAGTAGCCGTCCATCATGCCGAATTGCATCGGCACCTTCACTGCATACTCCGTTTGCTTGATTTGTGATCCGTGCTCATGTTGTGACACTTGTATTCCAAGATAGTATGACAACAGCCACACGTCACTCATGCCAAATTCAGATTTCATTGGTTATTTGAAGGTCACAATCTCAGTAGGATCATTTCATGTGACAATAAGTTATATTTGGTACAGCTTCGGTTTCAAGATTTATGCTAGATTTAATATTTGTATAGTATAATAAAATAGTTTAAACTTTTATTTTTAATTTAAAATAAAAATTAAATTGTTAAACTAAATACCATTAATCCATCATAAGTCTAGATTCAAGATTTGTTAGAGCTAGATATAACCAGCCCTAAAATTTTTTGGAGATGTGCCAAACAGGTTCATAGACCCAAATCACAATTGCATCTTTCCCTTTTCCTACACACATCTTTTGAAGCCAAGGCTCTTTAAGCTCTCGTCCAATCTAATGTTCCCTGCACGAGGTGCTCCCTGTTCTTCACAGCATACCCGTCCGGTTATGATACATACACTTACTCAAGTTCTCTATTGAAAAAAGCCAACTTGATATCAAGGTGATGCACTTCCCAACCATGACTCGCTGCTACAGCTAGGATCATACGCACAGTGTCCAATCCAGCCACTGGCGCAAAAACTTGTTCAAAATCAATCCCTTTGCGTTGCACAAATCCTTTTGCTACTAGCTTTGGTGGAGTTCACGGCTTCACGCAATCACGCCGCCGTGCGACCGCGAGGGGAGCTTGGGCATGGGCATCCGGGGTCCGGGCATGGCGGGCCAGGATATCTGACGTGGCCGGGTCGCTTTCGCACGGCCCATCTCCATGACGCCATCCCACCACTCGTTTGTCAGCCCTCTACCAGCTTGATGCGGCCAGTGCGGATGCCTCCACACGACCACACCGGCTCGAGCGAGGGAGCACGGCCCGCTCGGCCGCTCGTTCTCGTTTAGCCGCCCGAGGCGCATCCGCTTTCCGCTTCGCCGCCGGCTCGGTGATGATCAAATGACGACAGAGGGGATAAGATTCTCGCCCTTTTCAACTCCTTCCGCCGATACCCTGCCTTTTTTGTCGTTTTTTCGACTTTTTTCCTGCTTATCGTGTGGCTGATTGTGTGCCACGCCCGTGCTAACCTTCATTCCTTCAACGATGAAATTTTATATGGTTTTTTTGTATGAATTAGTACAGTTTCCTAAAAATCACTTAAATTTCGTTCAATCAAGGATAACTAAAACTTCCGATTAATATAAGGTTGAGATACGTATCACGAGTACTATTATGTCTAGCTCCCCTCGGAACTGCTCTTCCCAAGTGTGTGTTTGCTCCATGGTATTTTTGAATGAGATTTGGCAATCACTTTTTTTATCTGGTTCCTGCGCATGTGAGGCAAGGGTGGAGCTACATTGTTAGAGAGATATCAAAACATAAATTAGTGTTTGTATCTCAAATTGATTGTATGTATACTCCCAAGTTTAACGTATGTATCTCTTAATTTAAAAGGCGGTTAAACTTAGCATGTGTATCTCATCTAATTTTTCTTAAGTTCACCACTGACGTGAGCGATATGACGACCACTGTGACAATATTTTCCAAATATGATATATGATTAGATGCAGTGAATTTGGTCAGATGAAGATATTCAGTCTTGAAGATGTGTCTTGTTTTGATTAGTTTGTGTGGTTTCAATATTTGATAGCAAGTTTTTAAAAAATTTCCTTCTAAACCATTTATATCATTGTATACATTACAATTAAATCTACAAAACAAAATTCAATAATAATATTTTTATGATATATATATAACATTATTAACATCTAGTGTCTATTAAATTTAGGTTGGTCCCATAAGTTATATCTCTCCAATCACCCGGAATGAAGTCGTGATAAAACTGCTCTGTTTGGTGCCGTCAAATAAACCGAGTCCTTTGAACGGTCGTAAAAGGGGGCCACCAGCGTTCATCATCAACCCAGACGTCCATGCGTTTTCAAAGCTCCTGATGTGCACATTAGTGCGAGCAAGAGCATCGCCTTTCTGATTTCCGCTTCACGGGAAAGGAAAGGCGAGGCGGCCGTGGCGCGGAATATGGCTGTCCAGTTTCGATTTGGAGATCTATGGATGCGAAATGCATCGCATACGGCATTCCACCTGGACGACTCCTTCAATGGCTGCGCCCAGCAATTGCAATTTGAAATTGCGACATATGGTTTGGGGGTGCGCCAGCTGACTACGGAAATTGCATGCGAATTTCCAAACGGGGCCAAGCTTCCAAATGAGAAAAGGATCAAACACGGAGATCGGAGAGTACGTGTGGAGATGAAAATTTAGACCAAGCTTCCGAACGAGAAAACGGATCGGCTCTGATGGTCCGGTGTACCCACTGCCATTCTGCGTCCATTTTTACTTTAGGTCTATATAAATTGACTAAAACTAATAGTTAATTAATTAAAATTAATTTATGCCTATTTATTTAATTTGAGTAATAAATGACTAAAATTAATTTTATTCTTACTACAATACTAAGGGGCGGAAGCATATAGGGTCCAACGCGAGGGTAATAGAGTCTAAAGTTTACTATTAGCACATATTAGTCTAGTTTTACGGGTGAATGGACCGACAATTAGCCAAACAAGAAACTAACAATTAGTTAATATATTAGTTCATCTATTAATAGAACAAATATAATTAATTTTTAGCAGCTAACCGTTAATCCTACACGTTAAATAGATCCTTAGTTCAACTGCATTCTACCCACTACCAAACACCTGCACTACGAGTGGTACATAAATAGGAAACGAGATCCTCTGTAGTTTCACGATTCCAGTCGTTTGGTTGTGATCCGACCGACGCTCCTCCTTGCTCCGGCCGTCGACCCCCTATGGCTGCTCTGGCCGTTACTCCCTGCTCTGGCCACTGCCCCTGCTCCGGCCATCGCCGCCACGATTCTCGCGCCCGCCGTTGGATGTGAGCCGAACGGATCGCGACTTCCCTCTAATCCGGATCCCATAAATAGATGAATGAAGGGTGGGTCCCGCGGTGATTACTTAAGGCAAAAGATGAAGGCGTCACGCTGCCCGAGAATTGGCGGCGTTTAAACGACGCAGCAATTTCAGGATCGATTTCAACCGGATCACCAGCCACCGGGAGCCACGTGTTCAACAAGTCCGTGAAGGCGTGAACCGACGCCGTTACCCCGAGTAGGCCGGGACGATGCGGGCCCCGCCTCAGACGAAATGTCTAATATACCCATGTCGCCTCCATTTCGTCGTAAAGTAGGGGCGAATTTGTAACTTCATCTGACCAATTCGCTGGAACGAGGACCAATCACGGCCGTCCAAATGTACCGCCGTTCCGGTCGCGTTGATCTGGGATCCGACGGTCAGGAGGCGCGCTACTGGAAGTTTCCTTGTCTTCTGTACCAGTGGGCCAGTGGCAGGGTGGCACCCTCGGACCCTCCGGCCTCCTCCTCTCGTCATATAAACCCCAAGGGGAGCGTGGCCTCCATTCGCCCAAGCCTTTCTGGTCCCTCCTCTCCGCCCCTATCGCATTCTCCGATCCCGAGCTCCTAGAGCGCAGCCTCGTCGCCGCCATGGTGAAGAGCTACCCGACCGTGAGCGCCGAGTACCAGGAGGCCATCGGGAAGGCCAGGGGCAAGCTGCGCGCCCTCATCGCCGAGAAGAACTGCTCTCCCCTCATGCTCCGTCTCGCGTAAGTGCTTGCCCCGCTCGAGCGCATGCGCGTCTAGATTGTCCGGAGGAGTTTCCCGTGGCCTGATTGTGTGTGTCTGTGTGTGGCGATTGATCGCGCAGGTGGCACTCTGCCGGGACATTCGATGTGTCGTCGAAGACTGGTGGCCCGTTCGGGACCATGAAGAAGCCGGCGGAGCTGGCGCACGCCGCCAACGCGGGGTTGGACATCGCGGTGCGGATGCTTGAGCCCATCAAGGAGGAGTTCCCCAACATCTCCTACGCCGATTTCTACCAGGTTGGCCGCAAGCCCGGGTAGATCTGAACGGACGGCCCCGATCTGGACAAATGGACGTGGTTTCTGAATTTTTTCCCTGTTGTTGTGTAGCTTGCTGGAGTTGTGGCCGTGGAGGTGTCCGGTGGACCTGAGGTACCCTTCCACCCAGGAAGGGAGGTGAGATTTCCTACCTTTCAAGTTTCAACTCTTTGGGTTTTTTCTCAGGTTCTAGCTTTGATATGGCATGGATGGCGTCTAGATGGGTTCGTGACTTGTGAGACCAATTGATTAATCCGTGATTTGTTAGTGATGCAGTGTCTGTGCTTTTCATGTGTGGGGACTGGGGGGGTTGGTGGCTCCTAGAGAGTTGATAAAGCGATTACTATTAATCTATGGCCGGCAAATAGCAATATACTAATTTAGCAGTTCCGCCTTTTCTGTATTTTACTATTATTTACCCTGATAATACCGGGTACCTTCTTATTCGTTTGGGTGGGTGAGCTTTGTATTGACTTTATGTTCTTCTTGTCATCCTTAGATGTGGTTAAATGTGCCGTGACTTACTAATTACTTAACTGTCAGGCTGCATCATGCTGTTTTCATATGGTGATATGAACATGACAATCAATATGCTGATCATGATTTAATCTGCCGTTTTATACTTGTTGTTTTTTGGCTCATGCGTTTGAGTAAGGTGAATCAAGTAGGGTGCATTTTTATGTATGCTCAATGCTGTACATTGTGAAGTTTGCTATCCGTTCATGCATGAGAACGTTATGTTTAATGATATTGCATACCCTTTTATTTGTAGTCTAGACGTTCTCAAATTTGTCACTTATTTGTCATGGTTGTGTTTGCGGTTCTTCTTTGTACATGGTTTGGTCGGCATTTTCAATTGATATATATTTGCTTTTACTAAAAAGCTGTAAGTTGAAAAAAGAAAGATAAATTTGAAAATGGTGTTACATTGGCAGACCTAGCTCCTTGTCGTTCTCCTAACTGGTGTAATGCTCCAAACAGTGACAACTAAACTATTGTTTACTGAATTCGTGGAAGAAGCCTCTTGTTACATTTGGGCCTTTGGGAGGCTAGTTCTAGGATATTCATTGTATTTTGTGAATATAAACTTAAGATAGCACATGAACAGGCAGTGGTGGATCTTGAACAAAAAATAGTGTGCTAGTCTGATTTTATATGTTAGGATTTAGGAACCTAAGAAAAAGTTTGTTGGCTTGTTTGGCTAGGATATAAAGTTACTCCAAATTTTGCTGCTACGGAGAGGCAGTAGCCACTTTCAACAGTGCTGCCAATAATAGTATATACTATATAGCATATATCATATATTTAATGTTAGGCGATGTCACATCTAGTTCACTTTATATCTACTTCTCAAATGTAGATATTAAATGATTGTCTTCGAATTTTTTTCATTAGTTCTTCATAATCATAACACTGTTAGTTGACGATGTTTAATCGTGCCTTTACCTTTTGCAGGACAAGCCTCAGCCCCCACCTGAGGGCCGTCTTCCTGATGCTACCAAGGGTACGTTGCTAGTTTACACTAGTCTCTTCCTGCAGTTATAAGAAATGGTTGCCACTATTACCGTCATGAAACCCTTTTAAAATGGGCCTCTTGCTTTGTTATGTACAAATGGTACAAAATTTATTGGCTCCTCCAAAGTGTTTTTGTTCTGTGCTTTCATTAAACTACGTGTTGTTAACTTCCTGTACTTTACATGATTTTCAACTAACTCAACGTATAGCATTTGTTAAATGCTCAGATGTGGAAGCAACTTTTCCCATCTTCATTCTATGTTGCCGTATTGACAAACTTCTAGGGATTTTGATTTCTGTTATGGTTGTCGGCATGTTGTATTTCATTCTTGATGTGATTCTGCGTTGACCTCATTTGATCCTAGCAAATCTCATGTTTATGTAAACGCCATTACTTACACCTTGAGCCGTGACTGTTTTACCAGGTTCTGACCACCTAAGGCAGGTCTTCGGTGTGCAGATGGGCTTGAGTGATAAGGACATTGTTGCCCTTTCTGGTGGTCACACCCTGGTTAGTTTGGCTATTCACTTTTACTCTGCCTCTATACATGTTCTAATGTCTGTACTCGGACGCCTTTTGTTTTCTTCTGCAGGGAAGGTGCCACAAGGAAAGATCTGGTTTTGAGGGACCTTGGACTAGAAACCCTCTGCAATTTGACAACACTTACTTCAAGTAAGCGATGTTACGGCTGGCTGAATTTTGTTACTCTGCAGCTCAAAGTGGTTGGTAATAAAATATCAAATTCATCTTTTTCCAAACAATGTCAATAGGGAGCTTCTGAGTGGTGACAAGGAGGGCCTTCTTCAGCTTCCTAGTGACAAAGCCCTTCTGAGTGACCCCGCCTTCCGCCCGCTCGTTGACAAATATGCTGCTGTATGTGTCCTATCATCACCTAGCGTTCCAGGTTTTGCAGAGATATGCAAGAATACGATACTGATTGTGGTTTTTGCTCCATTCTGCTAGGACGAGAAGGTTTTCTTTGAGGACTACAAGGAGGCCCACCTCAAGCTCTCCGAACTGGGGTGAGTAGTGTTTGTTACCCACCTCAACTAGGGTTGGATTATGTTTTCTTGCCGACACGGTTACAGTATCTAATTACCCTTGTGATTTCAGGTTTGCTGATGCTTAAGAGGTTTGTGCAGTCTACTACTGCAAGTCACCCCTGCAATAATGTTTGTTCGGCCTATGGCCAGTAACGTTGTCAACGCCTCGACGGGCTGTTATGCTAGACTGCATTTGTGTATCCACTGAAATTGTATGAAATGCAGTACCAATTTATGAATCTATGTTCCCAGTTTCCCCTGGTAACTTCTGCGTTATCATGTGACATCAGTCAATAGGATCCTGCAGTTTTCTGCGCTGAGCTTCTCGCTCTTCTTTCTTTGCTTGCTGCGGCTTGAAGTGCTTCACGGGTTCACATGTTCTTTTCAGCTGAAAGTCTAAACGGTACAATTTTTAAAAATCTTTTATATAAAAATTGTTTAAAAGCTATGTTTTAGCTTTTTAATGTTAAATTTGTTTGTTTGAGATTTTAGATTTAGCCAAATAGCATCAAACAGGACCTTATCCCTGTAAATGAGTGGTTGGGGAAGCTAGGCTCATGTTGGACGGAACGGCGTCCCCGGGACCACGGTTTGATCATTGAGAACATTTTTTTTCGATTTAGGTTCCTGTTCGGCCGGCTGTTCTAGATTGTGTGCCATCTGACTTGGGGCCGTTCTACTAATTTTTTTCCCAGATGGGGCTGAAATAATTGATGATGCAACCCAATTGAGGTGGGGTTGATATAATTGACGACGGCAAACCGATTCCAATCCAGCCGGCCAGCATAGTCAACACACAGATGGGCACGAATGGGCTCGGCATTCTCAATTTCTCACGTGGCGGAGGTGCAAGAATGGACCCAATTTATCCATTCTTTTTTGACCATATCCTGCGGCTGCCGAGCAAAAATCAGGAGTACTATAATGTTGGATTTGTTAGGATTTTCAGTTTGATTTGACTGTTCTGCTTCAGAGTCAAGACAAAATACGCCGGCAGTAGTCAATAGCTCACTGCTGCTGCAGCTCGTACTTCACTTAGGAACTAAAACTTGCGGAATAGCTGCTGTCCAAATTTCAATAAAGCTAACCATATCGCTCGGACGTTTTGGTTTGGCAATGCTGAAATGAATCTCCTCGCAAAGCATATTTCAAACCCTTTTATTCGAACATAGGAGTACTACAATGTCTGAAGCAGCATGGCCACTTGCCGAGAATGTGGGTTTCGACTTTCGAACACCAACTAAACAAAAACAAATGCAATGTTGAGTCTACCCGGCTCTCGATCTTGATCATATGTGCTAGCAGGTAGAGACGTTGATCATACGATGGGTGATTCAATCTAATACCGGAAATTCGGGTTCATCTCGATTGCTTCGTTGAATATCAGCTGCTTCATCTGGTCCTCGTTTAGAGCCTGCTGCTCGAAGTCGAAGGAGAAGGTCTCCATGCAGATGGGCTCATCGGCGATGTCATGCAACCTCTCTAGGTAAGGGTGGTCGAGCGCCTCCTCAACTGCATGGCAAAAGCGAGTTCCGTGAGAACTAATTCACCGAGGGACAAAATTGATTATTTGTCACTTTTAAGATATTACTTTTAATTATGATATTACATCTAAAACTGATATATAGAATCATTGAATCAATAAATTATATAGAATTATTTGTGTCAATAAATATGATCTGACGCTAAAAATGCAAAGCTGTGATAAATTATCAAATTTCTCCTCTCACCTGTGATTCTCTGCAGCGGATTGAAGGTGAGCATCCTCTCGATGAGGTCGAGCGCGGCGGGCTGCACCCGCGGGAACAAGCTCGCGAACGTCCGGCGAGGGTACTGCGGCAGGTGCCTCATGTACTTCCTCGCGTCCTCGTTCCGTATGAAACCCAGCTCCTCGTCCGTCGGCGTCCCGATCACCTGACGAGACACCGGCAACAAGATGAGAAACCACCACCACCCAAGAACAGATGGTGCGCACGTGATTCTGTGTGCTCTGATTGATTTGGTTTTTTCTTGGTGGTCACCTCGGTGATGAGGCGCATCTGGTGCATGTGGTCCCTGCCGGGGAAGAGGGGCTGGCGGTTGATGAGCTCCATGAAGATGCAGCCGACGGACCAGACGTCGATGGCGGCCGAGTAATCGGTGGAGTTGAGCAGCAGCTCCGGCGCGCGGTACCACCGCGTGACCACGTACTCCGTCATCATGTCGCTCTCCGATGACGGCCGCGCCAGCCCGAAGTCGCAGATCTTGAGGTCGCAGTTGGCGTTCAGCAGCAGGTTGCTCGGCTTCAGGTCTCGGTGGATCACGTTCGCCGAGTGGATGTACTTGAGCCCGCGCAGGATCTGGTAGAGAAAATACTGCAACAACAACCAAAAACTCCAAGAATTAAGATCGAATTCGTCGATCCATACATCGTCGCAAGATCGATCGCTCGCTCTCTCTCTCACCTGGCAGTGCTCTTCTGACAGTTCTTGGTTGGAGCGGATGATGTGGTGGAGGTCCGTGTCCATGAGCTCCGTGGCGATGTAGACGTCGTTGAACGCCTGCGGGATCGGCGGCGGGATCACGTCCCTGACGCCTATAATCTGCTCGTCGTTGCAACAGTTAGTGCCAGATTACCAAGTTCAAGCAGTTCATGGCTTGCGTAACGACTGCGTGAGAGACGCTCGAGCGGCTTACGTTCTCGTGGTCGAGGTGCCTGAGGAGCTTGATCTCCCGGAGCGTGCGCTTGGCGTCCATGTCGTTGTTGAACGCGTTGGCGATCTTCTTGATCGCCACCATCTCCCTCGTCTCCGCGTTCATCACCGAGCTGCGGGCGCCCGCACACAGAATTCAGAAGAAAAACCAAAGAAACAGAACAGCAAAAGTATTCAGGATAGCACACCAACTACTGCACTACAACAACTAATTACAACCTGCTCACCTGCAGAACCAATCATCAGGATTGATTCTGAAGCTTACCAATCAGATGAACTAATGAGGGAGCGATTAACTTGGCAACAAATTTAACGGAGGCAAGAAGAATCGGCGTACCAGACGATCCCGTAGGCGCCCCGGCCGATGGGCATGATGGGCGGCTGGTACTTGTTCGTGACCTCGAACTGGTTGCCGAAGATGTTGTACAGCAGGAACCGCCCGCCGTGCGTCACCGTCGGCCGGAACTCGGCCACCGGCGCCCCGTCCATCCCTGATTCCACCTCCTCCTCCTTCCTCCTCTTGCCTTCTCGCGCAAACAGAGACAAGCGGAAGAAGCAAGCAGCGAATTGACCTTATCCTCCTCTCGCTCTCGATTCGCAGAGACAGGAAGGCGATGAGAAGAGAGGCGCAGAGAGACTTACAAAAAGAAAGGAACTGTGCGTCGCCTGCGGCCGGCGAGCTAGCACTTGGTGCTCTCTCCCCCGAGCAGAGTCCACCGTCCGGAGTCCGGACGAGGAAGGCAGCGAGAAAGCGAGCTGAAGCTGAGGCGTAGACCGTCGTCTCCCTTTTCTGGCTCCGTTCGCGCGTGCGTCCGTACGCGTACGGACGGCGGGGATGGGTTGCCGGTGCCGATCCGACGGCTCCAGGGGCGCTTCAACGGTCAAACAGTTGAGGCCTTGAGGGGGGGTGTCACGGCGTCACGCGTGTCAGCGGGGAGAGAGAAAGAGGGAGGGGTCGTGGACTCTCGTGGTGGTGGCGTGGTTTCGCAGCGCGGCGATGGACGGTCCTGATTATCAAGGGTAACATATTTTGAGACATTTTTGTAAAAAATTTCTGTATAAAAAATCGAAAAAATGTTTTAAATTGTTTATTGATTTTTGTTAACTAAATTTATTCGTTTGAACAAGATTATTTGATAGAAAAACCAGATTATATACAATGTACGACCACACAATTCACATTCAAACACTACCGGAGCGGTTGGGTAAATTTTCGTTGCTGCGTCCCGTTCCGTTGGATTAAATGATTGTTTATTTTTTTTAATATATGATTAATCAATTGCTTCATTTTATTAAGAAATATATTTGCTCTTTCGATATTTATTATCCATTATTGTGACCGTAGTTTCTACCGAAGGGAGCTTTTCTACACTAAATCGTTAAAGTCTTATTTAAGTTGTACTATTACACGAGAAAGATGATACTTTTCGATAATAAGATGATACTTTTCGAAAGAACTTAAGTAATATCTTTACTATTTTAGCATTAATATTTAATATATTTCTAAGTGCAATAAAAATAATATATATTAAAGTTAATTATATAATTAAATATAGTTATATTTTGGTTATATAAATTTTCTAATTTGAAGGTCAGTACATTTTATATTTGAACCTGAGCCTAGAAACTGAGCGGTGGCGATATCGTTCGACTGGTCACTCCGTTTTCGTCCGTGTGAGTTGAACTTGGTGCGTCGGGAGACGTCGTCGGGTCGCTTCTTGCCGTGGAATAACCTGCCGTTGGGTTGAGTAGCCCGTCGTGAGCGATTCGTTAACTACGTGAGACGTCGTCGGGTCGCTTCTTGCCGTGGAATAACCTGCCGTTGGGTTGAGTAGCCCGTCGTGAGCGATTCGTTAACTACGTGGTACGTACGTGACGATTCCAAGCGTACGTAGTTTTCGAGAACAACTATTTCCACGCGATGACAGTACAGTCTACAGAAGGACGCGTTAACTCCCGTGTGGAGCAGGATGATCCATGTAGAATTTATGCATCTGTCGCCTGAAAAACGGTGGTGAGTCGTGACCAAGGTGCTGATAGAATTTTGCGAACGTACGTTTTATGTTGAGGGATGGCAAAAGTTGAGTGAAACCCACAATTTCAGAGGAAGTTACGCTTCAATAAAGTTCGCAGTGAAACAGGCTAGCGACTATCGTGTCATGCGGTTGCTGTTTAAGAGGGTTTCATCTACCACGGAAATGATCATACACTACTAGAAAACCAATATTTTGTTCATCCTCTTCGTAATTAGAACCAATATTAAGAGTCTTCTACAAAAATCAAAAAAAGATTAAAAAATCATTAGTATGTATAATCGGTATTAATATAGACTTTTATTATTGGTTAAGGATATCATCTAGTATAAGAGCGTCTCTAATAGTATTCTTGTTCAATATTCTAAATTTAAATTTAGGTATTTTAGAGAATAAACTGTCTCCAACAGTAGTCCTAAATATATATTTATCTTAAGTAATTACCTATATCTGATTTCTTATATCTCAAAAATAGGAGTAGTTTTCTGCTCCCTAAAATTGTTTGGCACAGGTGTGTTTTCCTTCTGTTCGAGTGTTCGAGTGCCAGGGATTTGTTCCGGTCTTCTAGATCTGAAGTAGCAGCGAAACCGACGAATAGGGCTTGGCCGATGGGCCGGCTACCTTCGACGGTAATCGGACAAGATTGATATTTCTGGAAGAGGATATTCTCACCGGCGAGCATGGATTTTATGAGAGAGAGAGACATGGCGGCTCGATGCTGAGTTGTTTTACTTTAATTTAGCCAAGAGCCAATTGATGGTGCAGTGCTGCAACTTGACCCTTAATTTCTCGGGAAAGAAGAGAGCCCGGTGGGATGAGGGATCGTACTACCAATTAATTTGATGTGTACTAGTGGGAGCACTGCGATGTCCAGCTGATTGGAACAAGGAGGGCTTAGAAACCGATGCTATATGATAATTGCGAGATGAGCTTTTTTGCAATGCTTAGACAGTTTCATACGAACACTATGGGGTTGTAGGAGCGTCTCCGAGAGAAATTTTAAATAATTTTTTTTTCTAAAGTTTAGAGATTATGACTAAAAAATAGTTTCAATAGATACTCTAAAAGACTCTAAAAAATGATGTGATCCCTAAATCTCCCTTCATTCTTCCTACTTGTAAGGAGCGACTCTCGTTTCCTATCCACTCTAGTCTCACTCGTCGGTGATACAAAAGATATAAATAAAAGGAAAGAGAAGATATTTAATAAGTAGGATCTACCTGTCAATGATATAAAAGTAAAATATAGAGAATATGATATTAGGAGTCTGTTGAAGAGTAATAAAATTTAGAGATTAAATTTTATTAAAATAATTTTCTATATAAGATTTTAGAGAATAAAAATAGCAACTCTTTCGGACATGTCTGACACCGAGTTATGCATCCGAAAAACACGGCAACATCTCGGCCCACAGAGAATGATTTGCTTGTTCCACGTCAGGAGAGAGAGAGAGTGATTTGCTTGATCAATAAATTATCAAATCACATGATAATGCTCAGGATATTTTATATCGAATGCAGAGTTCTTATTAATGCGATAATGTTTAGCATTAGCAATGTGTATGATTAGTTTTTCTTTTCTAAAACTAGCCCTAAATGATGCTGCTCCGTGACTTAGATCTTTCCCGATTGGAGCGACTGGACCAGTGGAAGAGACCGGGAGGCCAGCCCGCTACTGGGGACCTTGTAAGGCATGTAGACCGCTGAATTTTTCCGGGCTGAGCTTTCCGCGAAAAAAAACAAAGCTGTGTTAGGTGGGTACCTTCCGCTCACGTTTTCTGCTCCTCTCGGTGATTAATCTGGACTTCGGGAGCATACGTATTCCGGAGACAGAGAAGTTTTCATTTGGGACTACGTGTTTCAGTGACCCGTCGAACACATCAACATAACCATGGGGTGTATTTGAGTCAAGTGGATGCCTTGTGAACTTTGCTATGGGCGTCACTGGTCGATCAAAGGGCTTTTAGATTTTTTTTTCTAATAAAAATTACTTTTTAGAAAGGTGGTGAAGACGAAAATGACTTAATCTCGTCTAGTGTTTTTCACCATGCTGTTTTTTTTTTATAAAGGGGTATTTGGACACGCTATTTTTTTATAAAGCGGTTGTTTAGATGGGGTTGGATGAAATGTTCCTATTCAGTTTTATTGTCGTTTGGTTCACGAGCATGCTAAACAGGATCATCCAGCCTAAAAAAATGTTTCCTCTAGATGCTGAACAATTTCATCTCAATTTTTTTCTAGATGAACTCATCCATATTTTCCTATGAGGATCTCATTTCATCCATACTCATATATCTTCGACCAAAATTAAATTTGATCATATTATTCAAACTGACCAAACAAAAAACTAAATAATTCCGCTCAACAAAAACCTACAGAATCATCCTATCCATCTTCAAATCAAACGCTACCCATGCAGCTTTGTACAATTCTGTCCTCGTCAAGTCGCCGAGTCGGGTGAGCTGCTCCGTTTCCACACGTACGTGGGCCCTGTGTGGCGGAGAGCACGGAAAACCGCGAAAAAGAAAAAAAATATTTTCCCGCCGCATCGTGACAAGACCACGCCAACGCCGCCGCGTCTCTTCCGGCCTCGCGCCACGTCGCACGCTTCTCCCTGAGAACACCGAGCGGCCGGTGCGGCGGCGGCGGCGATGGCTTCCCCGGCCTGTCTCCGCCTCCCGTTCCTCCCCGCCCGGTCCCGCTCCTCCTCCTCGTTGCCTCGCGTCCCTCGCGCGTCCTCCGTCTCCGTCAAATGCTGCGCCGCC